>JAPFTB010000022.1:0-235682 GCA_030779245.1 Fusarium sp. MBC 438
ATATATATATATATATAACAACTGGTTTTTTTTTTCTCTGACCTGTCTTTGTTTTTGTCTTTTTTTCCCGCAACATATATGAAGTTTTTCTCGAATTGCTGAGACACAGCGGGATATGAAAATATACGACGCATGTGGGTTTTGGTTTTGGTTATTTTTTGTTGCATTGTTTGCTGCCTTTATTATAGATCTTGTGAATGACATCCATTGCTAAATGGTTTTAAACCGATACTCGAAAGAGATCAATCACGGTCGATATGTTTATAGAATGGTAAGAATCATGATGGACGCTTTAAACTGCCATTTCTCAGGGGATACCATGAGGTTCTAGTGCATATAGCATGTATGTGTTCGAGATGTCAAAGAGCAAGACGAATTTGGAACATTGCTTGAACCATCAATTCTACAACAACCATATTTTGCTGTTCTATGTGCTTCTCATGCAGTTTTATCCAATAACGGCGTCTTGATCAATTTCTAACCTCCGCCATCTACTTTTGTAACCTAATAGCATTTACGCGTCCAAGAGTTCTCGCAAATCCTCCATCTCGCCGCTATGATAAACCATGTCGTAAAACTGACCTCGAGCATTGTACAAGTCTCGGGGAGAACCACACCTAAACGAGGTTCGTTAGTATGCCTTCATTATCCGAGGGCTATGGGTGTAATAGTGAAACCACAACTTACTCAAGTACACGCCCAGCGCTCATGACAACGACAGTGTCATAGTCAATAATGGTACGCAGACGATGGGCAATCGTCACCAGCGTGCGGTCTCCGCCTTCGGCTTCCAGCTCCCTTCGCAGGACGGTCTGGATGCCCCTATCCGTCTCGTAGTCCATACTGGCTGTCGCTTCGTCTAGTAGCATCAGCTTGCTCTGACGAATAAGCGCCCGACACAGCGAGAGCACCTGTCGTTGACCATGTGAGAAATTCTCGCCCTTGGCATCCACGATAGTTCCGAGTGTTACGGCGCTATGATCCTCGTCGTCGTCAGCATTTTCCTCGTTGTCGCTGTCGTCCGAGGCATGTGGAGAAAAGGAGGCTATTCCCTTGCAGTTGTCGAGGGCCTTGTCTAGCACCTCCTTGGGAACTTGACCACCTGGGTCGAGATTGGACTCGACCGTACCGTTGAACAGAACAGCTTCTTGTGGAATGATGGTCAGACTCTCTCGAAGGCGATGTCGAGGGACCTTGGTGATATCAACCCCGTCATACAGAATCTCCCCAGAGACGACATGTGTGAAGCGCAGTAGCGAGAGGACCAGCTGGAAGCATCATGGTTAGTGTCACTGAGAACAAGTTGAAGAAGAACACCCGATACTCACCGTGCTCTTGCCCGACCCTGTTCGTCCTACCACGGCCACGCGTTCACCCGCCTTGAACTTGAGGTTTACATCGGTGAGGATATCAGGCCCATTCGGATCGTACCGAATGGTCACGTTCCTAAACTCGATTTCACCAGATCGAGGCCAGTCCTCAGGTATCACATGAGTCGGGTCATCCGTGTACTCGCCCTCATCGGGGTAGGTCTCGTCTTCCTTCTCCTCGGGCTCCAGCTTGACATACTCCTTGACTCGGTGGAACTAGGTCTCGAGTTAGCAGCCACAAATTCACTGGCTTCAAGGATACTTACACTCTGCATCTCAACCTCAAGATCATTCATGGCTCGGACCAGCAATAGGATAGTCTGGCTAAGGCCGTTGGCGTTGGTGAGTGAGAAACCAACCAGGCCCGCAGCCACAACTCCAGCTTGAGTTACTGCAATGATACCAGCCGACAGACTCACAAGTGCCGTCACAAAGTCCACACGCACGGCAACCCAGCGGTTAGCATTGAAGCTGGCCTCAGAAGCCGCTGACCAAGCTCGCAACTTTGCAGCCAGCTCCTCTCGAAATGTCGACGACATGCCCGCCCTAGCACGGATAACAGGGAGGCCGGCGAGGGTATCGGCAAACTGTGAAAATACTGGCGACTGTGCTGAAGAGGTAAGACGCTTGATGACAACGGCAGTACGAGTGTACATCTCTCCGATGAGAACACCAAACAGACAAGTAAAGAGTGCCGGGACCATAAAGATAGGCATGATGCTGCTCACAGCACCGATACGGAATAGCATCAGGAGGGTCGTATCAAGCATGAGTCGCAGCATAGTACAGATGGTTCCATCGATCGAGGCCATGTCGCTTGAGAAACGATTGGTAATACGCCCGATAGGAATGTGCTTGAACCACGACAGAGAAACTCGCATGATGGCGCGGATGAAGTCGTTGTGTAGGCGTCTGGCCGCACGCCAGGCTCCCCACTCAAACATGACAATAGCCAGACAATATGTGCCAATCTCCAGAAAAGTGAGGGCTGCGAAAATGCCCATGTAGTAAGCTATGTCGATGTGCGCTTGGTGATCATATGCCTCGACCCAGACGGAAAGCCACAGAGTGCCGGCAAAGGTGAAGATGTTGGTACCCAAAAGAAGACCTAGACACGCAATAACAAAGAGTGGATGTCCAAAGTAGCTCATGTACTGCAAAACTGTGGCCGAGTCAGCATAGTCTAGACACGAATGAACTGTGCATACAAGTGTTACGGCCAACTTTTCCAGATGCCTTCATTTCCTGGCTCACAAGATCCTTCATCGTCTTATGCTCCGAGACCTTGTTCGCATCGTTCAGAGAGTCACCATTAGGCTGGATTGCCGGTTCGGTCTCATCAGGAGCTTCGTTGTCCTCAGGGTCTCCTCCCAAGACTTGAGCAATGGCGATAGGCTTGCGAACGACACCAATCTGGGATTCGGCTAAGCTAATCTGCCCCTTTTCCATCGACACAGAAAAGTCGGCTTGCTCAGAGATCCAAGGCAGGTTAGTCACTAGCACTGTCGTCCTCCCACTCAAAAGGTCACTACAAAAGCAATACTTCCAGACACCTGCAGCTGTCTTGGCATCCAGAGCGGCAAAGATGTCGTCCAGTAGCAAGAGAGGCGCCTTGGAGTACAGTGCTCTCGCGAGGGCAACTCGAGCCTTCTGACCTCCTGAGAGAGAAGTGCCATTCTCACCTACCGTCGTCATGTCCCTGGCGGGTAGTTCCTTAAAGTCTTCCCAGAGACAGCATGCTTCAATGACACGCTTGTACCTTGCTTCCTCCATGGGACTGCCAAAGAGAACATTTGCCTGGATAGTATCATTCTGCAGCCAAGCGGACTGGGATGCAAAGGCCACGTCCTCGGGTCTTGTCAAGGAGCCGCTCTCAAGATACGTCTCACCCAGAATAGACAACAAGAGTGTCGTCTTTCCACTTCCACTTGGACCGCCGACAACGTTTAGGCCTCCTTGGGCGAAATCGAGCGTGATATCGTTCAAAGTGAACGTAGCCTTCTTGGTCTTCCGGAATGATGCTCCCTGCATCCGCAGTGGACCTACCGGATAGTGAACAATGGGAACTGTGCTCTCAAAGTACTTGTCCAGCCGCTTTACCGACACAAGGGCGCTCGCAAAGTTTCTGCCAAAGGCACTAGCCTGCATGATATTTCTGCGAACGTTCTTGACGAGGAAAATGGTTGTGAAGGCAGTGGCAGCATCGAGACGACGCTTCTCGATACCCACATGGAGCCCAAACATGACGAGCAGAGATAGGTAAGGAAAGATCTGCATGACTTGGTTCAGCAAAGCTTGGAGCATAGAAGTCCTCCAGAGCTCTTTCTGCTCCGCAGCTCGAGCTTCAATGATCTTGTCCGTGATGGGATTCTCCCACGCAAAATACTTGATGGCGCGGAGAGAAGCAAGATACTCTGTCACGAGGGACATGCGTGAATCCTGTGCCTTCCTAACTCGACGCTGAGAAAAGAACATCTTGCGTCCCAGCCAGACAGAAAGGGGGGTCGCTAGGAATAGGATGACAGTCCCAACGAGGGACGCCCAGCCGAGCATTCGGTACATGCCAACAAGAGAAATTATGGTGCCAGCAGGGACGCCGACTGTAGCTTGGATGATATCTCGCGATCTGTAAATAGCGTCGATGTCAGAAGCCATCAAGTTTGCCAGTCGCCCTGCCGAGGTGCTCTTGGCGCTCTTCTGGCCCTGGCTCTTGTGGTGGCCTGGGTTCGCGCCTCCTGACTGCAGCTCAAAGGGGTCTTCCTCCATCTCCATTGACTCGAGCGCAGTGTAGTACAACTCCTGAGTAAAGGCAGATTTGATGCGAACCACGAGTCTGGTGGACGTGAAAATGTACTGCTGGAAGCAAACAGAGCGAGCCAGGGGGCCGAGGAACATGAGAAGTAGCCAGAGCCAGGGCTTGTAGATGGCACCGTTTGGGTTAGCAAGGTACTCGAGGAGTTTGAACATGGCGTAGGCGGCCACAGTCTCTACCGTGTATGCAGACCCGACCCAAGCAGACATGAGGATCAGCTCGCTCTTCTGGAAGCGGATTACCGTGCGCAATGTCTTTTTCGAGATGGCCCTGGCCTCCTGGACACGGCGCAGGAGGTACATGGGCTCGTCATACCAAGCAAGCTTGGGAATGTCAGCCATATCAAGTTTGCGCTTGGTACCCTTCCAAATGACGGGTGTTAGCCAGTCGTAGGAACAGTAGTAGGTGAACCAACTGCAGGCCTCTTCAGGGGCAGGCTCATCCTGATTGTAGCCAGGGATGTTGAGGTCAACCGGCAAAGGTGTCCATTCTCGCGGTGTGGTAATGGCCACGGCAAATGCCACGGTGAGGGCTGTGATAGCTCCGGAAACACTAGCATCGCGGAGGCATTGTGTACCAGTCTGGATACAAGGCAGTGTGTAACCGACGATAAGGATGAACAGCATGGCAGTGAGCACCAGGTTGACTTGGTGCAGAGCCACGTGTCGCCATTGTAGGTGGTTGAAAAGGCGCAGCAGTCCGAGGATGAAAGCATATGCAACCACTAGGATATTTGACCAGTGTATCCGGCCTTGTACGAAGGCAACTGTAATGAGGGCAGTGGCGGCGAGCCTTGCAGCTTGAGATGCAAGTTCATACGGCCACCGAATCTTGGCCGCTTTTAAACGTTGAGCAGAGAAATTGCTTCGGATTTGAGCAATTCGAACCAGGAGCCGTGTCAAAGATATAAAGAGCAGCACAGCTTGAGGAACTCCAGACTGAGCAAGCCGTGAGACATCAGCAATCCATGGTACTTGAGTCAACGACAGTGTGCTTTGATAGACGCTGGACATGGCTTAGCATGGCTGTTCAACAGGGGTGTTTCTATCACAAATAAATACCTTGTCAGGTAGTCAGGCTGTGGAGGCAGCAGATATGATTGATTCCCTTGGTAAGGAGAGAATTCAAATCCGCCGAACCGGTGGATCAGGACATCCATCATGGCCGCGTAGACATGAGAAACCCCGCTGAAGCTTTGAGATGATGCTAGAGCGAGAGAGAGATAAAAAGCAGGAAGAGAGCGCAGAGGCAACGAATGTCAATTCAGGCGATTGAGAAGCAGCTGAGTCACCAATTGACTCTCAACCCACCGTCACACCAAAAAAAGATTGTGAATGAAGAGTTGAAATCAAGTCCCCCTGGGCGGAAGAAAACAGCAAGCACGTTATCAATCCATGTCCCCCTTCCAGTTCTCATGAACAATGGCTGGGGGGGGCGGAAAGAGCTGGTGGGGCCCGTCAAGGCCGACCATCGGGACTTCTAGCGCTGGAGCTTTGGTGGGCTCCCCAGGGCTCTCAGTGGACCGTCACCCTGGGGCCCGATCCACCGCAGCAGGGACCCGCCGCCAAAAGACACAGCCCGCATCCACCAGAGTACGGGGGGCGCACGGCAGGACAACGGTCAAGACGTCGATTCGACCGGCAGCCGTTTGCCTCGTTGTTTGACCGCCTCGACTTGCTTGCTGACCGGTTTCGGTGAGGACTCATCGTTGCCTTAATGGCTTAGACCGAGGCGTCACGGTGAGGAAGTTGTCTCTTTTCTCTGTTGTCTCAATTCCGATGAGGCCTTCTTTCGTGGGGGTGGAGCTATGTCAAAGTGGTGGTCACCATCTCCAACGACCGGTTTATCTCCAGGGTAGCCAGATTGGTTCGATATGGCATCATTTATTGATCTTGTTGGTTTTGGTTCTGCGTGCCTGTCCTGACTATGTGATTGGATACGTACTTACCTGTGAGGTATCATTGCGAGCTGTAGATCCGGTTACTGTAGCCGGGCGTTTGGCAGATCGTTTTCTTGACTCTGCTTGTTGAAAACGGTATAGAAACAATAAGTGTAGTTTGATGTGAAGGCCCAATGTTGCCAGTTCCCCGCGTAAGGTTGTTACCAGCATTGCCGTATTAAGAAACAGAAACAAAATCCATATGTTGAAACTAGCGTGTTTTCATATCAATACTTGTATCATAACGTACACCGGTCTTTGACAGCCCTGCCTGCAAACTGCCGATAACACGCGGCTAGGCACTGGCAAGCACCTGCCCATGCACCACGCAACGACCCGCTCAACATGGAAGAAACCAAACAACTAATCCATCTAAAAATACCATAAAACGGCGACTGTCACCTGCCAAATTTGGAACCATTCAAACAGAACTCATCCCTCCCAGCTCAGCCAACTCCCCCGCCACCCAGTCAATATAAACTCAACTTACATCCCTCTCAGCATAGCCAATCAACAAAGACGGCAGCGGTGTGCTGGCGCAATGGTAGCGCGTAGTCCTCCTAAGACTAAGGCTCAGGGTTCGAGTCCCTGGTATACCGTGAACGATTCATTTTTGGTGGTTGGATATGTTTTTTGGAGTTGGTGATGTTTGGTCGTGGTGTTTTGTTTTTGCTCCTTCCTTAAATATCGTTGTTGAGCGGGAAGGTGCTGGCCCCCCAGCCTTGCAAGGCTGGTACCCGCCTGCTCCTTCCTCATGTCGAGCAACGTTTTCTATTTCAAGTTTTTCATGACCTCATTTTTGCCTCATACGGTTGATTACTCCGTTTGATTCTGCACTCTTTGTGGAACGGTGAGGCTTGTACATTGTTATCTGTCAACAGCGAACGCACTCTCCCATCATTAGCCCTTGATATCTCCATTACTCGGCTCATGCCCTAAACACACAGCCGTCGCATAGTCTCCATCATGGCTGATCGACACTAGAGCGCTTGCATCCTCTGTTTGCCCTTCGCCGCTCCGTATGCGCGCCACTGGTGGTCCGCTTCCCAGCCTCTCTCCCTCCACCTGGCGCCTCTCAATCATCACGTCGTGAAACGTTAGGCGTCGATATGGATGCGCCTTGATGGCGGCTTCCTTTGCTGCGAACCTGACGCAATATTCAAGTCAGCGGCATTGCAAATCTCCATCATTATCATGGAGGGGTTGGGTAGCATTTACCTCCCGGCGACAAAGGCGGCACACTTCCATAGTTCGGGATCTCTGGCGGCAATACTCTCATGGCCTTGATCATCCCCAACAGATGCCTTGGTTTCACTTCTCTGGCCTACTTCCAATGCACCATTGTTGGCCGGCACCCGTTTCAGGATGTCGAGGCGAGCATCCTTCTTTGCCAGCTCCTCAGGAGATAGGATCCTGTTGACGAAGCGTGAAGCACGAGGACCTGAGAGGATTCGATAGATGCGCGAGATTTGACAAATATCGGTCCCAATATTCAATGGAAAGGGAAATGCCCTCAAGGGCTTCATCTGCAAGCGTCGACCGTCGTCGTGTTATGGTGTATCGGGCGAGGCAATCAAGAATCTTTTACGTCTGGTCTCGATCCAAGCCGCCGAGCTTCTTTACCGCAACTGGATTAGCTCACGACGGCAACTTATCGATTCGCGTCCGTCCCCACAGTTACGTCACTCTCAGCTTGTCATGATCGTCACCGGAGTAAAAGTTCCTGAATCTTGGTGACACCGCGTAGTTTGTCTGTCGGGATCCTTCAATTACTAGCTAATTACCGAGGTGATGGAGCGCCTGCAATGAACGTGCAAATAATTAACAACGTTTCGGCAAACATACAACGCCATGCCTTCCTAACTCCACGTCCGATGGGCTCGAATTGCGAATAACGGGAGGTCAAGAGACGCAAGACAAATCATGACCACGAATCCAACCTGAAAATACCGTGCTGACCGAGAATAACCGATGGGTATCTAGAGACAAGTCACCGCTCTCTTGATTATACCGGGCGCTTAGTTCTCAGCAAGGAGAGGAGCGCGCTCTTGGTCAGCAGGTGCAGATCGCCAGCTAATTTCTCTGCCAGTCCAGGCGGGGACTGCGACAATGACAGTTGAGATGAAGAGAAGAGCCATGATGATGAAAGCAAAAATCCACTGGAAAGCAATGACCTTGTCAAGAAATTGAGAAACGCCAATAGCCGCGGAGAGAACACTGAGCGAGAAGCCCATGGTGTAATCCTGCGTCCGGTTAGTCTACTGTGGCAACAGGTGGATATGTTACAAACCTTATAGATGATGATGAAAAACAGTCCATAGGCGAGAATGGCCCAAATGAAGATGTTTCCGAAGATGCGGGGCACCAGGTGGTGGGGGTGAGGAATCATCAGAGCGCCATTCCAGTAGATGGCAACAAAGGTCCAGGCCAGAGGTCCAGAAGCGACCGGGGTGTGGATGAATCGAGGATAAGTGTTGTGACGGAAGTAGAGCGAAGAAAGGTTAATGAAGTTCAGAATCAAGATGACCTCAGCCCAGTGGAAGTGAGATCGGACAAAGAGCATGACAAAGGCGAAGTGGAAGAGGTTGTTGAAGATGAAGTGGCTTCCAACGCTGGCGGCAGCGTGAACAATATCCGAGTTGCTCGAGAAGAGGTGGCCGATGTAACCAGCCTGGAGGAAGAAGAGGACAATCCTGGAGGGGAGTTAGCGCTTCCAACAAATAAACAATGGCGAAGCGTACCAGTAGATGGAGGTGATGGTTGAGTTCAGGCTGAAAGCAGTGGGGTACATGTGGTTCTGCTCCCAGATCGTTCTGTTCCTCGTGTGGCCATCTTCGGGACGGCGGACGGTGTAGTAAACGGTGACGACGAGGGACAGGATCCAGGTGAGGAGAGTTAGGATCTTGTACGTGAGGATAGCTCCGTTTGAGTGAGACTCCCTCTTGCTGAAAGGGTTGACTAGCAGGCATGGTCAGCGATGTAGCTCCCGAGTTAAGGACCGGAGAGCTGAGGAGAGGAGCCTCGTATTGTTTTGAACGTACGCTGTTGCCAGTTCGCCATGGTGACAGATGAGAGAGTCGGCCCTGGCTATGGAAGACGCCGAGAATAGTCGAGAATAAAGTCGATTCGATTCAAGATGGCTGCTAGGGCAGGCTAGGGACGCAGTTCAAAGTGTGTGGGTGTGCGCCGGAGAACTGGTGACGTGTGGAAGAAGGAGAGGATTCTCAAGAGAGGCAGAGGGAGAAGAAAGCATTTAAACAACTGGGAATAGGTAGGCAGACGGCCGAGTAGTTTATGCGGGGAAGCAGCCCGGATGATGGAGGGGAAGGGCCGAGCAAGCAACCATCGACGATGCTCGTGTCACACCACGCGCCATGGAAGCTACTCAACTGTACCTTGGCTTACCTCGAATAAACCAAGGCACTGTAACAGCTTGGAAGGCGGTTCCATCGGGAAGCTCACTCACAAAGGTACCCAACTACGTAGCTGGACAGTGACAGGGACAGGTACATCGAAGTCGGTATAAGCGTAGGATTGGGGATGGTCAGCGCATGACCGCCATCGCCTCTAGACGGCAGATCTCCAACCGCGCATCCTCAGAGCAACACCTGCATCACCAACCATGCCATGCCATGCCAGGCCAGATGACCTGCTCGGGAGGGCGCTAGGGGACGGGCCTGTCTTGCGGGGTGCCGGATCAGTCGAAAAGACTACCGGAAAATAAAACAAGGTCGTGCTTTGATTGGTTTCTGGTGTCAAACCTTGGGGATCAAGGTGGTGGCCAGGCTGGATTCCGGAAGTGCTGGTGTGGAGTTGGTGTGCAAGCAAGGCAGCGATGGTGGTGCTCTGTCTGAGGTACATGGCCATGGTACGTAATTATCCGCGGCAGCCCAACCATTCAAGGGTTCCATTTCCATGATCACAAGTCCATTAATTCATACAGAAAAGTCATCAGCCAAGAGAGAAATGGGATGGCTTTGTCTTACACAGCGCTACTGTAGGTAGTTAGTACAGTAGCCTCTGCGTTGTTGGACGAGATTGGCCTACTTCCAAGAGGCTTCTACAGGGGCATTGAATGATGCCATGCACTGTATTTTCTGATGGCCTGAGCTCCATCCAGGGCAGGTACCACTAAAACAGTTTCATCAAGGTCGCACCTGCTCAGAGAACCTGTGGTGCATGCGCAAGTCACTCCCTTGTGCGTTGCGCTGCACAGGCCTGCATTGGGACTGTCGTGAGGGAAGTAGGCGTCTCTGGGGCTACGTGATTGGCTGACCTCAGCCCCCTAATGACGACCTCGACTTGAGCTCTGCCTTGAGATCGGCTCATTACGGCTCCTCTTCCGCTCGCAGCGCGTGTAGAGACTGACAGACGGCGAGACCAGCTCCTTGTTAAGGCATCTTTGGCGATATCGGCAGTTGTGCTAACGAGAACCTTGTCGAGGATTTGGGTGTGTAGTCGCTGGTTCGCGTGACCCTCACCAAGAGGGACGGCAGGAAGAAGGAGGGCAGGTGTTGCCCGGTTTGTTCTGTGGTGGCTGCCCATCGAGATTCTTGGTTGCAACGCCACTGCCATCCTCACTGCATCCTGAAGTTGGCAGGTACATCCCGGGTTGACGATTGTCGATGACTTGAGCTGGCCCTCGTCAAAAGCAAGCATCAATTCTTTTCCTGTTCCGTTCCTAAAGTTAAATCCCTTCATCGACGAGCAATTGGAAATCATTGTTCCTCATACTCACTCTTCCATCTCTCTGGCTAACAACAGTTCTCCCCGGCCATCTTCATTCACCTGCAGGTTTCACGGCACAAAACAAGTCGTGTTTCACATCACCACCACTACCTACTCCGACAACACCCTTTCGTCATCTGTGCTCCGTGAGCCTGCACACCAAGATGAGCTGACATTAAGATTGGTGCACTCTTGGTGTAATTCTTCCCGAGAGTGCGTTTCTTATTCAGTCGACGCCCTCGCACCCTCTGCCCCCAGCCATTCTCGTTGCTTCTTGAGGCCTCGTGGACTCAGGCATCACCATGGCCTCGAGACATCCATCTACCGGGCGACCCCAAGATCCCGAGGGGTCAGTGACAAGGCTCGATTGGGATATCCTGTGCTCTTGGCAGACTCGGCTGGACATGATGCAAGTCTTTCAGGCTACAAGGCATGCGATCTCATCTCATCTCATCTGAAGTCGACATGGTACAAAGTTGCACCTCGCATCATGGCTAAAATCATCAATTCTACCAAAAGTCAAAGACCAAACCGACGCCGTTCTTGCATCGACCCAAAGTGTTTGCACAGCCAGCTGCCGATGCGTCTTGGGTCCGTCTTGACAAGATCATGCAATTATTCGATACCCTTCCTGAATCCGTTATGTGTACTCGCAGTTAAAACGCCGAATCATGTCTCATGCTCTTCACCATTTTTTGTCTTCGTCATCGTCGTCAAGCTCTTCTTGAGAGCGTCATGACTTGGCCTTCTGTGAGTGGCAGAAGAGTTTGTCGCCGGCATTCATCCACTTCTCGAAACTTGACTGCCGTTTTGCTCGCCTCTGCTCGTCTGTTTCGCGCTGCCGCGGATGCGACGGGTTTGTCGGCTTCGGAGGCCAGTTGAAGGAATCATCGCTCCAGGTATAACTGCTCCCCAGCTGTGCCACGATGGACCAATTCGCTTGATCGTCCTCAAGTGCCCCGTGGTCTGGCCAATTTTCAAAGTTAGGGGATCGTCGTAGTGAACTTGACTGGCGATGGTTATCGATATTCAGTTTGACTGCGATGGCCTTTGTCTTGTCTCGGTTGAGAGGCCGAGTGTTGGTGTCGTGAGTGTTGCGAGATGGAACGCCGTCGATGGGCTCATAGACGTTGGGTATCCGCGGATATTTGCTAGGCGCCTCCCAGGAGTATTCCTCACTCATCATGGTTTTGGGATGACGTGATGCTAATGATGTTTGCAGGTGTAGGTGCAGGATGTGAGATGATGATGGGTGAGGTGGGAGAGTGGTGTCGGTCATGGATGGACCGATGGGACTGAGCGAGCCTTTATTCAAGTCCATGATTGTGGTTGATGGCACGGGGGAGTCAGGGTGATGTGGTTTTTTCTGCTTGGTCTGAATAAGATCGTTCGCGCAGAAGCACACGCATTAGAGCTCACGCGCATCATGGGACTGATGGCCAGACCTGCATGCCAGGTCACGCCAATCGCGGCCAGCAAAGCTCACGCCGGGACCTGAATTTGGCGGGTATTGGGTGCCCGTTGGGTTTCGTTGGGCCACGACTCAAACGATGCACGAGGGCCCCATGGTGCAGTTTTGCAATTTCCATGTCTTCCCAGAGCAAAACCCACTCTCGTCTGGGCTGTGTCGACCTGTCTTGGGCTTGGACGGCCTTGTGAGCGGCCTTGGGCATGCGCGGCTTGTCTTTGGGCTGTTCCGCCGAGTTGCAAATCCCAAAATGCAAGCAAGGATGTTATTTACCAATCAAATGCCAAACCGCGGTCAGGGTGGCTTGGGAATTACAATTGGCCCTGTGTTGCCGATGGCGCTCTACTGGCGAACGACTCTTTGCCTTGGTCCGATACACACAATGTATCCGTCAACGGGCTTGTGCCATTGTATTTTAAGGCAACCGGATAGGGGGTTGCCTCGACGAGGCTCTGCTCTAGGCGATTTGGAGTTGAGGGATGTCCAGCGTGCATAGCCGTAGCCGCAGTCGGCCATGGCGGTCTGTCTCTTTAAAACCAGGCTCTCATCATGCCTGAGTCCTTTTCGGTTTTCCTCCAGGCTTTACATTCTACAGCCTGAATCCCTCGAAGCAACCTTGAGAGTAAAGAATCGAGACAATGGCAGGCGTGGGACCCTCAAACGCGAGATGGGTTGAGCCGGCACTTGACAGACACAGGCGTTCCCATCGTATCACTGACGAGAGCTGGGAAAGGTTCAAGCCTATCCTCTGCACTCTTTACAAATCCTACACTCTCAACATTGTCATGGAGTTCATGAAGAGGCGTTTCAACTTCCACGCGAGGTATGTCGACCTTGAAACCGTCTCGGCCTTTGACTGATCTTCCGCAGCAAGCGCCAGTACGGTTATCGTCTTGACAAATGGGGGGTCAAGAAGTATAACAACTCTGGCGAAAAGAAGACTTCTATGAGTGCACTCGACCAGATGGAATTTGACAATGTTCGGCCGCTCGACACAAGCCCCCGACTGAACTTGCCGGCCTCGACCAGTGCCATCATCGACGATACGGACCACGATGACCACATTCCTATGAAACCACACCCTCGTCATCGTATCCGCTACCCTTGGGGGCCTGGGGATGGTCAGGCGACAACAAAGCTTGCTGCTGACTTTTGCGCGGCCATGTCTGATGATGAGAATGCTTTCCAACTATATTCGGGCCTATACAACTCCCTATCAAGGTCCAACCAGCCTCACTCTGCAACCCAGATGTTTGTTGCCATCTCATGTGCTCGGGTCGCCGATAAACCAGAGAATACCCACCAAGCATGGGAACTATTGTCTAGCCTCTTATCTCAGCGATACGGTGACGAACCTCACTTCGTCATGTCGATGCTCAAAGCATACTTGCAAGACCGCCTCGAGCAGGCTGATAATACGACAGTAAAACACCACACCTGCGCTACCATCAAAAAGTTTCTCAACGAATCCGGATCATTGAGGCATATTCCTCACAACTATTCCTCTATTGACCTGGTGGCCGACTACTTCCTTTTCTATGGCCTTGACCAGTATGAGCACTCGCTGAGCGAGGCAGAGGCCTCACTCAACTTCTCAACAGAGCACCTCCTCAACGACTTTATTAGGAAACAACCCTTTGTCGATATGGTTCGACGAAGCGTCGCGCAGCCCCTGCGCCTCTGCATGGAATGGTGTAGTGAACAACTTCTCATGAACCACCCGGTTCCCCTGCAGAATCCCTCGGTCCAGCCCAACCCTACCATGCGCCACTGGTGGGACAATACCAGGATCTTCTGCACTCTCTGGGGCGTTCTTCTGGGCTTGGTTAGACCTGGTTGCGCTCCCGATTGGTATAATCAGTGCGAGTCTGCCTATGGCATCTCTGCTTCTGAGCTCCTTGTCACTGTGTCTTGGATGATTGGCGCCGAGGCCACCCCTTGCGATTATACCATGTCGGATAGAGACCTCCTCAAGAACGCTGCCGAGCGTGCCCAGAGTCTTTTGGAACTAAAAGAGAGTGAGCTCTTGATTGAGTTCATTGACAAGTTTGAGTGGATGAACGAGCTCGTTGACCTGGTTGACGAAGAAAAGTCGTTTGAGCCCTTTCTCCAATCACAGCTGCGCCAGTACCTGTCCGAGACTCTCAGGATTCAGCTTCCCTTCCCAGCTCAGAGCCAGAACCAGGAGAGCGCTGCCCAGGAGATGGACAACTTTGATATGTTTGGGTTTGGTGGTGAGTGGGGGGTAGTCAATGTGGACTATTCCGCCCCGATGCCGTCGCCGAGCACGTATGGGTTCGGGACAGGTCCCGAGAGGTGATTTTTTCTTCTTCTTTGCATTATGTTTGTTTACTCTTGTTATATGCTGTTTCTTCTATCTTCTGGGATACATTTTAGGCTGTCGATTCTCTGTCACTACTGCCATGGTAAAACTCCCCTCTCGTTTGCATCGGTAATGAGTGTGAGAAGGATTCAAGGGTTGAATTATCAAAGGTTTGACGAGTTCACGCACGAGTTAGATTAGGGCATAGCGAATCATTCTTTTGTAATTGTAGATCAAACACAGTCAAACAAATCAAGAAAAACAAAGCACCAGTCTATGTGACGCAGGGGGTATCACCAAGTATAGTGTAGTCCTCGACAGTATCCGCCATTCTCGCAACGCGCCGCCGCTTGATGCCACATGCATGTAATGTCATGTAAAATAAAGAAAACAGAAAGGGATCCAGGCCCTTTTCAAGAAGTGAAGTAAATGACACAGCCTCATAATTCCATCCATCCATAGTACAATCCATCTTTCCTAGTCAATAACAACTTAAACTTCCGTCACTAGCTGTTCGCCCTCATCAAGCAGCTCTGTAACCTTGCGCAGGTTGCCAATCAGGCTGCGACCGAGACCTCCGAGGAGTAGCTTCTCAGCGTTGGCAGGCAGGCCGAGATAGGTAGGAGGCTCGCGTTCGGGCAGACGATGAATCCAAGCATTGAAGTCCTGGAAACTGGTGCCCGACGGCACAACGAGGCCACCCTCGGGGCCATCGACGAGCTTGTGATCAACCTCGTAGGCGGCGGGAGTGAGGAATGACGTGACGAGCTGAGAAAGGAGCTTGAAATCTCCTTCATCGTCGATCTTGCCACCATACGTCTCGGTCACAAGGTATCGAAGCATCTCCCATGGGATATTCTGGGGAGCCAGGTTGGTTCGGTTGCCCGCTACGCCATCGATCCAAGTATCGACAATATAGGCGGAGCACTCATACTATCGTATATGTTAGGCATCAACTCAAAAGTGCAGATCTAGACTTCACTTACATCACTGTCGTTAAACTCCCAGAATCCCTTCCAGCCAAGGTTTGGCGCATATCGAAGTCTCTCCTGCACAACGGCGTGCAAGAAGGACAGAAGCAGGTAGAGTCGTGTTCTCTCCACGGGGCTCTTGGTGGCGCGCGTAGACAGGGACGACATTGAGTCCTTCATGTTGGCCCTCACACCAGCAGGCTGCTCGTACATGAGAACGCGGGAGGCTCGGAGCAGGTTGACAGGAATCTTGGGACTCGACTCCATGGAAAGGAAGAGACGGAATTCCGAGTGAGGGTTGAGTGACTCCATGCGCTTCTCCAAGCTCTGAAGCCAAGTTGGAGCCAAGTGCACGTTCTTGACCAAGACCCATGAGCCAGTCTGGGCAGCGTTGCTGATGGCCTTGTCGGCACTGGCGAGACCTTCGTTGGAACCCATGGCGATGTTGGTGCACTTGACGCGCATCCTCTCGACCAGGTTATCCACCTTGTAACTGGCATCGAAGCCGGGGCTTGACACTAGAGAGATTGGCAATGTGGCAGACACTTGAGTGACGGTCTGCTTCAGGTCCTCGACGATATCAAAGATGTCAGAGCCAAAGACCTGAGCAACGAAGCGTTCGGCGGCGGGAACAAATCGGTCCATCCTGAATAGCTTGACGAGCAGGAGAGACAGAAGGGCTTGGTCGACGGCTTCAGTCTTCTCATCCCAGATGTGTGGCACAGCGTTCTCGGCCAACTCCTCAGTGAAGAATTTGTCCCAGTCCTCGGTCGAGATGGCATCGATCTTGTCCTTGATAGCACTGAGCTTTTTGGCCTGCGCGAATGCGTTCTCTCTGTCGTCGGGTTGTGACGAGAGGTCCTTGCCCTCAACACGGTTGTCGAGGATCATGTCAATGACAGACTTATCCATCTTGTAAGGAGAGGCTTGAGCGAGAAGCATTCCCAGAGTGATGCGGTCCTTTTGGAGCAGACCAAGGGCGGTCCGCTTGAATGTGTTGACAAAGAGGTCATGGACAATGACATCACGTCTGGCGTTGGTTTCCGTCTCGTTGGCGAGGTTCTTGTTGCCGTGGAGTACCGACTGGAAGATGTCGAGGAAGTACTGAAGTGAGAACTGGTAGAAGTGGTTGAGGTAGTGCAGTTGCTCCAGAACAGCAAAGACAGCACTGCAAGATCGAGCAATGATGCTGTACTGCTGTGTGATTTCCTCCACCTCAGCCATGACACCCTCGGTGTTGCTCATCTTGGCAGAGATCTCGGCAGCCTCTGTCTTGAGAGTCTCGAGTGTCTCGATGACGTTGTCATCATCCAGAATGTTACCACGAGACTCGTTGAGAGCCTGAAGAAGTCGCTTCTCCAACTGTCGCAGGTGAATCTTGAACTCTCCCTGAAGCTTGATGAGGTTGGAGCGTCGTTCGTCAACATCAGGCCGCTCTGACTTGAGCACATCGTTAAGTGACTGGGTCTGCAGACTGCTCTGTGTGACAGTAAAGTTGACAAACGTGGTTCGACTGCAGATGTCAGGGGCAAATGTGGCCGATGGATCGCGAGTGGAAAGGTAGAGCTTAAAGGCTGGCGAAAAGTCGATCTCTTGCTTGCCGAGCTGGATGAGAACACGTCCACCTGTTCGTTGACATTCCTTGTTGAGGACGTGGTTGAGGATAGGATCCAGATGCTCGGCGTCCTGGATGAGAATGGGGTTTCCGAATCGAAGAGAACTCTCGAGCTGCTTGGTAAAGGTATCGTCCAAGAAGCTCGTCACCGTCAGGCGGCGATCCTTGCATTCCTTCTGTAGGAACTCGGTAACTCGTCCCGAGGGGTCGATGATGAGTGGGTAACGGTTGAAGCGCTTAAGAATGATAGCATTCTCAGTGCATAGATCATCGACGGGGAGGGCATTCTCCTGCCAGCCCAGGCGCTCATCAGCTGTAGACAGGTATTCAGTAACAGGGTTTGGCGACTTGTACTGAATGCCAGACAGGTGAAGCTGATGGAACCAGTCGTCCATCATTGACTTTCGGAATGTCTGATCGTATAGACCACTGTAAGCCAGGAAGGCCGCAGCCACGAGGACATCTCCGACGAGGGTGCTGATTTGGATTTCGAACGACTTGCTTCCAGCCTCCCAACGAACTCGTTCCGAGGACAGACTGTCGAGAAGTCTGACACTGCGGTCCACCTTGAACTGGACTCTCGACATCTCGGCCTTGATGGCCTGAGTCTCGCTAATAAGCGCAGCATACTCAGTCTTGTACGTGTTGATGCTGGCCTCGAGATCCGCGATGTTGTTCTGCACAGACTTGGCCTGAGCCTTGGTCTCCAGGGCTTGATCCTCGAGCTGCTCGACCTCAATCTTGAGAGGACCAACACGGTCGAGAATGTCAAAGTAGTTGACCTGGGCAGCAACCCATTGCACGAGAGGACCGCAAGCCTTGGAAGCGCGGTTGACCTTCTCAAAGGTGAATTCAGGGTTGGACAAGAAATCGTTGCGCATCTTGTTCCTTAGGCCCTTGGTCATCTGCTTGCCATTGTCAAACATAAGAATGCTGGCAATGAAGTCGTCCTTTCGCACGATTCCTTGCACCGCTTTCCAGTCGTTGATCCTGTGACCGAGCAAAGTGCAGACGGCATCCATGGCAAGTCGAACACCCGAAGGCGGGTTGCCCATGGACCTGACTTCGGTTAGATGTTGACGCTTGATGTTGCTGACACTGGCCTTGGCCTCCTCGACAGCGGGTTCTGCCTTTGCAAGATCTTCCAACACAACCTTCTTCCGAGAAGCAACCTCAGCCTCCTGCTTCTCCAAGTTGGCCTGAATCTCCAGGGAAGTGTTCTTCCTCTGTTCTGCCTCACGCTGATCAGCAACCATGCGCTGCAGCTTCTCGTTCGCCTCCGCATCCTTCTGCTCCAGTTGCTTCTTCTTCTCCGCTAGGCTCACTCGGAGATCGCGAACCTTGTCCACCGTGTCTCTAAGCTTCTCCAGACCAACGTTCAAGTGACGTTGTTGCTCCTCAAGATCCTCCCTCTTTTCGTTGTAGAGCTTGATGTATTGTGTGACAAAGTCAAGGAAGTGTCGAGGTGTCAAGAAAGTAACCTTGCCCTGCTGCTTGAGCAGCTTCTCGTTGTATCGCTGCAGCGAGTAGTGGATGTGCACCATCGAGTTGACAACTGTCTCACGATGAGAAGGAGGTAGTTGCAGACCACGGTACGCCACAGGAATGGTATCAGGACACTCAAAGTTGCTTCGGTCCAAGTCGATAGATTGGGTGAGCTCATGACCGACTTGGAATAGAGCCTGATCAGACCAGTCTCCGAACCAGTTGAGGACGCAACGGTTGAACAAAGCAGGACTAGTCGCAGCCTTTGAGCCAAGGCCATCCTCGGGAGGGTTCATGGTGAACACAACATGTAGGTTCTTGACGATCTGCTGTGTGAACCACTTGTACAGTTCCTCTGGCGAGTCCAGGTGCAGGTTCTGGCGCTGAGCACCCTCCTTGCAAGCAGTCATAAGCGCTGCGTACTCGTCTCCCTCGAAGAGACCGGGGACTTCGGCGTTGGCGAGCAGGGTGTTCATTCTCTCCAGGAAACCAGAGTCCAAAACGTTGGACTCGTCCATAATGAAGCAAATCTTCTCGCCCTTGCAACCGCATCGTCGAAGGACATCTCGAAGATCGTCATCAAAGTCCTCAGCAGAGTACTTTCCGTGGACCTTGATCTGGAAGACCTTGAGACCGTTCATCCAAGCCACAAAACGAGACAGTGTAGTCTTGCCACTGCCACTGACACCAATCAAGATGAGATGACCTTGAGGCTGTCGGAAGACACGATCGATACGGAGGACGTGCTCCAAAACATCGTTGAAGAGGATCAAGGGTACGTCAACCTCTTCCTCGCAGAAGGTCTTGAGCCTAGCCTTGACAAAGTCTCTCAGCTGCTCACGATCAACCGGGACGTAGTTCTTGGACAGCCAGTTGGAGAACAGGATAGGTCCTCCAAGTGCCTTTTCTTCATCAATGTTGGGGAAGAACTCCAATGCGATGCGTCGTACACTCTCGTCAGTCCACTGTCGTTCCTCTTCAGCGACCAGTCGATCCTGGAAGAGGCGCAGAGCTTCGTGAGCCCAGATGCGGATAAGACCTTCAATGGTCAAAGCCTCCAGGGGCCGAATAGCCTCATACACACCACGAACCCATCGAGTGAGTTCACGAGGGGAGTAGACATAGTGGGGCTGAATCTTGGGTGTGAATCTTTGCTGGGACTCAAGATAGAAGCGGACCATGGCGTGGGTAAGAGGCTCTGCATATCCTCGAAGAGATGGAATGATCTTGAGAACAGCAGAGTTGAAAGTGCCGTAGATCTGGTTGAGAGACAGCTCACCAGGGTAATCGACCATGATGAGAGGAGCATGTCGAAGGAATCTAGCACCCATGGGAGTACGTCCAGCGTCAGTAGGAGGGTTGCAAGCACCGACGAACTGGATACGATCCAGAGTGACCCATGACTTGTCGGATGTTCTCCAGAAACCGTTATGCTCAACGAGCTGGCGAAGGAACGAAATAGCGCGTTGCGTTCCATACTTGTCTGGCGCCGGCAAGTTAATCTCATCGCAGAAGATGACGAGCCATCGTCCGATCTGAGTGGGTGAGAGCATAACACCGTTCAAGGTCTTCTTGTATTCGCAGTATTGCTCAAATGTCTTGATGAGCAGGTCAGGAGTTGTTGCGCTTGAGAAGTTAAGACCAACAACTTCCATGTTGGGCAGCTTGCGAAGTGCACTGAACAGAGTCATTGTTTTACCGGATCCAGGAGGACCACAGAGCAGCAGAGGCTTGTGCTCAGCGAGCCACGAGTAAAGAACGTCCTCGTGACGGACAGTGTCCAGTGTGGGAATAACGACATCGGTCTGAGTGATGGAGTGTGTGTTGACTTCCACAGATGGCACCTGGTTCTGCCAAGGAGCCCACTCAGCCTTGGGAAGAGTGACATCGAAATCAATGAGAGAGCTGTTGCCATCCAGAGGAGGCGAGCCAAAATTGGCCAAGGCACAGATATCATCACCAAATGACTTTCTGTCAGTCAGAGGACAGTCGCCAGTGAGCGCCCAAACAAGTGCCAACAGAAGCTTCTTCGAGATGAAGGACTCGATTTGTTCAGACTCGAGAGGAAAGTCGGAGTGTTGGCCATTGTACTCGATGGCGTCTCGGACAGCCTTGTTGAGCAGCGAAAAGAGGGTGGTGAGCACACGAGCGGTTGTGAACTCCATAATGTGATTGTAACCCTCAGCTCGCTGAAGAGCTTGCAGAATAAAGTTCTCGTCAGTCAAGTAGACATGGAGCAGACTGGCAAACTCGCTTTGCACAGCCAGAGTCTTGGCAGGGCTATGTCCTGTAGCAACACTATCCTCATCCAAGTCCTCAAAGGGAACGCTGCGGAGAGTTGAGAGATAGTTTTGGACCATCATGGTCGGCGAGACAGTGTCCTCGCTGAACCAGACCATACCGCAACGACTGACGGTGGCAAGAGTAGCGTACTTGAGTGTCTCGACCTCGAACATGATTCGGACATTGGCGGGCAGGTTCAGACGTTCACCGTTGGGAAGGGTAAGCAGCTTGTTGTCATCGAGGACACTGTTCAAGTTCTCAACCCATTCAGGATCGACATCACCATCAAAGACGATCCAGTGTCTCTTTGAGTCTTCGCCACGCAGGTTGTCGACAATCTTGCGGAGAATGCTGGTGAACAGACCGTCGGTCCACTCACGAGTTGTCGAGTCGAGGTTTCCGTACAGTGCCTCCTTCGACATGACCTTGGAATCGATCACATGAGACACGCCTTCAACACCTTCGACCTTCTGAAGAGCATCGAGCAGAAGCCTCCAAGCAGCAGACTTTCCGGATCCAGAGTTACCGACCATCATGACACCGTGGTGGATCTTCTGAATCTGGTAGAGCTGGAGGACCTTGGTCATCCAAAGCTCGTTGACAACGAGATGACGCTCAGCTGCAAGCTCGCGAATAGCGTTCTCCAGGGCCTCGAGGTTGGCTGGGACGTATTGAACGCCAGGGAAGCAGTCTGTTTCAATAGTGGCCATGATGTCAACATCCGACTTGATCAACTTGGGCGCAATAGTCTCCCGGATACTCTGCACAATAATCTCGGGTTCAACAACCTCCTCAGCACCGAGGCTGCCTTCACCCAAGCGAGCACGCTTTAGGCCACCAGAGCTGACCAAAACACTCTTCAAAGCACGCAGACCGAAGTCGTAGTGAGCTTGTTTAGACAGTCTGCCAGAGCACTGGTCGAAGAAGGGAACAGTCTGCTTGGAGAGTTGCTTGGCCTGGTTGAAACCTTGGGAGTAAAGCATGACCTCAGCGATGAGCTCCTTGTCTGGCTTCGACATGGCAACACTTCGGAAGAGCTTCTTCAAGTTGTCGGGGAGGTTGGAACGACCAGCATAGCCAGGGTTCATGGTGATGAAGATACCAGTGTTTTCGTTGACGTGGAGATGGCGGCCAACCAACTCAATCTGAGACTGGTCATCCTCGACACCCTGCTTGAGACCCAGCTGAATGTTCTGGATTTGCTGCGACACAGCGGACAAGATACGCTCCTCCAGACGGTTGAACTCATCGAAACAACCCCAAGCACCGACCTGGCAGATACCAAGGAAGATACGACCCATGGCCTGGAAATCGAAAGTGTCGTCACAGCAGAAGACAAGTGTGAATCGTCCCAGCTGCACACCAAGGGCTTTGACTGATTCAGTCTTACCCGTACCGGCAGGACCATAGGGTGAACCACCCAGACGTTGGCACAGGGCTTGAGTAAGGGTGAGGAAACATCTATCAGTAAGAGGGGTGCGGACAAGTCGCTCCGGAACACCCAGGTATTCGAAACCATAGTTGAGTTTGGCGTTGGCCATCTTGATGTACAAGCGGTCAAGATACTCGCCCTGGGGTTCGTAGACGTAACGCATCTGCAGCTGCCAGAGGTAATGGCTTGTGGAGTTGGCCTTTGCATTGATGAGCTTCTCGATAGTGTCACGCTGGTGGACACATTCGGTGATCAACTGTTCGCACTTCTTCCTCAGAATGACCTCAAGCTCTCCGAGAACGGTGTCAGCAAGGACGCGGAGAACCTCGACCTCACGATCGAAGATGGCCTTCAGCGTCTCGCCGCCAGTGGTAAGAGACTTGTCAACCGCGGTCGTCCAAACAACCTGGGTAGCAAGCACCACAATCTGGCTGGGATAGGCGTCCATGAACTCGTTCAGAGCCTCTCGGTCAATGGTCTCTGATTCAAAAATGGGCGTGTATTGATCAACGGCCTCAGCAAGCAGCTCAGCCAGAGTCGACTTCATGCCACCCTCGAGGAGAGCCAGCCAGTCGTTGATCTTCGGTGTCTTGGCCAAAGAGATTTCCTTCTTGAGTCGGACAACCTCGCCTTCTTTGGAAGTGAAGCCAGAAATGACAGTTTCATCGTCCATAACGAGACCTGACAAACCAGCAAACATCTTCTTGAAGTGCTTGGCAATGCGGAGTGTGTCGTTGCTGTTACCGATCATCTCCAGGAGATCTTCGTCGCCAACAAAGTAGAATCTAGGGAATGAGACTCGCTCCTTCTCCAAATATTCACCGAGAGCCTTCTGGATCTTGTTGAGCATTTCGGCGAGTCGCTCAAGAGATTTCTGGACGTTGGGGATGTTGAGGACTTCGAGGACATACGGCGACTTGTTGGCCTTCTTCATGACGGCCAAGAATTCGCTGTTGATGTTCTGGAAACGTCCCGACTCGATGGGGAGAAGGTGCTTGATATCCGCGTTGCCAGTGAAAACACCCTCAAGGTAGACCCATTGGCGTTGAACATCAATCCACACATCAAAGAGAACGTGGACACGGTTGAGTTTGTCCTCCCATGAAACAGCCTCCTCCTCAAACTCCTTGTAATAGGGAGAGTGCTTCATAGCCTGCAGAGAGTTAAGGTTCTCACTGCACTTGGCAAAGAGATCGTCCCAACCACGAATGAGTCGGATCTTGTTCTGATAGTTGACCATCTCCAAGGCATAGTTCTGCCATGTCTCACGGACTTGCTTCAAGAACTCTTCAAGAGCCATCTCACCCTGAGCCTGGGCAATGATGTCCTTGACGATGACTTCGGTAGCAACCAGGTTGAGGTCCCAAACATCACCAAGAGTCATTGAGCTAGGCGAGAACCGCTTCTGCGGCTTGATTTGCTTGTAGATCTTGTGCCAATGACGTTCGCGAATGGCATCAGACTTCAGGTCGGAGAGAATAGAGTTAACCTTGAGGAAGCCGCGAAGAATGCCCTGGACGTGCTCGAAAGCAGCATACTGTCGCATCCTGCTGGGCATTTCCTTGGTGCTCTTGATAAGGTCATCAACCTTGGATCGAATCTTTCGTGGCTGAACAGCAGTCCAGAGAATATCGCGTGTCTCGTTGAGACTTGCCCAGATGGTGGAAAGGTTAGACCAGACGGACTGGAAGTCGCGAACCTCCTCGAGGGTGGCCTCAAGCGAGGTATCGGGGCTAGCAGGAATATCCAAAGCTTCCTTGGCCTTCGCCACCATCTGAGCATCATCCTGGAGCTTGGAGATGCGAGATTCAAAGGAGCTCAGAGTGGCAGACGCAACATCAGGCTGAATGGTTCCAGAGACAGGCTTCTCCTCGTTCCACTGGGCGGCGATCTCAGCAATTCGCTCATTGATCAACTTGTCCTCAGCGACGATCTTGGCCTGGAGCGCATCAGTCTGGTCCTGAACGATTCTAGACTTCTTCTCAAGAATCTCCTTGAGCGCCTCCCACTGGCTGTCGATCTGCTCAATGTGTAGCCAGTCATTGGGGAACTGATATCGTTGCCTGACAAGGGTCGACTGTCCTTGGCGGAACATATCAATCTCAGGGGCCCACGTCTTGACATTGCGCTTGCAGCTCTGTACAACAGTGATAAATTGGACGGCCTGAGCAGTCGATGAGGCATCTGAGCTCTGGCTCTCGAGGTGCTTGCGTGCCTTTTCAATCTCTGCATTGATCTCGCGCATGCGGTTTCCAAGGCGGCTGGCAAACTTCATAAGAATCTCATGCTGCCATTGATCATACTTCGCATTGACCTTGGTCTGGACCTGGTCGTAATCAATCGTGAGATGGCCAAACGCGCGGCTGACTTCTTGAGTGTCAAAGGTAGACCGGGTCTTGCGGATTTCCTGCAGAAGCTGCAACCATCGAGGGAGCTGCTCGCCAAGAGCATCGTAAACCTGCTCAGACTGAAGATCCCAGAGTGACTGGAACTGAAGCCACTTGTCGACATAGGCACTGACCTCATGCAGCTTCTTCTCAACCGAGACATAGACACGCTGCAACAGGCCAGCGCACTCCGAGGGCAGGTCGGTGAAGCGAGCCTCATCATTGGCGGTAGTGGTCAGGCTCATCTGGTATCGAGTCGCCTTGATCTTGCGAAGATTGCAAACAATTCCGAGCCACTCGTGAAGATGGAGGAACCAACTGGCACGAGCAAACTCCAGAGGAGGATCGAGGTAGATGACTTGGTTGCGCATGGCCAGCTCAAGCACAAGACGCTTCATGGTCGGGCCATCGGGCTTAGCCTCTTCATTGTTGTTATTGACCTTGCGTCGCATTTCATCATCTGGTGTATCGTCCTCAAACGCTTCAATCCATGCGTGAACAGCGCTCTGGAGACGAGTGAGGAGAATCGACTGAACTTTGCTGTTCAGGCCACGCACCCAGAAGTCCAAGTTCACATACTGCTCCAAGTTCAGCTGATCCACGGCAGCCTGGATCGTATCCAAGCGGGTGTGAAAAGCAGCCTCCTCATAGGGGCAGGTGTTGAGCTCCTTCAAAGCTTGCTCAACGGTGGCATGAATGAAGTTCAGGGAGACAGCCTTCTGCTGAAGAACGGACACAGCAGCAGCAAAACCACGAATGAACATGCCGTGCTTGCTCTCCGTGTTCTTGGCAAGGCCAAAGTCGGTTCCACCAGGAAGAAGTGGTCGTGTTTGTCTATTATCAGAGTAGAACAGCTCATGCGAGTTGATGAATGACTCCCATCGCAGTGGCACACCTTCACTAATCAACTTGTAGACATCATTTCGGTAACCAAAGAGGAGGACCGACTCCTCACCCATGACCGAGATTTGTCGCAGAGTTTGGGATAGTGTTCTCACGCTCTCCATGAGACTAACAGCGTAGGGGTAGACTCGCTTGGCATCCTTGGACACGGTGGTAACAGCGTGCGGGACGGAGTACGACTGCCAAGTAAGGTTGCGTGTCTCCTTGAAGAGAGTAATAACCTGAGGATCAAAGTTGACAGTGAGCTCAAGGATACCGCCAGCAGATCTGACACGAGCAATCTCAAAGAGTTGGCCAGAAATAGAGATCTTGCGTCTACCTACGTCGGCAATCCAAGCCTCGTAGATTCGAGCAGTATCCAACTTCTGCTTGAAGAGCTCGCTCTCCTCCTGAAGCTTGTGGCCTTCGGTGTGCATAGTCCAATCAGGACCAAGAACAGCCTCGACTTTTCGCATGTAGCCATCAAGTTGGAACTCGATTTGGCGAGCCCAGATGATAGCACCTGAGACAGGAGGGAGATCACGGAGCTGCGCCATAGCGTGAGTCTCCGAGTGACCATACTGCTGCTTGAATCGCTCGTGCAGTCCGTTGATTGCTTGCTTGACGTGGTCCATCAGCTGGTTCTGGTACTCCTGAATAGCACCGCGAATCTTGGGCCTGACAAAGAGGGCGTTGAACTTGGAGAAGACTCGGAACATCTCGTTGGCGGTCTTGGCAGTGGCCAGTCGGTCTCGAAGTCTGGCAATGATAGAGTTCTCCACTCGAGTCGTACGCTCGTTGTAAAGATTCTCAGCTCGTACCCAGCGTTCCTTGCCTTGGTCGGTGACATCCAGCAGGTCGACATTATGCAGAGCCTCCCAGGCCTGCTTGACCTCCTCAACGGCGTCCACATCGCCCATCTCCTCCATGACGATGCCGTTTGAGCCCGTTGTCTCGGTGACACCGGGGATAGTCGCCTGAGGGCCAAGAACGTTGATAATCGTCCGCTGGAGCTGCTCGTGGTTGTCACGGAAAGTGCTAACATACTTGATTCTAGACTCAAGCTCCGAGTGCTTCTTGTTGATCTTGATAGGGATAAACTTCTCGTTTCGACGACGAGTCACTTCACGGGCCACATTGGTAAACTCCTTGACATTCTCCTCCCAGGTTCGGAATATGTCGTCGCAAGTCTGCATGATAGTCTGGAACTGCTGGTAGTCCAAGTTGACCAGCTCAGTTCCCGGCAGCAGTCGGTGAAGCACTTCATCGAGATCGGCCGAGATGGCTTCAACCAGTGGCAGAGCCCTACGGATGGGATAAGGGCAAATCCTCAGCTTCTTGTTCAGATGTCCAAAGATCTGCGCGATAGCCTCCTGTGCCTTGGAAAGCGAGGTGGCAGAAAGCAACTCATCGAGAGGGAAATCACGCATGAGCTGGTTGTACTTCTGAACCTTGTCCATAGCTTCCTTGAGACCAGTGTCAGCCGTGAAACTGACGGTCGCCTGGAAACGCTTGGCATGCTTGAGGATCTCAAGCGTCAGGAGTACACCCTCGCTCCTGAGCTGACCCTCGATACCCTCCAAAGCTGACTCCATGGACAGCCAAAAGTTGACCTCCTGACTCGCAGTGTTGAACTCCTGGTTCGCGTTCGAAGACGGGTCTTTGGTCAACTTGGTGATGCCCTGGATGGACTTGATCCAGGTGTTGACGTTGGCCTGAAGTCGGTTGAGGAATGTACTGTCCTGAAGGAGATTCTGGGGAATCGCATCGAGAGAGGGCCGGGTATGGCGAGATTCGGCATCGTCGACGACATTCTGAACGATGGAGTGAAAGGCAAGTGAGATCTCGGGAATGTCGACATTCTGCTGAAGATGGAGTAGACTCAGCTCCAGGTCGTTGAGTCGCTTCTTGGTGACTGGAATTCCCGTCTTCGCATCAACATCCGCTCGTCCTCTGGGCCCGTTGGCCAACTGCTGGCTCTTGGTGTTGGCGTCAAAGTACGGCACCAAGGCGTGGTGGACCTGAGAATGAAGAACCTCCCAAGGGGAGAGGGCCGTTCCCTGCTCTCCAACTCCCGCGTTGAGAGAGGCAGGGCCAGGCAAATTAGTAATAAATATTTGAGATGTAAGGGGTCGTGTCGGGTCTATAGGTTGAGGAGATTTGATAAGGACAAGAGAGGAGACGGTCGTCGAGGACGATGAGATCTCGGTAGAGAGGGTGTAGCTGTAGGTAACCGGCGCTATCAAACATCAGCAAGACTACACAACATGGCAACCTTCACGCCGACTAACCAGCAGGATCAGCTCCGGCCTCTACAGCAGATGGGTTTGCGATATCCTTCTGGATGTAAAGCACATTCTGGCTATCGCTCGCAAACCGCGTGCAGCGCGAGACAGTCTCGCCATAGCGGGCCTTGTGCAACAGACTTCCCAGCTGCTCGAGTTCGTCGCGGGTGGCGCCGAGGGCGATCTCGCAGACGGCAGCGAGATGCTCAACCACGCGTTCGGGCTCGATGGTCGGGAACGGCGCGGCAGCTGTGACGCCGTTGGCGGAGCTCCCAGTGCTCGGCGCAGCAGCCGAGGTGACCTCCATAATGGCAGGAGGGTGCGGTATGGGAAAGAGAGTAGATGGAGAAGGCCTAGTAACGCCCAGTCATCTCCAAAAGGTCGGCTCGCGGAGGGTTGAGGGACGCAAACGAGGGGAGTCGGTGATGGAGGTACGAGGCGCTCAAGGCGGGCAAGCTTGCGTAGATTATCGAAAACAAACTCAGCGACGGCGTACGATGAGCTTGAAAGCTAAAGGAGCGTGATGTCGATGATAGCAAAAGCGAAAATCGAAGAGGTATTACGCAGCGATAGGTAGGGGTTGATGAGGTGAAGTTCCAGTGTCCACCAAAGGAGTTCGGTAGGTTGTTGACTTTGGACTGGTTTGGACGGGACGCTGCTGTGTCTCTGCCGGATTTACGCGACTAGGTCCAGGGGAACCCCTGCCGCGACTGGACTGGACGGCATGTGTCGTCAGGAGGCGTGCACCCACACAGAAATCGAAATGGAAGCCCGCCGGGCCCAATAATGAACACAGGAGGCACATGCACTGAAGCCCACGCTGTAACCCGCTGAAGCCCACTACGCCCTCCGGTGGAGCACAGCGCCCATCCGCCAAATCTGCGACAAGCTGCCACACGCGATCTCTAATTGGCCTCACATCTCGCGACCAGGGGGGGGCTCCCCAGACGGGTCGGGTCATGCCAGGTTGGCGTTTTGGCGCAGGGGTCGCATTGGTCGTCCCAAGGAAATGAAAGAACCCCAGCAAGGGTTTTGATTGAATGCTACGCTTTTTAAATGTGCGTCTGTCTTTGACGACAATCAGTCACCCACTGCAAGGCAAGCTCACTCAATATCCGGCTCAGTCAAACAACTCACTGTAGGAATGCTCTACGTACCAACTTCAAGACCATGCTCGTGCATACAGCTACATACCCGCTAACGAGACTCCATCTACACGCAGCCATGATGGATGGGCTGCGGCTGGTCCCTAACTCAAACCTTGAGTTGAGCCACAACTCACAATATTGAAACCCCACTATCATTCTTCACAACCTTGAACCAGGTTACCTTTATCCAATACAAACCACCCGCAGCAGACAACAAAGGGTGCGTCAGCCGAAACGTCTCCTCCCGCTCTAGCGGCGTCCAAGCTGCTCTACTACATGCACACTTCCATTAGCCCACACAATGACTATCGATAGAACTTGAATCATTCAACGAGGAATAATCCTCAACTACATGCTGACATTTCTAATAAACGTACCTAACCACAAAACCAATCATATACACAGTCGTCCTCTCACCATTCCCGACCGACAAAACTCTTTTCCCTCCTAAAACCAGAAGCACAAGAAAAAGTCATAATCTTAAGCCATCTGAAAACATGACAATGCCTCCCAACCCTGCTTCAACCCATAAATCCCCCAGAATCCCAGTCTCTTCCGTCAAGTTCGCGAAAACATGTCCCAAACAAACAAGACCAGTCCCAACGCCCTTGTAAAACATTGTCCAGTCATCCATAACCCGCCTTCGTGCCATGCAGACCACTAGACCGACCAATGCGCCAGATCGAGACTCTACACACTACCTCAGGTAGTTAGGTACCACCTAGGCTTGGTTGCCCGCGGCTCCGTTGCCGCCTGCAAGCCTTTGCCGTTGAAACATGACCCGCTCGTTACAAATGTCGATAAACTCTTCAAACTTGGCGATCGTGACTTGTTGCTCTTCCAGTTTGGTCTTCAGTTCGCCGATTTCTTTGTCTTTTTCCTCCTCCATCTTCTTCATGTCTTCTCGTGCTTTCGCAAGCTCACGCCTCAAATCTGCGCGTATGCGGTCTTCGGGAGATTGGTGAGGTTTGCTGTATATCGCAGGTCTGTTCTCTGCCAGGCCAGTCGCCACTTTCTGAGGGTTGCGGTTGATGGCTGCACGAGCATTATATATGTCTCTCGGAAGCAAGTGACAATCAGGGTTAGCGGTTTGCAAAATCTGCAATGTCTCTGAAACCCCAGCACCTGTTAGAGTTAGTATGAAATTGACTAGGGTTATATAAAGACTGACCGTTTTCTTTGAGTTCCTTCACTGCAGCAACCATCTTGCTGTCAAGCTTTCGAGCAGCAGGGTGGTGTGAAGGGCTCTCACTAGGGCCGTGGTTGTGTGAGAGATGGGTAGGGTCCGGACGATATCGAATCGTCCACTGGGTTCGCTGTTCTATGGCAAAGAACCCAAAGGGGCAATCGCATTTCCGAGACGAAGTTTTGCGCTTTCGGCACTCGGGGCTAACACGGCTCGGCGGCTTGCCTGCGCGATCACAGACAAACAAAACTTTCTTCAATCCCGGTACGGTCTTCTTAGAGCGGCCGATGACAATAGCATAGCCGACAGACGTACAGTACCTAAGCACGGCTTTCTGCACAGCTTCAAGGGTAGGGTAGCTTCCACCTTCCGGTGGGGGGGACATCATCTCGCCCAGCGGCTGTTGGGGGATGTAGTTGGGGTCAGCAAGCAACTTCATATCCAGGCCCCCGGACTCTTCGCCGTTGGTGTGACTATCAATATCCATTGCTTCATCTCCATTAGTCTCCTGCTTCTGTGGCGGGGCCTGCTGTTGCTGCGTCTGAGGCGCGGCAGCCGGTGCGGGAGGCTGTTGAACTGGCTCTGCAGGAAGCGACTGTTGCTTCTGTTGCTGCTGGACCTGCTGTTGCTGAGCCTGTTGCTGATCTCGCTGGTCCCGCTGCTGCTCCCTCTGAGACTTCTGGGGCTTGGGCTGACGCTGTGCCTGCTGGGATTGTGTCCGTTGCGGCTCTTGCTGGTGCTGATGAGGAAGCTGCTGTTGCTCCGGGGGCTGAGGAGTATGGATCTGCTGCTGCTGAGAGTGGAGCTGAGCTTGTTGCTGATGGTGTTGCTGCTGTTGGTGTTGTTGCTGCTGCTGCTGCTGAAGCTGCTGATGTTGCTGCTGTTGTTGCAGATGTTGCTGCTGCTGTTGTTGTTGCTGCTGCTGCTGTTGCTGTTGTTGCTGTTGCTGTTGTTGTTGCTGCTGTTGCTGCTGCTGCAACTGTTGCTGCTGCTGCAATTGCTGTTGATGCTGCTGCTGCTGCTGTTGTTGCTGCTGCTGCTGTTGCTGCAATTGCTGGTGCTGCTGATGTTGTTGCTGCTGAAGCTGATGCTGCAGTTGTTGATGCTGCTGCGTCTGGGCTTGCTGCTGGCTTGACTGCTGCGGCAGAGGGGGTGAAGGAGCTTGGGGCTTAACTTGAACCTGCCCGAGTTTCGGCGTAGGCTGAGTTTGTTGAGATAGAGGCCGCTGCTGCGGAGAGCCATGGACATGGTGTGGGTGGTGGGTTTGCCGGGGGTTGTTGAGCGGGTGCGAAGGGTGAGTCAAGTGTTGGTGGTGCAACTGCTGCTGTTGCTGTTGATGCTGGTGAAGCTGGTTGGGAACAACTTGTCCGAGAGTCGGAAACATCATCTGCCCACGCGGCGGCGGAACACTTCGCGTGTTTGACACGTCGAGTGGACTCGGCACAGCATTGGACATGTGCGAGGAGGAAGAACGCGAGGAGCCATTGGGAAGATTACCAGTCACAGGACTCGGGTTGGCGAAGAGATGTTGAGGATAGCCAGGTGGCTGTTGCGGCGTATAGCCCTGAGGCTGATATGGAGACGCGGAGTGAGGCGCTGGTGATTGCTTACTCTGCTGGCCTGGATGAGGAGAGGGATATGGATTGCGGCGAAGGCCAGCCTGGGGGAAGTTTAGGCCATGGGGATTTGATCCCGGACGCAGACTCGACATGTCGTCTCGTCAGGCCCCGGCAGAGGAGCCGGATTACAAACGCGAGAATTAGAACGCGCGGGGAGCAGAATCTGGGGTCGGCAAAGTTGGAGGGGACGGCAGAGGTGTTGCTATCGTCGTTCGGCCGCGGCGAAGCGAGCGGGAGGAGGGTGCGTGAAGAAGAAGTGACGTGACGTGACGTGACTCCCAGAGTCGACAAAGGGAGCGGGTTCGGAGTTGCGTGACTGTCGCGAGTCGTCCCCCGGTGATGATGATGAGGTCGATCGGTCGTCGGTCGGTCGAGGCCAGGCGGTGTCGTGGCCCGTTGCCGAAGCCGAAACGCGGCAGGCGTAGCCGGAGACGGTGACCGGTGACGGTGAGCAACCTCAGGGACGAGACCGTGACCTTGACCTTAGATCTGGCCGGGCACGTAGGTGCGATACGGAGCGGAGCGCGGTGGTGTGCGGTGCGGTGCGGTGCAGTGTAGTTCGGATTGCGGAGCGTGTGGCCTTGCGTGGGAAGCAAGCAAACCCTGGGGGCCCAAGGATCTTTGGGGGTGTCGATAATGGAGCAGCTGGGTTTGGGATGGGGGGAGGAGGCGTGGAGTTGTGGTTCAGCAGAGGCGTGAATAAAATTATGGAGAGGGACGAGCAGCCCGCCCGCAGCCCGGAAAAAAAATTTGGCCTGCCTTGCCTGCCTGCTTGCCTAGGTGCTTCCTGCCTTGCCTGCCTGGCGTGACGAAGTTACGCGCCGGGGGGGGTAGGGCAAGTGGGAAGGGGGACCAAAGAGAAGGAAGTGGGTGAGCAATTGGCAGGGGGGAGGGGCGAAGGGGAAATAGAGAACCCGGGGGCAGAGGGGAAGAGATCGAGACGGAGTGTGAGTTGAGGGTGAGAGGGGACCGAGGGGGGGGCGCGTGAGAGCAAAGAGGACAATGGTGGAAGGGGGGAGGTGAGGCAGAAGGGAAGAAGCCGGTACAGTACAGTACGAGAGAGGGGAGGGAGGGAAAAAAAGCCCAGCCAAGGGTGCGCAGAAGACACGCCTTTCCGAGAGAGATGCCCGTGGAGAGAGCAAGGACACAGAGGGGAAGGGAGGGAGTGGCAAGTGTGCAGGTGCAAGGTGTGTGTCCGTTGTCAATGTTTGATTGTGGGGGGCAGGGAGTTTTGCTTGATTTTCTCTGGGCGGCGTGGCGTTAGGCGTCGGCCATCAGAGAGAGTGCGAAGGTGAGGTCGAGAGTCCGTCCGTCGAGAGGAGGAAGAAAAAAATTAAGCCCCTGCCACTGGTTGGTTGGTTGGTTGGTTGGTTGGTTGGTGGTTGGGTGTGTCTCTTTTTTTTAGCAGGTTTCCCTTCTTCGGCAGTCGAAAAGGCGAAATGAGGCGGCGGGATGAAAGAAAGATTGATTTGCTAGTGGCAAATCATTCGTTTCCCGCTCGCCAATATCAAAACCGAAGAGAAGAAAAAGAAGCAAGCAAAGGGGAACCCCGGACTGGCTGAAAGTAGAAACAAAAAATTGAACACAAAACAAAAAAACGCGACACCTAAAATTCTCAACCCGTCGTGTTTGTTGCCTTTCCTGTTGTCGCCCTAGGTGGCCTTTTTTTTTCTCCTCCCAACTACGTACTCCCCTTTGAAAGGGACACGTGACGCCATCCCTTTCCCGCCTGCGCGCGCCTTGGGCGCTGCCCGCCTTACCTTACGTGACCGAACCGTCTCACTCAGCCAACCAGCATCTATTATTAACAGGAAAAGTTTCCCGAGCATTCCGCTGCAGAAGGCAGAGAAAGGTTTCGTCTCACACGAGAGAGACACGCACGCACGTACACGCACACAAACACACTCCCTGCCAAGTACAAGACGCGTCGTCATTGGCGTGGTCTCCATCATTTCAGCCATAGCGTCTCCCGATCTGAAGAAAGAGCCTCACCCGATTTGTAATGCAACGAAATCCTAATGTATCTGCCGTGATGTTGAAAATCGACTCATAATCCGAAACCGAGCGGCACATCAAACTCACTTATCAATGCCATCAAACAGTGTCTCGTCTCACAGCCTCCCCCCGGACAATCCGTCATGCTCACAAGGCCCACCCTAGAGCTTAGCACGAGATGCATTTCATGGCACCGCTGCTTCCGAGATACGAACAGGGCCAGGGGTTTGTGCTTCGATTGGATCTGGCATTTCGCTTGACGTCGACATAGGGTATATTAATAGCTTTGTGACAATCCAAATTTGGTTTCAAAGCAGCATGGCTCATGTGAGGTGGAAGCATAGCCAAAGTTTCAATTTCCCCATTAACACCTTGAAACAATGCGTTAAAGCTGGTTCAACCTTTCATATTTAGATGCATCATCCATGATTCAACAATTCTTTTCGTGGGCGTCATCCTGTTTCATTCTCATAATTAAACATTTGGACATCCCTCTCCCCGCTCAACCGTTAAAAATCACCGAGTCGGCAGCACGGCTGTGCATGCATCCTTGATAGAAGTAGATCCGAGCTCTTGTTGCCTACATAGAGTTAAGCCACCATCTCCGTCACAGAAGGCTGTACCGAAGCCCTTTATCCTCATGCAACTCATACTTTGTTCACACGTGGCATGTTTATAAACTTTCATCTGATCGAGGTATATCTGTATTTCCTCTTTGGTAAATCTCATAGTTGAAACTATATGCTCTTCGATGTAGCTCATCCCATGGGCTGTTTCCGTATCTTGTGCAGCTCATCATGCATTATCCCAATTGTGGTATCTTTTCAAAACAGGCGATGCTACGCCCGTGACAATTCCAAAACGCCGTATCCGCTGTATATGTATAACGTATAATAAGGAGAGGAAGAAGGATAGTAATGGTCTCCTCGAAAGCGAGGCAGACCCCAGTGCGCCCAAGTCATCATGTCATTCCACCTTGCGTCGCTTCTTTGGGCGTCGCGCACCCTCTTGCCCATCAACGAAATGGTTCTTTTCGATCTGGTGCTGTCGTAGATTGTCTGGTCGGTTCTTGTACTGACTGGTACAGCCTGGGAATGGGCAACGGTAGATCTTTGGTGGTGACGTCGCATGCTGCAACTTCTTGTGCTTGGCCATGCTTCCGCTGAACCAGCGAGGATCACCCTCTGGCCTATACCCACAGATATCACAGCAGCTGTTTGATTTGACCTTGGCCGAAGAAGATCCCGCCTGGGCCGGCGACGGTGGTGAGTTTGCTGCGGTCGAAGGCCCACGTACCGACGTCGTATCTGCTGGGGTGGGGAGTGGTTGCGGGTTCAGTGTGTAAGGGTCGATAGTATCCGGCAAGACCGGGAAATCAATGGGCGCGTCTGGGTTAAATGCACCATTCTGGTTAAAGTCGAATGGGTCAGGGGTAATAGCCTCAAAGAATTCGTCGATATCGAGTGCCGAGATTGCAGGTGTTGCATTTGGTACCGGTTGAGCCGGAGTTGGTTGAGCCAGTGTATTAATAATCGTTTCAATAAACTTGACGCCGTGACGATAATAGATTGACCGAGTATGTGTTTGGGGAATGTTTTGGTGATACAACGAGTCCATCTGTTGTCTAACGTGTTCGATATAGTGATCAAAGTAGATATCCGAGGGCAAATACATCTATTGCGATCAAGTTAGCAACTGAGTTCACCCTTAAACATGACACTAGCTTACCTTTCCAGCATTCATCAGTTCGAGTTCCAGCCGCCGCAACGTCGATACAAAGTTTGAGTTGACACGTTGGACAAGGTCGTCCAGACTAGCAGCGAAGGCGGGGATATCCGTGTATAGTTGGAAGCTATGCTTAAGCATAAAGTTTGTAGCAATAGCATAAGGTGAACCGACGTGCATAGCCATAGAGGGATCGTGAACGTGTTGCATGTAAAGCTCAGACGCTTGAGTCTCAGGCTCATCCATAACCTGGATGGTAGCATATTCCAGCTGATCCAAGAAGTACCGAGAGACAAACGCCAGAGAGTCGTTGGGGACAGGTGCCTGTTCACGTTCCTTGCCCTTCAAGCTTGAAGACCGTGATACAGAGGGAGAAGAGGCCTTGGCCCTAACGAGCTTAACGACTTCCGCTTCAGTCATGTCGGCGGGCTTCCATAAAGCATCGACAATTTGGATGTAGTGTTGACGATCTTGACGAGAGAACCAGGCACTGTACGACATTGCTTGACCAAACAGGTCTGTTGACCGGTTGGGAGCATCTTGCTCATGAACGACGAGGGAGAAGCAGTATACCAGGTGGACGAAACAGAGAAGCTTTACGGGGGCGGTTGGCTGACGGCCTTCGAGTATATCGGCGAGAGCCTCGAGACCGTTGGTGGCTATCGAGTGCGCCGACATGGATCGAAGTTGGCTGACGAGAGGGTTCTTGGTCACTTGCTGTAGCTTTGTCATGGACTCAGCGACGTGCATCTCAAGAGCATCCCACGCCGTGCCGACAAGTGACCGAGGGTTGTGGTAGTATCCAACCGTCGGCACCGCCTGCGCGGGAGGTAGTGAGGGTGGCATTGTGGCATTGTTGTCAGTGAGGGCGAGGTTGGATCCAAGTGAGAAGTCTGAGGTAGGAAGGGGAGAGTCGTTCAAGGTAAAGATGGGTTGGTCAAGTGAAAGAGGGGGTTGAAGAGAGTCATCGTTGGACAAGGCACCAAGCATAGGCATGTCTGCGGGGAGCTCCGGCATGTAGGAGTCATAGGACTCTGATGGCTCGTTGTTGTAGGTGCCCCAGTCCTTAGCCGTGGATGCCTTGCGGGATATGGCGAACGAGTTCGTCCTGAGGAGGCCTCCTGGGCTTGCTAGGTCGTCCGCCGGTGAAGTCAAAGTGGACTCGAAGCCCGTCGTCCTCGCCCAAGGTCCTGACCAGGCAGAGACGGGCGAGATGTTGTAGCTCGCCGTGCTCAAAGTGCTGTTTGTGCTCGCCGTCGAGTTGGTGCTGGCGGTCGAGCGGACAGAAGTACTAGGGGCAACTGCACCCTTGCTCCGGGTCTTTTGTTGTCTGCGGTACTCATCCAGGTCCGTTGTACGGATATGGAGCTGGAGGACGGGCCGCTCCGGTCCTACATTGGCACCAGGATCGATGAGGTTCACTGGAGCTACTGTATCTGGGAGAGTGTTCCAGTCAAGGAGGGGCTCACACAGAGTCGCGCCTGATTCGAGCTCTGCGGGGTGAGTAGGCAGAGGTTGGATAGGCAGCGGTGGGATGCTGGGGGTAGGCATGGGGGCCGCAACGGGAGCGGCGTCTGCCTCACCCTCATCCTCCACAATAGTAGGCAGCGCTATCTCGCACGAGTCGATCTCGTGGATCTCGTTCGAGTACAATTCAACCTCTGGCGGGGCCACAGCTGAGTCGTAGCTTGGGGGCGCTTCCGTATCGTCGAGGTCCAGGTCGAGGTCGGCCAGGGTCGAGTTCTTTGACTTGTGACCGAGGGAGCTGAAGAAGTTCTTGGCCATGGACATGATCTTTCTCCTCCTCGAAGGGTGGCCCAGGCACCGCTTGCACTTGGAATCGGTAAAGCGCTCGGGCTTCTCGCACTCATAACACCAATACTCACCGGCGGCGAGCCAGTCGCAGGTGTATAGATGCTGGAGCATCAACTCGTGGTTGGGGAATCGCTTGCGGCAGCGCAGCATTGGACACTCCCGCTTTTCCTGGGCAGACATCTTGTCGCATTCATTGCGCTTGACGGCGGTCCAGACGATGAATCGATGAAGAGCACACTCATCGCGTGCCGTATCACGGGTCCTAGCACGCAATGAGCCTCATCCCATATAGCATGAGAGAACAGACAGATATAAAACGAGACGAGATAGATGTGAGGAAATGTTCATCTCTTACACGCAGGCGGTCGACGATGCTTCACTGTCATCCGACATTACCGAAACCGAGGCGGAGACGGATGACGAGGTCGACTCTGTACTCGAACGTCGAAGACTTAGACGGTGACTGGGGCTCCGAGTAAGTCGGCGTAGGGCTGAAGGGCCCGAACCGGGGCCTATCCCATCCAGGGACAGACGCTTCTTGGTCTCCATTGATGGAGAAGCGTAACCGGGACTTTGGTTATAAGAGTATGGGATTAGATGGGAGGTGGATGGGGATAGGACAATGGCTCGTGGGGAATTGGACGGGACTCAAACAAGCCAGGGGCCCAACGAGGACTGAAGCGAGAGGGGGCAGCCAGAAAAAAAAAAAAAGAAGAAAAAAAAGGAGGGTATCGAGGAAACGAGAAGCTAGAGGCTTTCCTTATCCGCCACCCATGGTCATGATGTTTTTGTTTTATTCTCCTGGAGCGTCGAAGCTGAAGCCGGGAGGCAGCTGGCGATCGAGGTCCTAGGGCGAATGAGAGGAGGGTGTAGGACTCGAGAAGGGCCTAGGACTTGAGGCTTGTTGTGGTGGACCCGCGCGCCAGCTGGGGGGGGGATGGATACCGATGCTGGGGGGGTGGGATGCTTCAGATGGAAGCTTGTCTGCAGTGCAGCCAAAGGGTCGAGCGAGCGATTCAAGAGCTTTTGGTGCAGTGATAGCTCCGATCAAATGGACAAGGGTCTTGGTCTTGGGACGGTATGTGTCTCGCTGGGGCAGTTTTTTGCCTTCTAACAAGTGCAGACGCTTGTCTCGTCTTGCCCGAAGAGCACAGATGAAGATGGAGAGTTGGTAAAGAAAGAAGACGCGGCAGGAGAAAGGTCAAGTCAGCCTGGCCTGGCTCTTGCACAGCACCAGCTCACTCTGCCACTGACAAACCGTCCAAGCTTCTCAATCCATCCAATCCATGGCCTCCCTCCCCTCCAATTGCTGGCCCCTGCTCATCCATCCATGGACCACGGATGGGAGATGCCCGGGGCATGGGGGATGGGGGGCTTAGGCAACGAGGCGGACAGCGACCTGCTGCGCCCACCATTTTCCGGCCCCCAGACTGACATTGACGACGTAAGGTGAGGTGGACTGGGCTCGGATTCAAAAGAATGCCCTGCCCGCGCTGACGCAGAACCCAGTGGAGTTTAAACATGTCCGGGATGCGACGGGCGTTTGTGTGGCGCCGCTCCGGTTCTACAGACTATCTCTCTCATCCATTCGACGGGCATCCCGTCCTCAACGTTGCGGACGGTGGACTTGGGCCATGACGACAGCAGCTTTCGTATCCATCCATCCAGTGCTTCCCTCTCTCAACTAAGATCGGGTCACGCCGCGCTTGGCGCAAAAACGGGAGAGCCGTTTCCTTTCACCCTCTTTTGACTTTGGACTAGACGTTGCGTCATGCCGAACTTGATCTTACGCTCGCTCTCGCACTTGTTCTATTCAGGTTGACACCAATAGCTCAATTGCCCAAACGGGCCACCCCAGATCTCCCACTTTATCTCGTCACTTTGGGACCACCAACCGGCATTTGATCAATCTCCCCACGCATAACTCAAAAAAAGTATCACACGTAATAAATAATCCATTCGATTTTTCTATACTGTCGCTCGAGATGCACACGACTCTCTCATTCACACTAGATACTTACATACCATGTATCGACCGATACTTGCGTCATCTCACCCGGAGTTCCCCATGTCTCTAGGGTGGGAAAAAGAAAAAAAAAACGCCTTACACAAATGGACCGCCTGCTGGGCGCTCAACCACAACGGCTGCCACCTGACATAGACCTTGTTTTCAAGCCATAGTCTTAAACTATCGAGAGTTCAAGAGTCACTGGCCATTTATTGCTGCTCGGCAACGCCAAGCCTCGTGGGCCTCAAAAATCATACCAGCTGAAATGGCTATTGGAGCATGGCCACCACCATATACACACTCGCTCGCCGTCCACTCATCACCCATGCAGGAACACCTCAAAGTCCTTGATTCTGAGCAATAGGCGTCAAGGACATGACAGTCACACTGCGCAGGACACTCGCTTGCATCCCATCCATCCATCCAATGCAAGCCATAAGGCTGACCAGCGGCCGATCTTCCGAGCCTTATCTGCCATGGCACCCTTGCCAATTCCTCACCAACATCCATCCCTATCCATACTCCTGGAACCATATGCAAAGTAAATCAGTTCACGAACAAGCCACAGACAAACAAGTCAAGTCATGCCTTGATTCAATTTTGCTTTGTAATCGACAAAAGAACGTGGGAGCTCGCTGATGCTCCAATCTGGCTATGCTATATCTGTAACATGCAAAACAATATCTATAGACCCCGAGAGGATATTCCCGAACCGCTCGCCTTGCCCGCCTTGCCCTTCTTCTCCATAACTCCTTTTAGCACCCGTAGCTTCTCTTCAGTTACACGGATCGCCTCCTCTACCTCCCGCTCATCCATGCGGGTGGCACGCACGTTCTCTTCTGCGGTCCTCGGCTCCATTGCCCTCTTGGGCACGATGGGTCGATCAGAGTGTAGTCGGTCCATTCCGACTCGTTCCTCCAACCATTCCCATAGTTCACTGTCCTCTCTCCGCCACATCTCCTCATACGCTGCGATCCTGTCGGGTCGATATACCGCCATATCGGGGCCATAAGAAGGCGGACTTCTGCTCGGCGTGAATCCAAATCCAAACCATGTCGCAACCAGCAGGCCCACCAGAAGCCCATACATGACATTTCCTGTCAGAAGAGGCTGGATAATGTCCCCAATAGGTTCCAAAATCCCCCGAACTGGCTCCAAAGGCCCCCAGTTCTTCGGGGCGGGCCGCTTTGGCGCGTGACCTGGTTCGACGATGCCCGTCGACGTTTGGGAGAGCTTGGCCTTCCTACCCTTCTTCCTTGAACCCTTAAGTGCTGGAGTGAGTGGTGTAGCGGCCCCTGCCGGCTTGGTTGAGGTCGCCGCCTTAATAGCGGCAAACAAGTCTTTGGCATACTGTGTTTGTCCATCAGTTGCACCCTTCTCGATGGGACCTGGGTCAAGTTAGCAAATATTACGTCTCATCCTTGGTCTTGTACATACCCTTCAGCCAACTCTTGCCAGACCACTCGATTGTACAGTTCATCTGCACTCGAGTGGCATTGTTCTCGGCCCACGAGAGACAGTACTTGGTCTTGACGCAGAAGACGTTTCCACTAGGTACGTCAGGGGTCTGCGTCGAGCAAGTGAGGTTGATTGCCCTTTCGTAGTCGAGGTTCTCCAGCGTCTCAGAGGTAATGGTCTTGGTCTGCTTCGGTCCAATCGATCCACCGAGTGGCTTGATGTAGGAAAATGTTCGAGTCCGGTTATCCAGACTCAAACCCTTCTTGTCCTCCATTTGCCACTCTGTACACTTTTGCTCCCCTGTCAACCAGTTGGTCATGAAGGTAACAGATCCTGGACCGAACATGTAGTCATACACCTTGCCCAGAGGTGCTGGGATAACATCGTCTCCCACCACCCTGTCATAATGAGTTGCCGAGTCACCGCAGTCGGTAGGGGCATGTGTTGCCGGGCCTGGAAAGCCGCCAACTGCACCGGATGCAGGTGCAGCTTCTTCTGGAGTTGCGCCATTCGCAGGGACAGCCCCTGACGTCTTTCTTGACGTAACTTTCTCGGCATCGGCGTCTGTTCCGTTGGCCTCGGCCATGCTGGCGTTGTGCATCTCCTCGTGGACATCTTCGTCATAGTACTCTTCCTCATCATCACTCTCATCGTCCGTCTCCGAGCCCCCATCGCCTTCGTCTTCGTCGACAGGCGGCTCTGTGTCGATCTTTTCTGTCTTGTCGCCTCCGGTTCCTTCTAACCTCACACCATTCAGGGTACTCTTGAGAGTGGGATGTCCTAGTTTCCAGATGTTGACAATCAGATCGTACGTCGCATCTCGGCTGGTAAAACTGGCAAAGACGTGCTTTGCATGTAATGTCGAGATCATGAGACCGTTCTTGAACACCAACGCTGTGCTTCGCTTCTCGACAGATACTATCTCGTCGAAGCTCATAACAAGAGTGGTTGTCCATCCAAAGATATTGCTACTGAAACAGAGATGACCCTCTGAGACGTAGAGCCGTCCATGCGCGAGAATCTCTCTCTGCAAGGCACAGCTGTAGTCTTCAATGAGGTAGTCATCATCTGGCACGCTCTTGAACAAGTCATGAAAGTCGCGATTCCTCTTCTTACTGGCAATAGCAAACCCAGTAAGTTTCGGAGCGCTCAGATTTGGATGCGCCAACGAGCTGTTGGCAGCGACAATCGCAGCGCCTATGGTTGTTCCAGTAGTAACAGAGCTTCCGCGCTTCCTATGTGACTGCTTCAGGGCGCTTCGTAGACTCGAGGTCCGCTGCATTCCATTACTCTTGTCCATAAACTCGGCCGGCGGAGGCGTACGTTCGCCGCTGGCCGTCTCATAGAGCGAGCGCGGGCGACTCGACGGCTCATCTGGGATAAACTCGATGGGACTCGCCGGGGAGTCAACCGGAGCCGACTCGGACCGGGAGCGTGTGTCGGTCATCTCGGAGAATCTGGGGTTGCTGGGCGATGCTACAGAACTGGCCGGCTCGCCAAGAATCTGACTGAGACTAAGTTCGCCTGCCCCAATCGTTGACACTGCCGACTTCCTGTTCTCCTTGTTGTCCGGCATCGGGGTGGATGGGTTAGGCTGAGATTCGCTCTCAGTCTTTGCGGGCTCTGTGTTTTCCTGAGTGCTCGCGGTTGAGTTTCGAGCCTTATTTCCGCCAATACCAATACCGGCACCCTGGATGCTGAAAGAACTGGCAGCGTTCTGTGCAGCAGATAGCATAGACGAGAAGAAGCCTGATGCGGGTTGCGCGCTCGGAGTGGCTTCACCGCTCTCCAAGGTCGGGGTCAATGGTGCTGAGACGATATTCGAGAGCTTGCTGGGGCCGATAGTCACAGAACTTGATCGACTCCTTCGGTGCGCGCTCATAGCCCGTGAGGAGGAAGTGCCATTTGTGCCGGCGCCTTGGCCCGCACTACCCCAGAAGGATCTCCTATCGGGAGATGACTGACCGGATGCGTTGGCGAACTCGGTAGGCGTCGGTGGGGTGTTTACGATGACGGGGGCGGGCTTGTCACCACTCGGGGGGGTTCGAGGAGGAAGATTCGTGTCAACCTTTGGTTGAACCCGCGACCGCCTGTCGGGGGACGCAACTTTGGCTGCAGCTGGTGGCTCGATAATAGGCGGGACCTGCACAGGCTCAGGGTCCACGGTAATGGTGGGCTGTTCCCTGTGTGCTTCTGGCGGTGGACGAGGCTCGCTTGAGGGTCGACGTTCAGGGCTCGAGTTGCTGCCACTGCTCTTTCTGGGCTTGAAGATGCCCTTGAACTTGGTGCCGGGCGAGGCTGAACGGCGGTTGGAGTTGTGGGGGGGAAGCAGGCCCGTCTTGCTCCGGCCGATCCGGAACTCCCTTGAATCGGTCGAATCGGAGCGCTTGGCCGGAAAGGTGGACGACTTGGACGCACTGCTGTTGGAGTCGTGATCGGTGGGCGACTGGGACTCGGGGTGATGCGACAACTGGACGACGGGGGACGAAGTCGTCAAGTATCCGATTTGGGAAGGATGAGAGGAGAAGGGCGCAGGTCGAGAGACGGATCTAAGAGTCGACGAAGTCGCCTCAGTTAGATGGAAGAGCACAGACGAGGAAGACAGAAGTAGAAGGCTGGTGAGTGGAGATGATGGAGAGTGTGTCGTAGGACCAGGAGAGCGAGCTTAGTGCCAAGCCTGCCAGGTACAAACGAGATAAGGCGGCAAGCAAAACGAGAATAAGAGAGCTATACGGAAACGAAGAAGAATCGACAAAGAAGCCAAGATGCAGTGACAGACAGACAGCACGTGTGGATGGATGTAAGCATGACATGAAAGGTTGGCGCGGCGGTCAAAGCGCTGACAGCCCGTCTGCCAGTCTGTCTCGCTCTTGGTGGCTTCTGGGAATGTCGCAGAGGGCAGTGTGGCAGTGGCACAACGGGGGGGGGGTTTGATTCAGCCTCGCAGTTCCCGCCCATCGGGGTTTCCGCGCAACAAGGCAGGCAAGCTACGATTGAAAGGAAGGGAAAGTGGAAAGTGTCGATGGGGATTCAAGTACAGAAATGGAGAAATAAACTCACGATTCGGGATCCGACTCGTAGGAGCGATGGCTGGTGTCCTCGTCTTCGTCTCCGGCAAGATTCCCAGAGCGCGTGCCGTCACTCCCAAGCGTCTCGCGACTGGATTGCGAGTTGCCAAAGACATCATTCTCATCGTAGCCCAAGATCAATCCTCCCGCGTCTCGCTCTTGTTTCTTCCGAAGGCGCTTGTTGGAAATGGACTTTGGCAGCAGCTTGTTCAGCCCATTGCTGCTGCCGTTGTCGATTGTAGCCATGGTGGCCTTGGCCGATCGCCGCGCTCAGGAGGATTTGGATTTCGAGGGGAACAGAACGGGGTGGTCGAGTGGCGGCGTCCAGGTGACGGCGATGACGCTTCGGCCGTTGTTCTCGCGCGCAGCGGGCCGATACTTGGTAGTCGATGTAGGGTTTGCGAATGTATGTACGGCGGCGGTAAGGAGTATGTGAGTATCCTCTGCAATGTTGAGGCTCAGTGGCCAGCTAGAAGGGAAAGTGAGGTCTTGTAGTTGGATTGGAGTTCGAGTGACGATCTGTTCGAGACCGACCCAGGTTTGACGTCGTTGGTCGGTCTTAGCTCGATGATGGATGGTTGCTGGAGACGGGCCAGGCTACGGGGGTAGGACAAGCTAGTCCAGACCAGGATTGGCCAAGTGCTCGTTTTTCGGGTTCTCTGAATTCCTCGCTCTCGTTCAGCGCGTATGCTCTCTTTACATGGTTTTATGGGGTGGCCTTGATGGGCTTACAGTTGCGACGAGCGTTGCTAAGGAGCTGGAGCTGGAGCGCATAATAATCGTGGCCTTATGGAAAGGGGATAGCTTCGTTTGCTCCATGCAGGCAACCAGGCAGACAGGAGGAAGCGAGTCGGCGGTACGGTCAGCTCGCAAATCCGTCGGACAGGTAGAAACGAAACCCGCAACGCCGTTTACCAACAGCCCCAACCTCCGTCGCCGTCCTTCCCTTCAGTCGTAAACTCGTATGTAACCACCCGAGTGCGATACCCCTGGATGTATCCGCCGGGTGGGGGCCGCCAATGGAGAGACTCAGTGGAGAGCCATACGCAACCCCTTGCGAGGTTCTGCGCTGAAGCTCTCACCAGACAAGGAGCTGCGGGCAGCAGCGGCAGCACCAGCACCAGCAGCTGCAGCTTGGAACGAGCGTTGTGGCGCAGCGGTGAGTCGTCGGAGTCCGCCCTACGCGAGATAATACGCGTTTAGTTATAGAGTCCTGTTCCGTCCTGCCTGTAAGGGGTCTCTTTGAATGCCGCGACAAGGATTGCGGGCTATTTCCAGAAGTAAAGGCAAGCTAATAAGACGAGGGGTTGTTCAAGAGAGATGAGAAAAATCTCCGGCCTTGAGGACAAAAGGAGAATTCCGTGTATGAGAGTGACATCTCGCCAAGGAGAGATTAGACGGCGACAGACAAGACCGAGGCCGCGTATTCAACTCGATCCATGGATCTCTTATAGTTTTTAACCCAGAGGCGGGGTATCAAAGCCAACAGCTTCTACTTGATGGGATAAAAACCTCTGAGGGTGTCTACATCTGCGGATAATGTCGCAAAGTTCCGCATGAGGGTTGGAGCCGGATCGACGTGCCGTCGTGGTTCTTGGCCGCTAAGTTGACGCAGTCATCATCTCGCGTGCATTCTTGCAGATGGGAAGAATGACGAGAGGGTGGGCAACTGTTGATGCTTTGGTTGATCATTTCAAAGATATATATTGGTTTCAAAACCTTCTCGATCTTTACTACTACTGTACTAACAGCCTTGAAAAGCAGAGTTGAGAACATCAACATCTGTATTCTCCTCATGAGGCTTCTCAGCGATCAACTGCCATCCTTCTCCACAGATACCAAAAAGTCCCGCCCCCAAACTTCCATGACGGAACCCCGCCAAACTAAGGTGATGATCATTTTGTACAGGTCCTTTTTCGGGTGCAGAGGGCTGAAACGGCCTTTCTTGAATGACTGATGATTGCGTCAAATATCCAACAACATCAGTAACTGTCTTCTTCACCTAGGCCAGAGTAAGTACAGTAAAACATCAAGGCACCAGGCACACAAAAACCCAAGCATTCCTGTCTTTTATCTGCCTGTATTTTATTCTTGGTCGTCTCGGCACTAGCTGCTGCCGCATCCCAGTGTGGAACTCTAAGTCTTGTGCCTCTTGTCTCTGTCTCTCCACACTTGACCTCGTCACGCTTCAACATCAGACCGTATGCTACAAGGTGACAACGCAAACGTATTCTCCAGAAGAGACACCTTTCCTCTTCTCCGTCGATATTACAACTTTCCACCACCCATGGAACCATGGAGCCCTCGCCGCTTGTAAAAGCCCACGACCATGTGCGCGCCGCCGGTGTCGCTCACCAGTCCTCCGATACCATCGTTGCCATCACCGAGCATACCCAGGCCGCCGGCGAGTTTGCGAGCGCCGCCAGGTCGACATCGAGCATCGAGGCCCTCCGAACCCTGAAGCTACTCGAAGAGCACCACCGCAAGATCGCCGAGATTCTCAAGCGACCGGCCGAAACCCCGTCCCAGCCCGGCGACACCGACATCGACGAAAAGGCTCAGTCCGACAAGGGAGGCGCCGGCGCGCAGGATGCCAACGCCAAGAAGGAGAATAGACAGGAGTCGGCGACATCCAAGAAGCCGGGTCCTCCTACTCAGCGACGATATGCCCATCGTGAAATGTCCTCGTCCATCGCCAGCAACTTGGCCACTGCCCGTGGCATTCGATCCAAGTACAGAGGCCAGCCTCTTGCGCCTAGCGTTTCTAACGACCAAGCTCCGGGCAATGTCGATGCTCACTCGCGGGGCCCCAAAGCAAAGATGCAGAATATCATAGAGCAGACTGGAAAACCGGCTTGGGTCCCGCCTATTCCACCACCCACACGATCCGAGAGCCAGGGCAAGAGCTCGTCTTCTCCACGACCTGATACGGCGCCGTCTATTGCTGCTGGTGATGACGGAGGATATACCCGTTTTTATAGCACCTTCGGAAGCCTCATCAATAAGATCTCAGCACCTCTGGCCTTTGCTGGCTTGCCGCTGATCCAGGAAGAGTCGACTGCTTCCGAGAGGCCCGAGTCGCCAGAGACATCCCCGAAACGCAGTCACCTCAAGGCCTCCCCGTCCAAGGTTTTGGAGCCTGACCTCTCCAAGATCTATTCCAAAGCAACTATGCAGGCTCTTGTGCGAGATGGCCATGGTCCCAACGATTCGTTCTACGTCGTGCCGACAACCGGCCACACCATGTCATATGCCAACATCTTGAGTTTTGCCGAAAAGGAAAAGAGACGAGGAGCCTCGGAACTTGTCGATGGACCGGATGAAGATGATGACGACTTTGTAGACGCCCGAGAAGCTCCGCAACAGTCCCCGGGGGTTAAGCGCCGCATCGGCCGGGCTCGCACGGACAAGGAGCTCAACAACATCATTGAAGAACTGTACACGGAAAACAACTCCCTCAAGGACATGATCGATAAACTCACCAAGCGCCTCCACGCCTTTGAAGCCAGCGCCCAAACTCCTGCCATGGCCCTCGCAGAAAGCTACCGCCTGAGACGACCCGGATCCCCCATCGCCTCTCCACACCTCAGCAAGACGGGTGACGAAGCCCTGCGGCGCAAGAACCAGGAGATGGAGGAGCAGCTCGCGGCGGCTATGAAGCAGATGGAGCGGCTAGAGAAGGACAACCGCAAGATGCAAAAGACGCTGGATAAGTACCGCGAGAAGTGGGAGGTGCTCAAGGCGGGCGCCAAGGCGAGGAGGGAGGCTCAGGGAGCTGGTGATAGTTTGGAGGATGCATCTGCAGCGGCTGGATAGACACAGTGTCGTTGATTTTCTTGCAAGCATATGAATAAATCTGATCTGCACTCTTTCTGCGATTACGAATGAATCAAGCTGAATCGTCTCACATGATGTGTTTGTCACTTACAATGCTGGTCAACATGCTGGCCTTCAAAGGCTATCTGATACTCGCTCTCATGACTCTGTCTAGTTCCACCAGAAGCTCACACTGAAGCTCACACTCAAACTCCTCACATAATGCCACCATCCGATTGGAATAACCAACGTGTCTCCCGGCTCAAGCACGCACTCCCAGTACTCAACGCCTTCCAACTCCTCTTTCATCCGCCTTACATCTTCCTCACCAACCCCATCGGGTCTTTCGTCCCATCCTTCAAAAACACCTACATCTAGCCCGCTTGTGTTGCTCATATTCACACCATGTTCTGGTGACCTGGGCTGCATCATAGGCGCGGCACGAGGAGGATAGAGACGTAGGTACTTTGTACCGACAGCCTGGCATAACAGGTTATGATAACCATCAGTGTGAAGAGGCGTGATGGTACGTGCAGGACCGAACCAGGCGTTGAGCTGAGGAACATCGAGGGGCGCTTGGTCGATGGATGGTGTCGTCGGGTGAAGAGGCACATCAACCCAGCAAAAGTCGGGAACACGGATGTCATTTCGGAGAGAGGGAATTTGCTGAAAGAGGTTATGCTGGGCGAGGTAACCAGTCGCTGAAGATGCTGTAGAATCTACCTCGACATAGCGGGCGAGGAACTCGCGGAACTGGATGAGTTCCTGACCCCAGCCTTCGTCGACGTAGCTCCTCCCAACTTCAACCGGCACGAGACGTCTTCCACCAAATGTCTTGGATAAGAGATACTCGGGGCTCTTCCATGGACGATCCGTAAGTGCAGGCCAGCTTATGATGAGGTCGGTAAAGACGATCGGTCGAGGTTCTCCTCCGTTGCTGTTCATGTAGTCCTCAAACTGCTCCATCGACCAGCCAGAGTAGCGAGGACACGCCCTTCCAGGAGATAGTTTTGGCCTTCCATATGGCTCCTCGCTGGAGAAACTACGCTGTGGTGATGCCTCTCGTCTCTGGCGTTTTGCTGGTCGTTCATGCTGCTTGCTCGCTGTCCAAGTCTCCTCGAGTAGCTGGAGAGTCTTTTCGAGCCATTGACTGCGTCTTCCACCTCCTGCTGTGACGAGAGCCCTATCAAGCTTCTCGACGACCACGTCTAGAATATCTTCTGGAACAGACTGTGATGCCAGGAGAGGACGTAGTATCAGTTGAAAGGTGTTGAGGATGAGGGCGTCTGTGTAGATTTCGCGCCATACGGCAGGTAATAGATCAAAGCGATAAGCGTAGAATTTTGATAATGAGATGGATATCAGATCTGATATTCTCCTCTGAAGTAGATTCTCGTCGACTTCGTGGGCGTCGTTGTTGGAGGCTAAGCTCTTGTGAATCTTGACGAGCGTATGAGCTTGCCGAGCGAGAAGTCGAATCATGGCATCCGCCGCTGGATCTGAGGTACTTGAGCCATCACCGGCGTCACCAGCCACCTTAACTGAGAGGTCCTTGGAGTCCAAATCTCCATCCTGGGGCGTTGACGTGCTCCTTGTCGACTCCTCGAGACTATGCTGTGCAAGGTCGCAAGCCACATCCAAGTACGCGGCAAGGAGCTGGCGATGAGCCTCTGACGCCATGTTTCAAGAACCTGGGGTATAACAAAACGAAAATAAAGGCTTCATTAATTAAAGTCCGTGCGAAACGTGGCTTCGGGCCGTTGCATTGCTTAACGCCCCAAGCGAAGATGAAGGGTTTAGAATTTGAGACTTGAAATTGCTCGATTGGGAAGTTGGTGAGACCACACGACATACGATAACTCGAACCTACGAAACGGTCTCTTGGGACGTCAGTTTTCTCTTCTCATATACTGGAATCTATAGTTTGTCACAGAAACGCTACATTCATCATGTTTGCTATATAATTGCTGCTCGACATGTGCCAACAAGGCCTGGAGCATCCTGTATCGTAAGGTAGGAGGAAGCAACATGGAGAGCCACGACTCTCTCGACGGGGCTCTTTTCAATCGCTTCGGGGTGGATTTTTACATGTTACACGTATATATCTCTTCAACAGGTCCATACACCGACTGTGCCGTCCCTCCGGCCTTCGACCAGGTACCCGTCTCTTACACGTACACGCTCCACGATGGCTGGAGACTTGCCGTCCTCGGCCGCCGTGACGCCAGCGCCGCAGTCCCATTGCCGTCCCTCCACCTTATCGTACACCTTGACCACGTCCTCGGACGCCGCGCTCACGATGCGCCGTTCGTCAAACATCATGCTTGTCACGGGGTGGTCGTATGCGTATGCGTCGTAAATAGATCCTGTTCGGAGGTCCCAGATCTGGAGCTTGGTTAGAGAATATCCTGCAGCAAATACTTTGCAAACTTACTCTGATGCTTCTGTCTATGCTTCCCGTCACCAGGTGCACGTCGTCAAACTGCAGGCAAGTCACCGCTCCTGTGTGTCCAACCAGGCTGCGATGGACCTGTCCACTTCGGAGATCCCACAGACGCACCATGCCGTCGGCGGTACCACACGCGAGAGCCGTTTCGAAGACCTGCAGAGCTCCGACAAAATCGGCAGAACTTGACTGAGATCGCCCAGTGGGCCTCCATGTGTTGTCCGTAGAAGTCATGCTTGCTGCTGCTGCCCACATGACATCCAATGTTTGCACGCAGCGACCCTTTTCAAGGTCCCAGTGCCGGATTGTCTTGTCTGCAGAACCGGAAACCATGACATCCCCCCGGAAGTGAAGAGCCGTGATCTCGTCGACGTGAGCCTCTAGCGTGTACAGTGGACAGTCGGACATGCTGCCGTCCGGAGGCTCCAGGTGGTTGTCCGTGCCAAACGCGATAGCATCCTCGTCGTCGTCCTTTCCGAGTCCTCCATGAGGGTCATAGTGGGCCTTGCTGAGATCCCATAGTCTGATAGTTGCGTCCATTGATCCAGTAGCCAAGATATTATCCTCAACCTGCAGAGCGCGTACCGATGCTGTGTGGCCTTCCAAGTAACCCATACACCGGCCGGCGTTGAGATCCCAAACCCTTACCGTGTCGTCTAGTGCAGCCGTTACCATTGTGCCAAAAGGCGCATCGAAATCGACCGCCGTGATAGTGTCCTTGTGTGCTCTGACTTCCCGGATGCTGGTTCCAGGCTCAAAGTGCTCGTGCAGAATCGGCATTGACTTTTTGCGGAGGACCTTTTTCGCTTTCCGGGGAGTGCTTCCTGTTGAAGATGGAATCTTTTCATAGACGGATTGTGACATGAACTCGTGGTCATGGTCATCGGCGTCGCCAACAAGATCCTGCTCATCCTTGGTTCGCGTATTTCTAGCAATTTCCTCTGCTTCATCAACCAGAGCCTGGGCATCCTCTACCCGAACCTCCATCTCGGAAACTGTAAAGTCAGCATAGAGCTCCTGGGGCATTGGTTAGCAGGGCACATACTGTCGTGTTCCAGCATTGCCTCGTCTTGCTCCAACCCAGCCAGTCTCTCTAGGATAATTCTGCGCATGCCGTGGAGGTTGGCGATCTTGTTGTCGATTTCCCGAATCTCATAGCTAGCCATGCTCTTGCGGGTGCCCAATAATCCAAACTCGTGCATCATGGCGGCCTTCTCCTTTTTCAGCTGGGTCAACCGCTTGGGGCTTCCCGGCACACCGTCTGAATCCTCAATCATCTTGCGACCTCGCGAGACCCGACGGCGAAACTTCTTGCCCTCCTCGGTCAGCTCGGGGAAGCTAGCCTGGAAGCCCTGGAACAGCGAGTAAGGGTTTTCATGGTCGGGGATGTTGGCAAGAAGCTCGTCAGGGAGATAGGTGAGGGCGCGGTGCTGGATCTCGTGGGTCGAGAGCCTGGAGCGCATTATGTCGGTGGGCGTCGTCCTTGCCATTGCGAACATGCTTCGCTGGACCGTCGGGCGCTTCATCTGCTTCTGAACCTCGGCCATTGCGGCTTGATAGTGGAGAGCAGTAGCTTCGGCATTGGGGCCGATCAGATGCGTCGCTGTAGTTGTGACCTTGCGACTGAAAGCCTCAAGCCCGCGCGTCTACTCGAGGGAGCATTGCGGTCAGCTATATGCGGCCGAGATTGGACAATGGGCGAGGGGTGTTGAGGCTGAATGCGGCTCCAGCTCTCAAAAAGATCAACACAACACATACCGACACAATGGACTGGTCGTCGTCTCCGCCCTCGTCAAAGCCATAGTGGTTCTCCTGTTCTGCCATGGCCTAGCGACTGCTAAACTGCAGAAGCTAAAGGGGATCGGAGGGGTCAGGGAGCGGGTGGGTTGAGGGGGGAGAAATGGCGCTGGAGTCTTCGTAGGAGAAAGGTTCAAAAGATTTGGCAGTTCGCGAGGAGATTCTCATGACGCGCGCCGGGATAACCTTGGCTCGGGCGGGCTGGGCTGCTTCCAAGTTTGGGGCCTGGGGGGGGGGCTTCTCAAAAAAGCCCCCAGGCCGGCTTGGGGAGTAAAACGCTTCTGGACCGAGGCGCTAATGTAGCCGGCTACAGGTGCAGAGGCCCCCTGTAATTGGTTCCTGCGGTACCTCCACCACTCCTCTGGAATCGCTGGAATGCGATGGATCGGGCAGTTGCGCACAGAAGCTTCCATGTGTGCCCTGGAGGATCCGTCCATTGCCCCCAATGCCCGCCGTGGCTTTCTTTTCTTTTCTTGTTTGGTGACGTCCTTGATCTCGGACACTCTCCCCGAGGTTTGGTAGGTAGATAGACCTAAGCTTTGCTTCTGGGGCGGCTCCATCGTCCGTGGCTTTTACCGGCTTTACCCCTCCGATACCGATACTCGCTCGCACGCACGGGCGCAGCAATTGATCAAAGTGCCGACCTTTGCTGACCCAGTTAATGCCCTCTACGTAACTCCCGCGGTTCGACTAACAAAATAAAAATCCATACCAAAAAAAATAAGTCCGTACCCACACGCATTGATTTCGTCTCCGAATGCGCTCTGCCCTGGCCCATCACCAACGTTTCATCGTCAGCTATTCCGAATTTCCGCCCAAGTCGCTCCTAGCCGCTCCCTCTAGGGCCCCGTTCCGCTCTCTTATCCAGATCGCAAGGCCCTACAAAGGTCCACTCAATCGATATCTGTTTATAACCCGTCTCCAGCTCCGCTCAATCGCTGTTGCGAAAGCCAACATGGATACCGTCATCAACATGGCCGATGCCGAGCACGCCCTCGATCTTGCCCGCATCCGGTTCCAGCTCATGTACGCCCTCCCCCAGACGCCACCGGATCCGACAAGGTCACGGCAGGGACTAACACGAGTAGCCGTCTTGAGGATACAATCACTTTTCATCTGATTGAGCGGGTGCAGTTTGCATTGAACAGTGTAAGTGGTCTACCGTTGCCCCTCATGCGAACCCTTACCCCTGCCCCCTCCCTCCTGGCCCTCATCCTGGGGTGCATGATGTTCAAGATTAACCATCTCTATGTTTAGAAAATCTATGTCCCTGGCGCCCTCGAGCTACCCCAGGGCCATCATAGCTTCCTTGACTGGTACTTTAGCGAGCAGGAGAAGCTCCAGTCCCTGATCCGCCGCTTCGAGTCGCCCGACGAGTACCCCTTCTATCCCGAAGCTCTGCAGAAGCCCATCCTCGACCCCCTCAACTACCCCAAGATCCTCCACGACAACGATGTCAACGTAAACGACAAGATCAAGAAGTTTTATATTGAAAAGTTTCTCCCCGCCGTGTGCCCCGACTTCGGCCGTGAGGAGCGGGGCGAGTCTCAGGAGAACTACGGCTCGACGGCGACGTGCGATATTGCCTGTCTGCAGGCTCTGTCACGGCGCATCCACTTTGGCAAGTTTGTCGCCGAGTCCAAGTTCCGGTCCGAGGAGGAAAAGTTCACACGCCTCATCAAGGCCGAGGACCGCGAGGGTATCGCCGAGTCTATCACCAACAGGGCCGTTGAGAGAAAGGTGCTCGAGCGGCTTCGCCTCAAGGCTCTGACCTACGGCAAGGACCCCTCCATCCCGGACGGGACCGAGGGCGCCGCCAAGATCAACGTCGATGCCGTCGTGTCAATGTACAAGGACTTTGTCATCCCGCTGACCAAGGAGGTGGAGGTGGAATACTTGATGCAGAGGCTGGAACCGGCCGCCTGATCCTGATGGATGTTGATGTTGATCTATTGCGGAGCACTCAGATATTCATTAACGGCCTTGACAGCCCCCACGAACTTGCTCGCCTCGATGAGGATCATGTGTCCATGCGCCTTGACGCCCATCTCTTGGAATGCCCGCTTGCTGTCCGCCACCGACTCGTCCTCCTTTGTGTAGTTGAAGTTACCGTACGCCTCGGCGTGCTTCTGCAGCACCTCGTCCTCGACGTGGAAATAGTACACTCCAGCCTCCTCCTTGGCCTTCTTCCGCTTCTGGTTCTCCTGGTCCAGCTTCGACTCGAGCTCTTGGTATGTCTTGGACAGGATCAAGTAGTGCGAGAACTCGTAGGGCTCCTTGTCTTCCACAGCCGCCTCGACCTCGTCGACGAGCATCGAGTAGAGGGGCGGTGCCAGCTCGGAGGGCATGTTGATTAGTCGCTCTGAAAAGATGAGGCCGACGTGCTTTCCGCTGTTGAGCACGTTGGCGACGGGCGCGAGGGAGGGGTTGCTCTGCGCCTTGTTCACCAGGTACTTGAGAATATCATTCATGGGCTCCTTGTTCTGGTGAACGGCGGTGTTGAGGACTGTAAGCAGAGCGTAGGCATCGTTGGCCTTGCCGTCGACCTTGATTGTAGAGCCGATGGTGGGCTGAGAGAGGACGAGGTCGGAGAGAGCAGACATGTTGAAGAGGTTCGCGTCGACATCGAAGAGTTGTCGCAGAAGGGTCTTGGTACCGTGGAAGTCAACCTCGGGGTCAAAGTTGAACCATTCAAACTCGACATTGACCATGTCAAAATCCTGGAAAAAATTAATTAGTAAAGAAGCGCATGCGACCCTCCAGCAGTCGCAACTCACCTCATCATCGGAGCCATCCTCATCCATCTTGTCCACATCCGCAGGCGGGACATCCTTGGCTTCTTCGCGCGCTCTCTTCTTGCCCATTGTGAATGTAGGTGTGTAGGAACTGTGTCAAGGGTTCCAGTGCAGAGGAAATGGGGGCAAAGCAGCAAGGGGAGGCTACTTGAGACGTCTTGCGAAAAGTTGAATTGAAGTTCACTCGCAAATCTTTAACTCAACGACCAGTCAACGAGGTCCAAAACATTTTGCAAGCCCCTCACTAGCGGCGCCGATAAGATAAGGTCGCCCATTAAGAGCGAGCCAATGGGTTGGTGGCTGTGTATAAAAAGCCAGGCACTTTTCAAGGCGACATTAGTCTTGGACCATACATGGTCCAAGCTGTCTCGAAGAGTGCGCTATTAATTATATCTCCCTAAAAGGTGGTCAAGTATTATTCGCACCATCTCGACGTCCGAGGCAGAAGCTTGCGCCCAGTGAAGAAAGTCGGGGTGGGTTCCTGACCCAACACGGCTGCAGCCTGAACCACCACCTCAGCTTCCGTCAGCCAGCCGCGTGTATTGTAGAGTTATAGATAGCTTCCATAGAGGCATTAATCGAGCACTCTAATTAACCGCTCTTCCTCTCTTGACTGCATCTCAATGCTTCACGTGTGCGCCGTGTGATTCTCTCGTTGCCCAAAGCGTCCGCTCCGCTCCACCCCTGCTCTCTTCAGGAAGCTCAGCTTGAGGTAGAACCCCCGTCGGTCGGTCGTCCAGTGTCTCCCCCGTCCGTCCCTGCCGACCGCCGCCGCCGCGCCGCAACGTCATTCCTCCAAACTTCAGCCTCCCCGTCTCCTTTCGCATCACAATCGCCCTGAACCAACCATCTTCAAAACATCGCCGACCGCACGATGGACTACAGCTCCACCATCCACGACACTGACGACCCGGCCGGTGCCTCTCCCTGGGGCAACTCTCCTGTGTCGTCGCCTTCGCGAAACACCTCCACCTTTCAGCCCATCTCAGGCGATCCTCCCCCCTTTCGCTACAGCGCTCAGTCTTCGAATGGCCTTGCGCAGGATCACTCTGAAGGAGACAGCTTCCCGAGACCAGGCACTGCGACGACGGCTTCCGGCACCGAGGATGGCACTGAGGCCTCAGGCACCCTGAACCCTTCCGAGTCACAGTCGACCGCAGGTGTCGAGGAGGGAGCTCCCGCGCATAGTCAACAACAAGGCCATGCTGCTGCGCAGGCTCAGGAGACGCAGACACAGCCGCAGAAGCCCGCTCAGCCTCAGTATAGACTCCAGGCCAAGATCACAGGACTTGAGCGAACGGGCAAGAAGGACCCCATCCTTCGGTTTGACGTTCACGTAGGAAGGCCTCTGTCCTCTTTCTTGGTCGCGGACTAACAGAGCCCAGACAAACATCCCCCGCTTCCGTACTACTCAGTTCCGCGATGTCCGCCGACTACACTCCGAGTTTGTCAAGCTGGCCGAGCATCTGATATCCGCCAACCCAGAGGCCCTTGTTCCAGCAGTTCCCCCGCCTCTGACTTCGGCCGGCGCAGGTACGGATGAGGATGAGTCTCGTGTCAAGGCCCTGATGCAGCGATGGTTGAACTACGTCTGTGGCAACGAGGTCTTGATGCAAGACGACGAACTGGTGCTCTTTGTCGAGAGCGATTTTGGCTATAGCCCCATGGTTAAGAGGAAACAGCCAGCTACTGGCGTCCGCAGAAAGATTTTGAAGCAATTTGCTCCTCCTCCTGATGATACCCCTGAACTTGCGGATGCTCGACCTACTGTCAAGCTGTTTTACCTTGGTAGCATGGACGCTGGCCACAAGGTTGACAAGCTGGTCAAGGCCCGGAGAGGTAGGTGTCTCGCAGGATTTCTGTGGATAATGCTAACCTATTCAAGGCCTTGGTCTTTCTGAGGCCGACTACGGTGCCAAGCTTACAAGCATGAACGTTCAAGAGCTTCACCCCGGTCTGGCCAATGCCTATCGGAAGCTGGGTAAGGTCGTCCAGACCGTTGGCGACTACCATGCGGCTCAGGCGACAGCCGAGGCCACTACCATCGGTGACCCGTTCCAATATCATTCCCAGGATGCATTCATTGTCAAGGAATCTCTTACAAACCGCCAAATTCTCATCCGCGAGTTTCTCCAAGCCCAAGAAGCCACTCGCGGCAAGCTCAACGCAGCTGACCGGCTAAAGGCCAGCTCCAGTGTTCGTCGCGAGAAGGTGGATGAGGCCATCACGGCCTTGGATGATGCCCGTCAGCATGAAACCTACCTGTACAACAAGACGAACCGTGTCACCCAGAACCTTGTTCAGGAGCGCCGCAAGTGGTTCTCCAGGACGTCGTCTGACCTGCGCCTGAGCATCAGGGAGTACGTGCTCCGCGAGATTGAGGCCGAGAGACGGACACTGGCTCTTCTCGAGACAGTTCGACCAGATATTCGATCAATTGATGCCTCGGGCGGCCTGAGCCGTCTCGGTCGTGAAGCGCACCCAACGGTGCGCCGTTCAAGCCTCGCCGCTAGCCAGGGTCCCAAGGGTGACGCCTGGAGTGGTGTCCCGCGCCGCTCGGATGCAGCGAATCGCAGCGTATCGGGTAGTCTCATCAGCAAGGTCTCTGAGGAGGGTGACAATGAAGATGCCACCGAGACGACCCAGGGACGAGCCGCGGGTGGTCGCACAAACCTCAAGGGAGTGAATGAGGAGGACGACGAGGATCGTGTGGATGCTAGAAATGCTGCGAGTCGCCTGGCGGCCAGCACCTTCTAGGTTATCTATGAGTGATGGGAGGGTAGTTATGTGGATGGGATGACGGATCAGGGCTTGCATCAGTTTCCCCCTCTCGCGATAGCATTGCTCTGAGCCTGATGTCATATGTAAAATTGTATGCTTTGTTTCCTCAACTGCGTCGTCTCATCTCACATGCGTGCGGGAAGGGTTTCACCTTTCCGGAGTGCGTCCCGGGCAGAACGCCGAGGTGTGAACCGAGAGGGCCATGCATCTACCGGTCGACTCTGCCGCCCCCTTGTCCTGGTGGCGCTCACGGTTGACTGTTATTTCGTCACTTATCATCCATCATACCCGATCTCAAGGTGATAAGCGGTGTAGATGTGGGCTTTGTCACAGTTGTTCCAGCTGTTTGCCCCCGATTCCGGATGCGAGGTGCTGATGAGGTGTTGCGTCAGAGCCTTGATCTTGATCCATCATCTTGAGGCCAGACATCGAGATGTATTCCGAATGGAGACCCGTGCACAGCATTACTCATCTGCTGCACTGAACCCTGGGATTCAGAGGCCTCGAAGATAGACCCAGATAAGAGGCCCTAGACTCATTGGATGCCCAGTCGTGTGAAAGACCGGACATCTGTTTCCACTGTGACCGGTGGCAAGTTGCAGCACAACACGTTGTAATGTGTGACTGCGACACAGACCAGCTGTTTGGGTCATAAGGGTAGGCGGTTATAGATTGTGCCGATGCAGTGACTATGGCGGGATCCCAACACACATGCTGTGCTACTTTGATGGCGATTGGGGGATTTGGTAGATCTTTTTCTGATATCAGCGAGGAAGCGGGCACAAGGAGAGAATGAAGCAATTCCCCGCAAGCATTGAATAACTCCTGGTTCCTTTTTGGCATGATTGCTTGACCATTGGAGCCACCTCGTGGGCCAGCTTTCGTCATCCCGTAGCCAGAATAGCTCCGGAACAAACAACCATTCACCCTGGGAATAGGCCGCTTGCATCCTATGAAATTCTACTCGAAGCCACATGCTTAGGTGGTTGGCTATATTGCGTGACATGGTCGTCTCTTTACCAACCCAAAGCGGAACGGATTTGTGGCCGTCGAGCCTGAAGCTGCAAGGGGGCAAGGCGAAGACGCGTATATTTGAATCGAGGGAACGATGCCCCACCATGTTGACAACCAGTAGAGGTCTCGAATGCATGTTCCGTACCCAAAAAGCTTGCAGCAACTCCGAGACTGACGCCGGTGACTGGCCGCCAAGTTTCGACTGGGTAGCATCGCAGGACTGCATGCCGAATTGTTACCTTGTCCCGAAATTTGGCAATCGAACTATGATCGGCCTCCTACCACGCTCACTGTTATCCCGGCCCGATCTTTGGTAACGGGCGCGAAGCTTCTCGATGGCTGAAGGAAACCAAGGGTTGTCAGAGTCTTAAGCTCCGAAGTGGCGGTCTGATAGGACCAGGGTCTTCCGTGTGCTTCTCAAATGACTTTGGATCAGTGTTTCACAAGCAGTTGGCTAAATAGTGCTGATCTCTGGTCGTTCTGGCCTCGAACTGGACATCTTTCCCCGGCACGCCATGTTGGTAAGTTGTTGATATCCTCGCATAGAGCCTGAATCAAGACATCCGTGGTTGATGTGATTGGAAGCACATTTAACCATGATCTGACACAGTTATGGGAGCTTGTGTGTAGCCATGAGGTGCCCGGACAGAGCTGTCGACCATTTCCGGGGGTGATGATGAAGTGGTGGAACTGAGAGTGCATGGATCTCGTCATTTTTGCATCCTGAACGTGTGTCCAACCCTTAAGATTGAGCTGGAAGCGAGAGGCCTGCTGCAGCCCAGTGAGTGACATAGTCTGCACCATGTCAACCGGATCCTTCCAACAGACAGCGGAATGAGCGGTCTCTTTAGATTATGTCGAGGAGCAAATAGTGCCGGCACTTGGGTTGCAACGCCTTAGTCAAGCTGAAGTTTGAGGCAAGGGCTAGAGCACTAAAGTCGGCGTGCACATGCATTCTAGAAGGCGCTTCAAGCCGCCGAATGGCTCGGGATTGCGAAACCGTTCCGAGGACCAGCAGGCTTGGTCCTGGCGGGTCTCCATGGTCAAGCCCAGGCGGCGGTCTTGAACGAAACGAGAGGGAGGTGCAGCTGTAGCGCATTGGCTTGCGAACCGTCATTTCTGCAAAGTTGACATTTGGATGACTCGGTCAAATGTGCTGCGGAACCTTCCAATGAGGCTGTTGTCTCTCGATGTCGAGCCCTGGGCAGAACTGCCCGAGTTGACGAGTTGGATAGCACTCCTCCCACATGGGACACCAGATCGCGATGTAGAAAACCCGAGTGTGAAAGCCACGGATGCAGTGACACCCCATCAGAATCCGGCGGGGAGGAATTGGCCAGAGCCTGGGTCCTGGGGTCTGGGGTTTGACCCTACGATCCCTGTCGGCCGTATTAGGCGCGGTTTGCGTTGGGACCAAATCGAAGGACCTCATCCTCTCGCGTGGTGTCCCTGGTCGCTTGAAACAAGCTGCAGCCAACGCTTGACAGGTGGAGGCGATAGACCGGTAGCGCAATAAAGTCTCTGATTGATAAGGACCGATCATCACACAGGCTCCGCCAGCGAGTGATCACCGGCGCAAGGATGTTGTTTTTTCTAGAGGTGAAAACTGGAGCCGGTGACCGAGGTGAGGTAATGAGTAATAAGGACTGCCCCAGTTTCTGGAGAACCACCAAGATCAAGATGGATCTGATGGAGAGGGAGGGAAGAGGTTGGAGTTGGAGGGCATGGATGTGCCCCGATTGGCGATAAGGGCCTGGGAAATGCATTGGGAATGGGCTGCCCAGGCTGGAGGGTAGGAGCAGCCTGGGAGGGCAAGCACGCCGCACGCTTATCGGGTCGGGTGGAAGGCACGACTTAGACGGCGTTTCCAGAATTAAAAGTCCGCCTATCGAGGACGCCAATGCGAACAACGTTGGAACGCGCCTTCCACAAATTCAAATTATGCAGTGACTGAGTGTGAGTGAGCACCTCTACGGCCAGACTTGCAGCCGAGATGATCCTTTCACCTGCACCAGCACCAGTACCAGCACCAAGGATCTTGTCTTTGCCTACCAACATGGCGAAACCAGGCACACCTCCACTTCCTCCACTTCCATGGCACCTGAGGGTTGGAATCATCACTTCTCGAAATTACTCCTGGGGGGCGGAAGCACCGAGACTCGGATGCGGCTCGGTCCTCCCTGGGTCTCTTCTTGGGTCTCCTCTTGGGTCCCCTCGCCTCGTCCCCTCCAGCTTGCGGCTTGTGGCGTACGGCTTGCGGCTGACGATAGCTGGTGGATAAGGATAGGCAGTTGACGACGACTGGCGACAGAGAATCATGGTGCCCCTGCAATCATGGGTTTGGACAAGATCTCCGCCTACACACCCATCAGCCCCATTCCGAGGGAGACGACGGATTCCTGAGCCACTCTCAAAAGTCAATTGCCCTCAAGCTGGGTAGAGCTCTGTCTCAACGCTCGAGCTACCAGCCCCGAGACCGCTCTTTGCCTTGGCTCCTTGGCCTTGTCGTTCCACTGGCTCATCGTCACTCTTTCCTCGGCACTCCGGGCTGCCGGGGCATTAGGCCGGGCGTTGAGCAGGCCCTGGTCTGTCAGAGGCGCTGGCGAGCTATTCTACCCGTGCTACACACGATGACATACGCCCTATCGTGCCCTCACCGCGATCTCGGGTGGATTAGGGGGACACCCTCCGTCTAGCTGTGCATGGTTACGGTCCATCTGGCCGCCCTCCGTCACAGAAAGATGCAACACCATATACCGCAGTAGGCTTGTCGTCGCAATTGATGATCTTGTTTCCTCCTTAGAGCGGGCACCAGTCGTAGCTGGCATCGTCAAGGTGTTGAACAACATGTTGGAGTCGTAACAAAGGCCAGCGAGCGGCTCCTGGCACCACCCCTCCTCCAGCAAAGCGATGGTCGTATCCTTCAAAGCATTGACGCCATGCTGGAGACCAGCGACAGGTTTTCACATCTGCTAGGACCCTTGACGCCGCTAATATACCCTTGATAGCGCGCCCCGCGACCAAGCATTAGGCCTTGAGTGACGCCCCATCTGTGCATGCAAGACGCCCGTCCTCGAAACAAACCCGTTCGCAACATCCACCAAGACTACCCTCATGGTCCGGCCTCGGCCCAGGTACACGGCGCACCATCTCGCTCACCAGGGGCCGCCCCTCCACGCCATTGCCATCTCGTCCGGCCCTGCAGCTAGTTGGCGAGATGGCAATGTCTAGCGGAAGACTCCTTGTCCCCCGGAGATAGCTCGTTGTTCCCTGACTGGGTCATGTCCCGTCAACCAGCTCAATGCCTCGAGGCGCCGGGCCACCTTGGCGTTGGGTAATTGCTGATGAGCACACGCCCTACCTCTCATTCTTGCCCTCGAATCGGACTCCTCTGGACGAGGACTCCGGAGGATGCTGGCGAGGATTGTTACCTACTTAAGGGGTGGGGTCCCTTCTTATTTGCCTCTATCTCCCTCTGCCCGAAAAGAGATAAATCCTGAGCTCTTCTTCATCTGTTGTCCTTAGCTCAAACATCCCACGTTGAACTGGTCCCATATCCCACGTTTCATACCTTATTTCTTTCATCCCAACCTGCTTTTGGCACTTGAAGCGCCTCCAGGAACTATCCCGGACCACAACCCCCACGCACCGGACTGCTCCCACGTTCTGCTCCCTCCACCAGCCAATCCCGTTGACTGTAATTGCCCCAAGAGGCAACCGGCCAAGCCATCGACCGACTTCAAGTCTCCATTCTCTCCAACATCCCACCCTCATCCCACGCTTCGAGCATTAAGTTATTCTCGTTAGCCATGGCCCCAGCTGCTACAGGAGAGATTGCGCCAATGCATCTACCCGTCTGTCCCTCGAAGCCATCCAAGATCAGTGCCTCTGTCTTGCATGGTCCCCGCGATCTGCGATTGGTATGTGCTCCTAACCCGGTGACACAAGCATCGTGGTCTCAGCCCTATCCGACACCCGGCTAACTGGTATGCCACGCTAGGAAACGAGGACGATCGAGGCTCCCGGGGTCGGCGAGCTGCAGATTGCCATCAAGGCCACTGGCATTTGTGGATCAGATGTTTCATACTATAAGAAGTTTGCCAATGGCGATCTCTGTGCCTGCCACCCACTCTCCCTGGGCCATGAGTCGTCTGGTGAGGTTGTTGCCATTGGACCTCAGGTGACTGGCTTCCAGCTGGGTGATAGAGTTGCTCTGGAGGTTGGTGTTGCCTGCGGTCAATGCGGGATCTGCCGGAAGGGCAGATACAACCTCTGCAAGAAGATGCGCTTCAGGAGCAGCGCCAAGAGCTACCCTCACTACCAAGGTACTCTTCAAGAGAGGATCAACCACCCTGCCGTCTGGTGCCACAAGTAAGCCCTGCTCTCACGGTCTCTTCTGGACCCTCTCTAACAGCTTTACTCTGCAGGCTTCCCGACAATGTCTCGTACGAGGCCGCTGCCCTTCTTGAGCCCTTGTCCGTTGCTATTCATGCGGTCAACCGTGCCAAACCGGAGCCTGGCTCCACTGCTCTGGTAATTGGAGCTGGCACCGTTGGCCTGTTGACTGCTGCCATGGCCCGCCAATCGGGCTGCACCTCTGTCACGATTACCGACATTGACGCAGGACGAGTCAACTATGCTGTCAGTCGAGGATTCGCGACCCATGGATATGTGACCCCACGATCACGGCTGAACTCGTCCAACGTCTCGTCTGGAATCTCCACCCCAGACACTGGTGCCATGACCCCGGCGAGCACCTTCTCTGCTGCGAGCCGATTTGATGGAGCCAGGTCATTGGCTGAAGATATCCTTGCTTCCTCGAACCCTGCGGGCGCCTTTGTGCTCGAGGAGGACGAGGACGGCGTGGATGTGACGTTTGAATGCACTGGAAAGGAAGTCTGCATGCATACCAGCCTGTATGCAACCAAGGCTGGCGGCAAGGTTATCATGGTGGGCATGGGAACACCCATCCAGACACTCCCCTTGTCTGTGGCCCACCTTCGCGAGATTGACATTTTGGGAATCTTCCGCTACTCCAACACTTACCCTACCGGCATCCGGCTCCTCTGCTCCCAGGCCAGAGGCGGCCCCGGCTTTGGGCTGCCATCCCTGGACGAGATGGTGACGCACCGGTTCAAGGGACTGGACAAGGCGCAGAGTGCCTTTGAGCTGGCGACCCGCACCTGCGACGACGAGGGCAACCTGGTCTTGAAGATTGTGATTGAGGCCTGAAACTCTTGAGTTGCTTGGTTGAATGCGTTATGACTGATAGACAGAGATATCCAGGTGCCATGTATTTGGTGCCATCTTTTTTATGACTTTCTGAAGGCGAGATTTGGGTTGGAAAATATGGGGGAACTGTTTATCTTGGATGTTGGAGTTTGATATTTTGGGTTTTCTTAAAGAACAAAAAGTTGGGCTTATTGGCGGAAATGTCTAGACTGCTACTCCGGATGGGTTTCAACGAAAAGTTAAAAACATATCAGCAATAGACGGAATTGGAAATGATCGTATGCACTCCCTTCAGGTTCCGAAGTATACATGCAGTGTAGAGACACTATCGGTGATTCGAGAATATGTATGTAGGCATGTGCTGACATGATATTGTTCGTACTCGTAAGACAGTCTTCTATAATGCACCGTCATTTGTTCTTCATCTACCCTAACACCTAACGCCAGGCTGAAATGTTTATGGATAAGGCCCCATAGTGTGGAGCTCCGATATTCGCCATTTCCCTCGAGTTCCTTGACCATATGCCGTTGGCCAGACCTACTAGATGAGGATATCACCCGCACCCCTAATGTTGAAGGTAGCTGGGTCGACAGAATAGTCTGGGTTACCACCGCGGCGGCTGGTTGCCTTGGACATTTCGACAACGTTGAACTTCTTGCCTACGTCGCGAGCCTGGTTCACGCTCTGCATGATACCATTAAGGAGACCGACGAGATTGACGTCGTTGGCCTCGTGTAGCATCTCTCGCTCGAACGAGGCTTCATCCGAGGGGATGACTAGGTCTAGACGGCTGACGAGTGCCTGGATCTGGCGCAGTACAGTAGTCGAAGGAGTTGTATAATCGGCGTCCATGGTTCCAGAGTCAGCTGCGTCGCCGTTTACGTATGAGGGTGGTAGGCGCTCGAGGTAGGTGGTGAGGAGGTTGATACGGGACTGGAGCATCTTGATGGCGTTGGCCTTGGCGGTGAGGGCGGCAATCATCTCGTCCTCCTCGGGGGTGAGAGCGGCGGCGTCATCCTCCGGCTTGCGCTCCTCGTCCTGGCTCTCGACTAGGCGACGCTTGCCCTTGCCGTTGGACTCGACCGATAGCGATGGCTTCTCCTCCTTGGGGGCGGCTGCGGCGGCGTTGCCTCCCGATGCGGCGACGTAGTTCATGCTAATCATCTCGGTCTCGTCGGTCTCGACTGAGTAGGGCAGCTCGCGGAACTTGAGCTTGAGGGTGGGCTCGCCGTCGTCCATCTTCTTATCCTCGCCATCATTGTTATCGGCGCGGGGGTCGTCGACTTCGTAGTTGCTTTCGTAGATTGTCAAGGGGAGTCTGCCGCCGACGGAGTGGTCGAGGACCTGTTCGGGGTGGAAGCCTAGGAGCACGGCCGACTCGTTCCAGCCCTCGAGGATCTGGTTGTGGATGGGGAGAATTGTCGGGGTTGGACCGGAGGAGGGAAGGAGAGTGTACCAGCCAACAAAATCGAGCTGTCTATCCTTGTGAACGGTGATCACTGAAAAGGTGTTAGAGAATGAGGCCCACGGGGGGTGGTAGGAGTTGCTGACTCTGCTCTAGGCGTGCGCCGAACTTTTCGGCGTGGAGAAGGTAACCGCCCTGCGTTTTGGGGGCCTCTATGGTGTGTGCTTCAAAAGCATGCTCGATGGTGATCTCGCGACCATTTTGCTGTCCCAGCAGAGCTCCCACGATGGGCCCGGTCTGCTGTCGAAGAGTGTGCCGTGTGATGTAGTCGGAGATGGTCAAGAGAACGAGAGGATGGAGGACGGCCTGGAGCTCGGAGCTCTTTTGGTTGGAGAGGAGGGGGTTTGACGTTGCGGCAGCCATGATGCTGTTTGTCTTGGGTGTAGATGGTTGATGTGAGGTCGGAGTGAGCTTCCCACTGTAGGCAGACAACGTGTGGAATAAATGATTGCCCCGCGTTGGTCGGCTTCAGCTTAAGTTGGTTGGTCACTGACCGTGTGCGGCTCCGGACGTGGGTGGCTCCGTGAGGATGAGAATGTGGGGTTGGCCGGCGTTGACGTTGTTGGCCCAGCTCCAGAGCGCGGGTCCATTCCATTTCCATTCCAGCCAGTGGGTGGAGCGGAAACATGACTAAGCTTGCTGGGCTCTCTCATGTTTCCCCCATGGATGGCAATTTCGACTCAATTTCAATTCAGCTCGACTTGCATGAGGCCCTGAATATACACCATCAAGAGGAGATCAAACTGACGCTGGTTCCTTCGCTCTTTTCAGAGACGACCTGGGCCGTGTCGGCGTCTGCTCTGCCGTCAATCGTTGTCGCCTATTCGACCAAAAGCCTAGGGGACAATGACCCCTGCTGCTTTGAAGTGACATCCATCCATCCATCCTTATCCATCAGGAGTCAGGCAGTCGCAGGCATTGACAGACGATTGCTTTGTTCGTCATGGCTGCAAGTCTCCCTCGGACACTCGACGACAAAAGAAGCCTCCTTCTTTGACTTCACACTATCAATGCCCACACCGGCCCCGGCACGGCTCTTTTCTCGCCGATTTTGTGTCTCCCCGGTGTAACTGTGTACATGAACCTTTTTTTGTTGTTCAGCGGCTTCTGCTACTGCAAGAAGCTTTGGCAACAAGCATCTCCTTTGAGAATCTCCACCTCAAAGTAGGTCCCCCAGCACTTTTTTCTTTATTTCCTTTTTCCTTCTTTATCCATGCTTGGTTTTCCTCGTTCTCGCCCTCTCTTTTTTTCCCTTCTCATCTTATTTCTTTTGCAGGCTCTGCTGTGCATAGAGGCTCGCATCTTTTTTTTTTACACTTCACTCCATTATCCCCTTTCGCTCTTTGCCGTCCGTCTCTTCTTACCTGTGCCCCCCCTTTGGACGACCCTAACTGGCTGGGAGAATCCAGGATACTCTCGGCAAATCTCCAACTCATCTGATCTCAAATAGTCTCTCTCTTATCTACCTCCCGTATTCCTCGACTTTTGGAGAACTTGGCAAAGACTGAGGGGCAGCATAAGCTGGGAGATTCGCCTCAGTCGAGTCTCATCTCGAGATCGCCTAGCAAGAACTCCTTGTTCCCTCGAGACCCTGTTACCTTTTAAAAGTGGACAGCCTTGTCTCTTCATCTCGACGACATCCACCCCTTGTCACACCAGCCTCGCCTTGGACATACACAATCAAATCATATCATGGATTCTCATAGCGGAAAGCGTCCCCACGGCGACAGCATCGATAGTGCGTCGCCAGTACCTAGCAAGAAGTACAAGCAGGCAACATCATTTGGCTCCGATACTTCAGCAACCACAACCACTTCTACCGGCTCAATCGAGTTGGATTATCCCACAGTACATCCTCAGCTCCGTCTAGACACTCTACTACCGGCATTCAAGAGTGTACAATACGATCGTCCCACGGTTCGATCAAGATCACCTCAACCTCCCTCACCAAGATCGCATTGACGAAACCTCCCTTTTCTGGATTTCATCTTTTCAATATGACACGGCACGGGACGGAATTGTTTTTATAAAAATAGATTGGATACCGATACCATACGAACCACCACCCTCGACGGCGAAGGGGGGCAGACTTGTTCTCAGCACTCTAGACTCAGAATGATTCCCATTTGTTTATTTCTTCACGCGAGTTACGAAGTACACCGGTTTTGATGGGGGTTGGGTTACCAGGGATTTGAGTTACGAGCCCTCGACTTTACTTTTCTAGCGTCTTGTTTTTCTTGTTGGTGTTGGGTCAGCAACTTATAGAGCGGAGGGATCAGGATCACGGAGAAGCAGCATCACTTATTAGACTAGGGATATCCAAAGGAGGATAAAGGTTCGGGGTAACGACGTATTAAGGGTACATGTACAAGTAGGATACGGCATACGCACCAGATTCTCCTAATTAATATTACAAACAAGCAAAGCCTTTGCTAAACCAACAAACGCCCGACCTTCGTAAAGCATTCTTCATATCTCATTATTCGTTATTCCATATCCTCATTCACTGTCCATCTCCCACCACATGACGCTCTCATCCCTCCTCGAAGGACTAATCTCAAAGTTGCGCTCCATGGTGGTCCTTGCGTTCTCCATGACGAGCTCCTCGACCCGGGCCATGGCGTCCCCGTCGCCCGTCCGCTTGGCCGCAATGTAGAGCGCCATGAGCTCGGCGTGACGGGACTCGTAGTCCAGCCTCACGCGGCGGCGCCGGGCTTCAGGATCACATGCCGCGCACGTGTCGTCGAGGTACTGAACCTTGACGTCGGGGGTACAAGGCCGCGAGGCGGACGCGGTGCAGCAGGTTGTGGCGTAGTTTGTAAAGGTGTGGCCGCAGGCCATGGTTGTCTTGATGCTCATGCACATTCTGGAAGCGTTGGATCGGAAAGCTTGGATCAGGTGTTCAGGAAGGTATTAAGGTTGTGTAGGTATAGAATCACGGATAGTGATAATGGTGGATGGATCATGGATATTGGTAGTGATGGTCGACGTTGTGGGCGACTTGGCTGTGGCCGGCTTTTCCGTATGTAGTAGCACCCATCGAAGAGCTCAGCTTGAAAACGAGTTAGGTCAAGACATCAAAAGGGAAACGGGCTGAATTTCAATGAATTCAAGAAAGCCTCCCTTCTCGCCCAACAAATCCCTAAACAAATCGGAGAAACCCCTGCTCAAAAGCCGGTGATTGAGTGTGTCGCATGATTGTCATGGCACAGAGCACCTTCACCGCCATACTACGCCTCACGGTTGCAACCGGCAAAGTCAAATTGGACGGCGCAAACGAGATTGAGGGGGGCAGGAAAAGGATGAGGCGTTCGAGGCGGTGGGCAAACCGACGGTGTACGGGAATGATCTTGATTTCGAGTCATGACGGGGCTAATCCTCACGAGAATCACGGACATGATGGCGCGGTCTGAGTGGTAATGGTCTATTTAATCCAAGACAGGACATTTAAGCTACATGCTTGTCTAACCGTAAGTAACAAGCGCAGAGGGGGGATATATCTTTCCTTGGCATCATGTTAAACAAACTCCAGAACTCCAGATATGGCACCTTGACGTGCTCATCATGACTCCTCCGAATTTTGCTGCTCTTCCTGAGGCTTTTCCTCTCCAGGACCTTGCTTGCCCTGCTTGATGCTCCTCCACTCTACACATAGTGCGCAGAGCAGTTGAACAACAGAGAGCGCCACAGCTGCAAAGAAGATTCTAGTGATGGCGTAGTTGTAAGCGCTCAGGACCTGACCCATGTACTTGGACGGCACAACGTCGTGAAGATCCGTAGCGCCCGTGTTGACTACGGCCTTTGCGTCGAGGCCCGGGATGTCGGATAGACGGCCCACGAGACGCCCACTGAGGATCGTCTGGCCAACCGACACGAAAATGGCTCCGCCGAGCTGTTGCATGAAAAACGTGATGGAAATGCCCGTAGGAATTTGCTCCTTGGGGAGAGTGGCCTGGATGGCGAGGCCGGCCGTCTGCATACCGAGGCCGACGCCGAAGCCGACGAGGAACTGATAGGCTATCCAATGTGAGGAGCCGGTGCTGGGTTTCAGAGTGGTCAAGAGTCCTTCGCCAATGGCCATGATGCAGGGGCAGATGATCATGGAAGGCACGTAGTATCCGATACGTTGGGTAAAGGCGGCGGATAAGATGCTTGCGACAACGAGACTGAGGACGAGTGGGATGGTGTAGATGCCCGATTTGACGGGGTCGACGCCCTTTGTTGCTTGGACTGCAAGCGTGTTAGTGACCATTCGTAAGAGTATATTGGGGAGTACAGACACCAAAGAGGAATGTAGTAGACGGCGAGCATCATGGCACCTCCGATGAAGAACATGACCCACGCGCACGCCAACATGGTTCGTTGCTTGATAACCTTGACCGGGATAGTCGCCGTATCCGGCATCATAACCTGCACAACGGCAAACGCAACGGCTGTAAGACCAAAGACGATAAATAGAAGAATCAACCGCCAGTTACTCCATGAATACGTCGAGCCACCCCACTGGAGCGCCAGGATGAGGCAGATCATGGACGGGACAAAGAAGAAGGTGCCCAGAGGGTCAAGACGGGCAATGTGCTTCGAGATGGGCACGGACTCGTGCTCTTGCCTCGACACCTTGAGGAAGAAGAGAAGAAAGATCGAGGCGACGGCACCGATGGGGAGGTTCATGTAGAAGCACCATCTCCAAGTTGCTCGTCCAGCAAAAGCTCCGCCGATAAGGGGGCCAGCGACGGATGAGATGCCGAATACCATTCCGAACATGGCTATAAAAGTTAGCGAGGTTGATTTACTTATAGATTGAGGTGCCAAGAACATACATTGAAACATTGGTCGCTTATGAAGAGGGACCATGGGGATAATTGCCATCATCGAGCCTGTCATGATGCCCGCAGAGCCAATACCCGCAATGGCCCTCCCGATGATGAATGCCACAGAGTTAGGTGCAGCTCCACAAACAGCAGAGCCAACCTCAAATAAGAGAATACAGGCCAAAAAGGTCTTTCGTAGATCGTAGAAGCGATATATACGGCCAAAGATGAGCTGAAACGCAGCAGTGGTGAGCATGTACGCCGAGCCATACCAGCCAATATCGCCCAGACTATCAAACTCGTTTGTGATCATGGGAATGGCAGTGGCAATGATAGTTCGATCGAGAGCGACGAGAAACATGGCTGCAAAGACAGAGGCAATGATGAGCCAGAACTTGAGCGTCTTTGGTTTATAATTTTCCATGGCTTCTTGCTGGAAGGCTGGGCCTTGGGGCCTTGGTGTTTCCACCTCGGGCTCATCTGAGGGTTGTTGTTGCTGAGTCTGACATTGTCGAGACTCTTCTTGTTTCTCGGAGGATGACACGTGGGTGTTTTCGGCGATTGTGTGTGTTTCGGTGGAGGAGAGTGAGTTTGTAGACTTTCGATCTTGTTGACGATCGGGTTGGGGAGAAGTGTCAGGAGGTGACATGACGAGTTTGACGGGAAAGGTTTGATGATCAAGAATCAAGATATTAATAAAAGGAGAACATTAAAATAAGATATGAAGATATGATTATCTTGTCTAGAAAAAAGATAGCTGTCGAGAGATACTCGAGTGTCGACTTATTGATTCCTCTTGGCGACCAAAGCCAATATATACATTTTTTTTCCATCGGGAGAATCAATGACCGGCTGACTTGAACAAATATGCGAAAAACCAACCAAAAAAGGAACAAACTAATAACCGAGCCTAATAAAATTCGTATGCAATAGTACGCGTCCTGGTTCGACGCTCTAATAAAAAAAAACACGTCTTGAAGTTGTCCGAACGGCGAGGGAGCCTCAAGGTCGGATCCGGGAAGAGTGGGACTAACCCCGATTGGGAAACCCACGTCTCAAAACCGCCAAGAGCTCGTCCCCTCCTCGGGACCGACGGGTATAAACTCGACCCTCAACTCTTACATTGTCGCCTTTTGTTTCGGCGAGCCTGTACCCGAGGACCAGTCGTTTACATACATGAACAGACCCTGAGCCCGTCACATTGAATTCCTGCAGTGCCACACACTATCGGTCTGTCCTGGGCAAACCCCCGAAGATCCGGGCCCAATCAGACCCCCGAGCGGACCGTACATCGTCCATCGTGAGAGAAGGCGCCAAGCAAAAGAGATACTCGGGCCCGAGATTCAGAAACAGCCCTACAGGATCAACCCCTGGAACACATCACCGCCTTTCTTGGGCCTGTCATCGGCCGCAACTCGTTGGTTCCCCCCGTCAATCTCAGCCCTACCCGCTGCTGGCTGGGCAAGAAAACTTGCAGCCCAGCTGAAGAGGCCCTCATTTCATTCGTGTCCCGGGAAACGCCTCGTCGGGACCCATCCAAACAAGACCCCATCCTCCCTGCTTCCCACCACCAAAGGGGGGACCCTCCCGCGCCACCGACACACGGACGGGTAGCCCTGGTCCACTTCTCCGGTTCAGCCCCCGAGCCTCCGTCACTCAAGATGCCCTACCCCGATGGCATCCCCGGTGTGCCGGGCTCTGCCCCGCAGCAACAGCAGCAGCAGCCTCTCGACCCTGCAGCTGTCAAGCTGACTCGGGGCACCAGCTGTGTACTCTGTCAGCAGCGCAAGGTCCGCTGCGACAAGAACAAGCCATGTGCCAACTGTGTCAAGGCAAAGGTTGAATGCCGTGTTATTCCTCCTCAACCTCCCCGACGCCGGAAGAAGCGTCTACAAGAGAAAGACTTGATTGATCGACTCAAGAAGTATGAAAGTCTTTTGGCTGAGCATGGTGTCAAGGTTGATGCCATCGGTCATGAGTTAAGACCTGATGGACCACCAGGCGATGATGTTGACGAGCTGGAGAACGATTTTGAAGGCCTCAAGACATCACCCGAGGCTAGCTCTTCACCCGCTGCCTCTCATGTAGAAAAGTAAGTGCCCCTTCACCCTGCCTACTTCCAGTTATGTTGACCCTGTCACAGAACCGGTGGTGGAACATGGTTCTCTCTGCATAAAGAGGTACGCCCCTAAGACACATCCACCCCCTCACTATTCTCATGCTAATTCATGTTATAGTTTCGAGCAAGTGAGCATATGCTTCAAGACTCTTCAGAAGACGAGCCTGAAGTTGGCTCTACCATTCACCGTGCCTTTGACCGCATGTTTGCGACTGATGGCTTCCCCTTTATAATCGGTGGCCCCCTTGGCCCCATCACCCAACTTCATCCTTCTACCATTCACATCTTTCAACTCTGGCAGATCTACATTGAAAACATTAACCCTTTACTCAAGATTACACACATCCCCACGGTGCAGGCACAAATCATCGAGGCGAGCTCCGACATTGCAAATATACCAAGTAATATCGAAGCTCTCATGTTTTCTATTTACTTCATGGCAATCACATCTCTAGAAGACGCCGATGTTTATAAACGTTTCAACGAGTCCAAGAAAGAGCTTCTGGCGAGATATCATTCTGGTACTCAGCAAGCTCTTACCAAGGCTGGCTTCATGCGTGTCAACGACCCCATCCTCCTACAAGCATATATCCTCTACCTCGTGAGTATACCCAGGCCAAGTCATGAAGCTCTTGTAGTAACACTCTCTAGTTCGCTGTTCGATGGTTCGTCGACCCTCGACAAGTCTTTTGTCTCATTGGACTCGCTGTCCGTATAGCCCAACGTATGGGCCTCCACCGGGACCCAGGCCAATTTGGTCTTCCCCCATTCGAGGTTGAACAGCGTCGTCGAATGTGGTGGACCCTTGTTGGGTACGACCGTCGACTGGGGGAAATGTCTGGATCAACTGTCACTGCCCTCTCCAGCGGTGGTGACTGCAAACTACCCCTGAATGTCAACGATTCAGACTTGCACGTTGACGGCAAAGAGATGCCAACACCGCACACGGGACCAACCGAGATGCTCTTTGCCCTCACACGCGTTGAGCTCGCCATGGCAGTTTCGAGTGACAGTAACCGTGACAGCTACAAGTTAAACAACACAGAAAAGAGCCCAGCAGCCACACCTGCTGGCTCTCGATCAACAGCAACCATCCGTCTTGCTGGCCAAGACGGACCCTCCTATTCACTTGAAGGCTACTGCGCACATATTGAGGGCACATATCTTAGCCAATGCGACCCCAAGATTCCCCTGCACTTCTTCACACTCACCATGACCCGTCAGGCCCTATGCAAGATGCGCATCCTCAGCTTTCTGGTCCGTATGCACAATGCCGATCACGTACCGCTTAAGGAGATTGAACGAGACAACCTCTTCCTCCAGGCCACGCAGATGATCGAGTACGACAACGTTGTCCAATCATCAGAGTCCCTGCGGCCCTTCAAGTGGTACTCGATGCACCACTTTCCCTTCCCGGCATACATGTTTCTCGTGCAGGAGCTGCGTCATCGAGTCTCCGGCCCCATGGTAGAGCGTGCTTGGGACGCAATCTCCAAGAACCATCAGTTACGCGGCTTGCTCAACAACTATCATAGCCCCATGCACATTGCATTCGGTGGTCACTTTATCAAAGCCTGGGACGCGCATGAAGCCGCCCTCGTCGCGGCTGGGAAACCCGTCCAGCGGCCAAGCTTCCTCGGACTTCTGCAAGAGCGTGCTGAAGCCCGTCGTCGTGCCAAGGCCGAGAATCGACCTGACCCAGGACTCTCACAGCCTCAGATCGGCGTCCCGCGGTCACAAGCCGAGACGCCTTCGTCTTCCGCAGGATTCAACTCAGTCGCCGACCAGACCGCCTCTGGTTCCATGTCTGGTGGCCAGCAAGCCAACTCAGGATCTGTCGCCTCAAGCGACGAACCAGGCGAGATGGACTGGACGTACCTCATGTCTGGTTACAACGACGCAGGAACATATCCCCCGATGGGTGGCTTTGGAAGCTTTACCGGGGGGTTCGGCGGAGGCATGCCTGGCCCTGGTATGGGAGGTATGCCGGGCGTGCCTGGGATGGGAGGCATGGGAAGTCCACCAGGGGGCAACATGTTTGGCGGTAACTAGATGGTACAGGCAACTGTTTGCGCATGATGTGGCACGACACACGGGGCGTCCTTATTTGCTTTTTTGGAGTCGAGAGTGGTGGACAAGCGGGGGTGGAAGCTGTTCTCTCAGGAGCGGGCGTCGAGAGGGAACCTTTGGCAACGAGACGGACGAGTCGAGAGAATGAGTGTTATGCATATTTTATTTTTATCTTTTATTGGATACCCGGGATGGCAGGGGTAAATGGATGCACAGGACACGCATATCGCCTGCATCTGCGATGTTTGGGACTCGCAGTGTATGGCTTGGAGCGATACGGAGCAAAGTACTCCTCTCACTACTATTGTAGATAGGTATATAGAACCCAACTCAGGTTACTTGAATAAGAGAAGCATCTATCGATGCCATTCACCTAAATATGTGTGAGACGGCCCTCAATATCAAAAAGCTAGAACCCTGAAACACAATTGTCAGCACCAACATGCAGACGCGACAAGACAGACGTCTCATGGATGCAGCCATGACGAGATCGATCTGCCGATGTTCCTAGTCGTCTATTGCGAATAGTATAGTATTTGCTTCCCTCCAATCAAGAATCAGGCTTCTTGATCCCACCTATGCAAATATGCGCTCATTCATCTCTCCTCCTTGAGACATTATGTGTGAAGATGGCTACGGGTATCGTCCGTCTTGCAGCCTGAACAAGTGCCGCCCCCGGCACACCATTAACTTGACTCGCCTTCCATCCCTGGGAACGGATACCTTGTTCCCAGCCCCCTGCCTCTCGCAGCAGCCTAGTCTCCACCGCCTGACAAAGCCATTCATTGACCGACCGGTTCGCGAGACATTCTTTCATGCTGCTCTTCCCCTGTTGGATAGTAGAGGCACAGAGTGCCGATCCTCGCCGCCCATGTGATAGGTCATCTCGGGGACGAAATGTTTGCCGTATGTTGCTTTTCTTCTGCGCCGGAGCGCCATGCGAAGTAACCCTCCACCCATGGCGCCCCAGCGGCCAAGACCAACGGCTCAGCATTCTGCTAGGTATGTTGCACAACTCTAGCGGAGACACGAGCATGCAGATGCGGCATGCGACCTGAACCTCGTTGGATCAGGCTCTGTTCAAGGTCCACAGCAACGGCTGACGCCCCGATGACCGAGCTGTTCTGCTCGCCCAGCCGGACTTGGTCTGGCCTGGCTCTCTGCGCCCTTCTAGGACAGAGGTTTCTGTGCCCAGAAATCGACCCATCTGAGTTGTGCGTGAATGCGGGGGTTCCTGAAGGCTTCAAACACACTGTGCGCAAGCTCGTCCGCCTCGTCTTCCGAAAGTCCCATTGTATCAGGCCGACCCAGCATTGCTGTGATCCAATCCTCGGTAATGTTCTGGGTAAAGATGCCAATTTCTCGCATCTTTGCTTCGCTGTGCCATCGTCCTATGGGAGTCGACTGACACCGGGTGTTGATGTTGGTGAAGCCAACCTCCTCCAGGGCCTCAGCAATATGATTGGAAAAGGTCAAGTTCCATCCGTAGAGCTCTGTAAAGTGTCCCTCGACAAGGTCGTAAAACCTGTTCATGGGATGGCCATCGGCAGTACCATCTTCGGAAAAGACTCTTGAGATGACCTCGTGAATTTCGATCCAGCCTCCGGGCCTCAGTTCCCTAGCCCATATTGTTAGCACCTGTTGTTCCATCATGCGCAACTGTGACTCTTACTCGAAAGACCTCTGAATGAGTTGCCGCGGTTTGCGCAGGGTCTGCAGCAGAGCCCTAATGTGAATTAGATCCGCATCGGCGTAGATCCTTGTCCATGGGCGGTTCTCGTCTTCGAGATCCTCGACCCGGAACTCCACGTTGGGGGGAGTCCAGTGTGGTTGAATAGGTGACAGGTCGGTTCCAATGACACGTGCACTGGGGAAGTTCTCGGCCACTGAGATAGAAAGGGTCAGTCTGCGGTAATGTCGGGTCAAGGTGCGGAGGAACAGACTATCTTGAGCCCATAACCCAACGCCAGTCCCAAGGTCGACAACCTTTTGCGGATAGTCTCCAATTGGAGCTAAGAATAGCTTGCCATCCATGAGGTAGTCCAGATACAGCTTATGCTTCAGACCCTCGCGAGACTGCTCGGCATCATCATTAGGCAGGCCGTAACGGCCTTGAAGGAAGCCTTGATATCGTCTGGCAGGTCAATATCCAGCCATTGAGCGTAACCTGGCAAATATGACACACCTTCCGTGCTCGTACGAGTAAAGCTCTCGTGTATTGACTGATGTGAACTCGTCTGTTTGTATTGAGTCTCCATAATCCGACGATGGGTCCTCTTCAGGGTCGTTGCGGTTCATGGTTGCAGAATGTCTGCTCCGAGTCCGAGTCCCTAACGAGGGAATGTGCTCGAGAAGAGACAATTGTGGCGGAGAAAAGACAGGAACGATGACAGGAATACATGGGCACACAGCTAGGCTCAAGACAGATAGAGTCAAACCAAATGGGGCGAGACAGACACTTGGTCAGGTTAACCAAGTATGGACATCAAGTGTAAGATGGGATGGGCGGTGGGTCGTGACTATATGCCGATGCCAGCTACAGAGCGAGCTGATCCCAAGGGAAGGGTACTGGGGGGTGGAGGAGAGACCAGGAGGTAAAGTTTGGAGGGGTGGGATGTGACAGGACCAGGAGAACTGGGAAGCCGGGACGCCAATGAAGCCCAAAGTCACGCCCTGGCGCCCAGGACGGCGGGACTGCGGGACGATGTCTGACAGAGAACTCAACCTGCGCAGGGCAGGGTAGGGCACGACACGACCGACACCACAGGGCAGGGTGCTCGAGGACCCAGCAGACCGGGCCGTGGGGAGGGGAATGGTGTAGAGGTGCTAGCCAATGCGAAGAGGGCGCCTCGAGGGGCCGCTTCCAGAAGCACGGGATGGAGGGTGGCCGGCGTAGGATGCCCCAGGAAACCTCCCAGAGGTCTGGTAACAAACAAGGTGGCCGTGGCCGTTGCGGGACGGGATGCTTTCTTCAGCCCCAGCAGCCAACCCAGGGCCCCGAGCCGTCGGGTCAAGCCGAAACCCTTTTCAGGAGCCTGCCTGTGAGATAACCACAAAAGTGCACCGATCAGCGGCCGAGCTGCGACCTGGTTATGACGTGGTCCAAAGGGTGAGGCCAAAACGACCCAAGTTGAGACGGTGCCATTCAACTAATGCAACGGAATGGATAGATGGACACACGCCGACGAGATGAAGGACCTTGCTGCTGCTGATGCCCTCCAACTCTGAGTGGGTAAAGGGCGGGTTCTCCTTCAGACGAGGAAAACGTTGTCCGAGCACGTCGAGCCATGCTCACACGTTGCGATTTGAAATATCCAAGGGAACCGTGTCGATATAGAGTCATCGTGCCATTATCTCGATCGACCCCTCATTCATGAGCCGCTAACTTATGCACACCAAGCGAAGGCTGGGAGGTGTTTGTCACCAGTTCGGCTCAACCTTGGTGGCATCAGATGGCATGGCATGGGCGTACCATTCCCGTACCAGTGTGGACCACAGTGCAAAGGACCCCGCCAGATGAGCTCCGATCTGCGCGCTCTCGGTTCGGACTGCACGACACTCGACATCGCTGCGCTGCGCTGCATCGTGTTATGGAGGCATTTCTCCTGCAATCATTAGCCTAACAGTCCATGCTGGTTCTGCAGAGCCAACCCAGCCTGCATTCAGTTGCAACCGTCTGCAACCCTTGCGAGGCCTGGGTGTTCGGGCCGGGCATGCCACAACTGCCGTGTTTCGCATCGCTTGCCATAACACAGCACAGCACAACACAATGTTGAGCATGGTTCCTGTCCGCCCTTTCATCTTCTGGCAGATCTCAGGGGTCGAGATGCCACTCCAATGCGAGTTTCAAGCTCTAGAAAGTTGCTGAACCACCTAGTCGGTAACGGTGCTCGTAGCCGAGGCGATCCCAGTGGGTAGGTATTAGTGTCAATCCGCCTGACGGATTGCCAGCTACATGCTTGCTCTGATCCTTTCGCCCCGTTCAGCAGTCAGATCATTCATAAATTTTGACAGAGTGTTCATCGATAGACAGGACGAGGGGGCCCTGGATATTAGAGTTTCTACCTTGGTCGGAGCGTGGTAGCGGTCAGCGAGGTTTCTCGTTTCTCGCGCTGTTAGTGTCAGGAGGGGAAGAGGCGCCCAGGTTGTTGTTGTTGTTTGTCAAAGCCTCGCTGCAACCCTATCAATTAGACTTGACAAAGTCAAGGGCTTGTACCATCCCTAGTCCCCGAGAAGCCTGTAATTTATCAACCTAGGGTCCAGGCCAGGCCCCAATGCTGGGAACTTTGTAGCGACAGGGAGTTCGGGAGAGCCGAAAGTTGACGTTTTGACGCTGCCGTGCCGCAATGGCGCTTGAGTATGCTTGCGGTGCGGCTGACGATGTTTCAGACAAAGAAGAATGTGAAATTGCTCAAGCAGGGTTGAGAAGGGGTAGAATTAAAGACTGCGAAGAAGAATCTAGAAAGGTTGCGTCAAAGAAGGAGGTTGTCGAGTGGAAGGTGCACTTGAGGTGCTTGACCTCCAGTTCATGCCCTTGCCGTCTCTGAGTGGCTGGACTCCACAGGTACAAGCACCAATTTATGCCTGCCTCAAACGAGCCGTATTCATCGTAAGGATTCTCAAGTAATTTTTAGAGGCTTTATAGAGTATTTATTCTCGTAATTATAGTCTTTTTTCCAAAAATTTCTCATATTTTAGGCAAGATATTTTATTTCAAAACCGGAGTATTTGCTCAGAGCTATCCGTACTTTGCCTGCCTCTCCCCTAAGCTTATTTGCTTCAGCGCTTTCGGCCGCCGTTGCATCCCTTTTTGGAAGGAGGGGCAGCTCTCGCCGCCTAATTCGTCAACCAGGGAAGGCGCGTCATGGCTCACTGACGGACCGTGTAAAGTCGCGTCGCCAAAAACACGTCCATCCAATTTGGCTGGAGTGGACCATGTGCAATCGAGGCACTCGCTTGGTTGCTTCTGCCATACAAACCCGGACTCGAGATATACGCACGTTTCGACCGTTTACTTTCCTTGTCACATTGGCTCCTTTGCCGATAGTTGATCGTCTCATCTCTATTATTCTCTCTTTTGTCGACTTTTCTTCTTGCCTATCCCTTCAGCCCCGAGCCACCTACTTTACGCGACACCACGCCAACGCGCCGACTTCACCCCTTGACTACTTTTCTTCTACTATCACTTAATCGACCACGCGCCCATGAAATCGACGACATACGGATATAGCGATCGAACCGCTCCAAGGACTTCACAGCCATGTATCTTCCTCGGTCATTGATCTCGAAGCTATACACCCACCTCCAACAAACTCGGCATCCGCTCTCTCCACCCGTCCTTATCCTAGTCGCCCTCGAACCAGATGCTCTTTGCGCGTGCAGGATCCTTACGAGACTATTGAAACATGACTACATCCCCCACAAGATTCAGCCCGTGGCCGGGTACACCGACCTCGAGAAGGCCGGCCGAGAACTGGTGATGCCCATGATGGAGTCCCAGGGTGGTAGCGGAGGTGTGGTTGTATGCCTGGGCGTGGGAGGCATGGTTGATCTTGGCCCGCTTCTTGGACTTGAGCCTGAAGGTGAAGAGTCTCCCTACAGTGGCGTGGAGGTCTGGGTCATGGATGCTCACCGGCCATGGAACCTGGGAAACGTGTTTGGCGGTCTACCCCTCGATCCTGCAACCGAGATCTCTTCTTCTTACCAATCCAGAAGCCCCCCGGGAGTTGATGGCGGCAAGATCACACGTGGTTTTAGACCAGGCAAGGGTGGGATTGTGGTTTTTGACGACGGTGATATCGAGGAGGACATGGAGACGGAGCGGAACGCCTATCTCGCTCTGGTGGACATGCCCGAGATTGACGAGGACGGCCAAGACTTGGGAGATTCCTCCGACGAAGACGACGACGACGAGAATGACCCTCAACTTTTGGCGCCTGTTCATGCAGGGCAGAAACGTAAGAGCTGGTCAGACGCCGATGAGGATTTTAGCGACGACGACAGGCCTCGGCAACGGCGGAGGAGCAATTCAGTATGTGACCCAGGTTCAATTGCTGCACAGTCATGACTAACAGTCTTCCAGTCAAGTCCCATTCCAGAGTCACCGCGACGCCCTCAGCCTCGAGGCCTCATATCCTTACAAGATCCCACCGTCGGTCTATCAAGCGACCCAGTTGAGCCTCCATCCGGAGCGCAACCGCCAGCAGCTGCATCGGCACGCGCACTCCGAAGGCGGCTCCTACGAATACGACAAGAAAACGAGGCTATTCTCCACCGTTATTACAAGGTTGGCTCCTCTTTCTCAGAGCCACTGTCGTCGATGATGTACTCGCTTGCGTCTGAACTTGGTAGAGAGGATAACGATTTGCTCTGGCTTACAATCGTCGGTGTCACATCTATGGAGCTCTATGGCCGTTCATCCGCAGGCATTGCTGCCCCTATCAGACAAAGCGACAGGAGCCGTCCCACGGGCTGGCTAGGAGTACGAGGAGCCAGGATACGACAACTCCTTCGTGATGAAGTAAGACGTCTTAACCCACCAGAAATCGCAAATGGACGTGTTGCTGCAGAGAACACAGGCGTTATTCCTACCACAGCGCGAAATCCGGAGGATACTGGAATTCGTCTATCTCCTGAGCCCAGATTCCTACTCATCCGACACTGGAGTCTTTATGACAGCATGCTGCACTCCCCTTACCTCTTTTCTCGCCTCAAGACATGGAGCGAGACTGGAATCAAGCGTCTCCATAAATTGCTTGCTAAGATGGGAGTTAGCCTGGCCCAGTGCAAACAGAGCTATACGCACATGGACATGATGCTCAAGCGAGAGCTCAGGGCCAAACTCTTGAAATATGGCTCACTCTATAATCTCGATGAGATGGTACCATCAGTGGACACTGATGGAAAAGACCGGGCAGGCGCCAAAGATGGTTGGGGCTTTGTCCGAAGTTGGGGATGGCGAGCAACATTAAGCGCTCAAGACGTCGGTGTCGTTATAGGTGCACTCCTTGAAGTGGGAAAGCACGCACAAACAGCAGACAATGCGCTAGCAGCAAGTCAAGCCGGGAAGGAAATCGAAGAGGAAGCTGAATTCGCGGCGCAAGGAGAGGAATGGGTTGGGCGATTCTGGGAGGCGTACGATGCCCTTGAAGAGTAAGTCGACCATGATTGCAAGCCAACGAACTTGTACTGACAGTCATGACAGCATTGATGCCTTGAAGAGTGGTCTTCCCACTGCCCAATTTCTTCACCGCGCGATCTATCGAACAGGAACTTCTCTCATCAACAAAAAGCAGATCAAACATCTTCGTGCATTCCGCATGTGCGTTGTCAAGGATGGGCCTGACGTGTCACTCTTCACCCATCCCGCGGCACTTACCAAGCTCTCACTATGGATTGGAGAAGCCCTTGCTGAACAAGAGAGAGAAGCCCATGGAAAATTATCACACGGCGGTCGTGGTACACCTCTTGTTGTAGCCAGCCTCAACGAGAAGCGCGGTGTATACGTTGTTGTGGGAACCGGCGGTGGAGGTGGCCCAGACACGACGTTTCTCGATAGAGAGGCAGCGAAGCAACGGAAAACTGAAAGAGAAGAGAAACTAAAGAAGAAGGAGGAATCGCGACTTGCTAAACAGAAGATTCGGGAAGACAAACGGGCAGCAAGACGAGACGCAGGCGACGACGAAGACGAGCTGGAGACAGAATCAGAGGCATCTGACAGCTCAGACTCGGACGAATCAGAAGACGAGGATGTTGAGCATGAGAAGGGCTACGGCTTGAACAAGTTTGGCAGCGCATTCCAAGAGGTTGTATCAGAAACCAACACACGAGTGCGCATCGACAGCTTCGAGCACTGCGTGGTGGAGGTGAAGAAGGAGGACCTTGGAGGCTTCCTCGAGAGTCTGAGTATGAAGGCGGTGGTTGGTTGAGAGCGTGTATAGTGGTTGAATGAGACTTGTGGCGTCTATGGTGGTGGTGATTCGTCATGGCACAGGTAAGCAGACGGGATGATTAGTTTTTGAAATCTGTTGGAGCTGGGATGGATGGAGTAGGAGTATTCAGGCGAGGGAGGCATCATATCATGACTTGGGAAAAAGCAGCATAGCAGAGCATAGCATGCACGCATGGGCGGAACTGTCTGTGGCTAATGATACCTTGAATCAAAGTTGAAACAAATGAATCCTGTCAAGTCTCTTGGTCTGCTTATTCTTTATGCCCCAGAGTAGAAGGTCGAGGTTGGATCCAAGGAACTTGGCCGTATTCAACCACCAATCGATCGACCTCGGTTCCCTGATTACTTTTCTAGTCCTGGGATGAGTGACTGCTGATTGGGCCACGGCATCATGAGCCAGGGCATGAGTGTCAGCAACAAGCAAATCCGTCGGACACGGTGAGCAATCCCCACCACTCTCCCTGTACGATCCTGGTGTCAGTACCGGCGCGGTGCTTATTTGCGAGCCGTCTGCACGGGTATTGATGAGGATCTTTCGTTAATAAGGCTTAATCAGGTTTACGCAATGTAACACTAGCATGATAGGGCTGACGGGCGACATCTTGGAGGGGGAGGACAAGGAGTATAAGTAAGAGCTGGAGGAAGGGCGCCCAGAGTGAGGGGAAGTCTTGAACGGCAGTCTTGTCCACTTCGATCATTAAAACGGGAGCATCATGAGTTCTAAATCTTGGGCTGATAGCCCATTCCCCCTGATTAGCGCCTCAATATCCGGAGATAATGTGAGCAGCTTTGACGACAACAGCCAAATTCCTTGCTAATTCACCAAAAGGTAGAAAAGCCAGTCCAAGGAGCAAGGAAGCTCGCGGCCGAAATGACACTCGTCCACAACCTCATCCTCCGAGGCATCAACGCAATCTACAACCAGGCCGCAAACGTGGGGACCAGAGGAACAGACAAGGACAAGCTCGACTTTGCCAACTTTGCATACCAATGGGGAGCCATGCTATCGGAGCATCACGACACTGAAGAGAAGATGGTGTTTCCGGAGATTGAAAAGATCACAGAGGTGCCCGGTCTGATGGGAGATAGCGTGGCAGAGCACCATGCATTTCATGACGGGCTGACGCAGTACATGGAATATCTCGACAAAGTCCGGAACGGCAACGATACTTATGACGGAGAGAAGCTAAAGACCATTATCAAATCGTTTGTTCCGGTGATGCAGGAGCATCTGGTCCACGAGATCGAGTCGCTCGTCAAGTTGACGGATCACGAAGACAAATGCGACTGGGCAGCTTGGTTCAAGAAGACGGTTGACGCCATTGTGAGCAAGGACATGAAGGACTCTGAGTTTCGGGCAAGCTTCCAACCCTCAAGACGCTGGACGAAGAAGCTGACAGTTGAAATGTTAGACCAACACGTTTCCTTTAAGCATGATCCTCCATGACAAGACCTTTGAGGGTGGCGTCTGGAGTAGTTTCCCACCTGTTCCATGGCTGGTCATGTGGGTGATGAAATACCTGTTTATGTATACGCGTAAAGACTGGTGGAGGTTCGCGCCATGCGACTACAACTCACAACCCCAGGAGCTACCATTTGCATCATGAAGCGGCAGAAGACGCTATATATCAGTTTGCTTTTTGGTGGTGAGCAGCGAGTTGATGCAGAATCATGGATTCTAGAAGCCTCAAGCTACAGTGGAGGAAAGAACGGAGTCATGATAGCACGGCTTGTGGCGGCCCAATGAGGCTAGGGATAATGTCGAAATCGAGGCCGACAGGGAGGCACCTTGTTTGACAATGGCTCGGCGAATTCGAGGGTGACATGGTTTCGTGTGGGTTTTGAGGCTGTGCAGCGAGACCGGAGGGACGCTATCTAAGGCATCATGAGGTGCTACCTGGCTGGATCATGGTGGGAGCCGATGTTGTAGCCATCAACGCCTCCAAGGCAAGCGAACAACGACCATTTTTCACGATTTGAATAATACATCACATCTCTTGCTTTGCACAAACATTCATCTCCATCATCAAAGATAACAAAAAAAGAATCCATGTCATGGCTGTAACGGAGCTTACCAGGATGGGTTAAGCAGCCCAACGGCGCTGACACCTTGGTCTAGTCAGGCGGGCGCAGCAGAGCTTATTGACGATAGAGTCGTGCGTTTCCGACTTGGCATCCAACGGACTCTTGGTACCTTTTTTTACCAGGGAGGGAGCAAGGTAATTAGGTACCTTTGCTTTCGTTAAAGGCATGGTTAAATGTGTGGTTGTACCTTTTTGGAGAGGAGCCAGAGACAAGGGTTTGTGTTGCTGTAGCGTAGAGATTGGCAGCTAACCCGAGTAGAGTTGGTAATGATGACTAATGCCAACTTGGACTCACCTCTGAGCAGTTCGTCTTTCTCGGTGCTTTGCAAGACTCCGCCACAGCCACACAAGGATGAGGAAGCTCACTCGCCCCCAGGGTGTGGCCAGGGCAAGATGGTCAACGGAGCGGTTGCCGTAAAGAGGTGGCAGGCGTTGAAAGAGGCAAGTGATTGGCCCTCGCTCGGCTAGAGGTCGGGGGAGCGTTCCATGTTTGAAGTGGGTTCTTTTTTTTTTTGCGAGGATAAGCAATGGATGGACAGGACATTTGAGGTCTGCGAGACATTTCAGGTCACGTCTTGGATTGTACAAGGACTCACGATAGACCAATAGTCTCGAGTCGTCGCGTCGGGATTCGTCATCAGAACCGATTCGGTCTTGGAAGACGGAGAACGAGGATAGATTGAATTGCCCTTGTCCGTCCATCACAACCTGCTGCGGGGTCCAGGTCCGTCACCCATTGATTGACCCCGCCCCCACTAAAGCGGCGTGTCCCCAGTGGGCAGTACCTCAAGAGGGAGGCCACCGGGCTGGATGAGGTGCGAGGCCCCTATGACCTGCTGAACAAGGCGCTGAAGGTCCGCTGAAGCTCGCCCTGCTTCAGGTCCCACGTTTCAAGAGCCGCCTCCAGCCCAGTTCCAGAGAGTCCCGTCCCATCCCCCAGATCTCACTCGCTCCAAGGTGCCGTCACTCACACACGCGCACTCGCTCGCATTCATTCCAACTTTGCCCGGCCCGTCATCCACATCCACATCCTCTCTCGCTCCTCCAACCCAAACGTCGTCTTCCTCTTGTCACCTAGCGGCCTCCACTCTTACGACGTACCGGTATTCCACCACCACCGCCCCAAGCTTGCTTTGCTTTGCTTCGCTCTCTCGAGTGCTTGCATCCAACACTCTCACCTTTGAATATTCTCGAACCCCCAGAAACCTGAAACAACATCTATACCTTACCTACCAACTTGATGAACGCGATCAACGGCTTGCTGTCACGTCCACCACACGCCCACCTCTCACGACCCTGAAAGACGCCTCCCCCTCACCAAAGGTCCCGTCGTTTCCACTCGGTTTCGCCAACGTCGCCTCTTCCAACAAATCTTTGAGACGTCAACTTCGATACACCCATCGACGACTGCCCCGACGCCTCTCGAACTAGTATCGCCTTCGCGAACTGTCTCCGCAGTCCCTCGTTTTCCTGTCTTCGAGACGCTCCGGGACATAGACGGTTGCGCAATTCGCGCTCGCTATCCAGGCCCCGCCGATACACGATCCGGACTTCAAGACACCATGGGCAAATCGTGAGTGCATCTTTCTAATCTGCGTCTGTCATGTTTTTCGCCGTCCTCGCTTCATTGGCGTTGCCTCCCCCGCGCGCTCCGGTGACGTGCATCGCCCTTTGAGCCAGAGCCTCGTCAGGCGCAATCGCATTTGTCAACTTCGGATCCCCGCGGAAGCTAGGGACCGACGTCATTGTACTTGGATCGGCTTAACCACGATGATGGTTTATAATGCTGACAACTACCGTTCCCCCATCTAGGCAGTCCAAGCTGTCGCAAGACCAGCTCGTCGAGCTCCAAAAGTCGACTCACTTTGACAAGAAGGAGCTGCAGCAATGGTACAAGGGTGAGTCTGCCACCGCCGTCGTCGCCACTGCCAACCCCTGGCCTCCGTGTCGACCCCCATCTTCGAGATAAGACGGTTTGCCTGACAATGGGGCCCTAGGTTTCCTCAAGGACTGCCCCTCGGGCACGCTCACCAAGGAGGAGTTCCAAAAGATCTACCGACAATTCTTCCCGTTTGGGGATCCGAGCTCATTCGCCGATTATGTATTCAACGTGTTCGATAGCGACAAGTCGGGCAACATCGACTTTAAGGAATTCATCTGCGCGTTGAGTGTTACTAGCCGAGGCAAGATGGAGGACAAGCTGGACTGGGCCTTCCAGCTGTACGACATTGACGGCGACGGCAAGATTAGCTATGATGAGATGCTCAAGATCGTTGAGGCCATCTACAAGATGGTGAGTCTTGAGGTTCTAAGGATATGTTTCTTCTTCAGTTGCTAACGTCCCTTAGGTTGGGTCCATGGTTAAACTCCCCGAAGACGAAGATACCCCAGAAAAGCGAGTAAAGAAGATCTTCCGCATGATGGACAAGGACGAGAACGGCAGCTTAGACATGGAAGAGTTCAAGGAGGGAAGCAAGCGAGACGAGACGATTGTCTCGGCGCTATCCCTGTATGACGGGCTGGTGTAGAAAGGCGGGAAGAGGAGAGAAACGACAGACAAGAGACAAACAACAACCCACTCGCCCAGAAAGTAGAAAGAAAGGTTGAAGCGGAAGCAGAAGCAGAAACAGCATGAAAAGGAGGGCTGACTGACGGGAAACGCGCCATGCTTGACTTGGCCTGGAGTGTGAGGAGCTTGTGTCTTTTTGCTTTCCTTGTTTAAACTCCTAAGGGCACGTCCTCTTTTGTTTTTTTGCGAGTGAGGGTTCTTGGAGATGGTTTTATGATTACGGAATAAATCGTTCATGTGTCTAATGAGGTTGATTCGAGAGTCGAGATGGTTTGTCGAGTTTCGTGAACGTATCGGAGAATTGCTCACTGTCACTGTCCAGGATGGGCCATGGCCAAGCCAAGGATACTTGGCAGATGCTTGGCTTTGTCAGAGAGCTAGGGTCCTGGGGTATAAGGGTATGTTTATGCCGGTTGGTTTTAGTCATGGGTTTCTGTTCTGGAGACATGAGTTATGAGGTGGTTGATGACTATTATTTGGTCGCGTGGGTAGACACACAGGTGAGTAACATGGAGCAAGGAGCGAGAGCAAGTTGGTTACAGTTGGAGCTTAGCCAGGCGTTTACAGTTGACATGCTTAACTAGGAACATCACGTTTCCTTTATACAATGTCTTATTTTATCTAAATACTTATTTCGTCCTTCTATCATTAGTGTTGAATCTATCTCCCTGCCCTGGTCCATCATGAAGCTCAATATGGAAAAGCGGATCCACTCACAACGACCAGCTCAGGCACTTTCACCTCAACTTTCACCCACCGAACGACGTTTCTCCATCATCCCTCATGACTTGTACAACAACCCCAAAACAGTACATCTCCTTGAAATCTCCTCTTAGGAGCCTCGTAGTTTACCCGTATTTTCACCATGGGCTCTCTCGCCGTCCTCATAGATCAGCTGGAGCCTGAGGTTGAGGATCCAGAAGAAGGTGAGACAAAATGCTGTATACTCGAAAGCTTCAGTCACTAACATGAGAGTAGAAACGTTTATCCTCTATTCTCAATCTATTCCATCGTTGGACCTCGGCTTCATCGACCCTCGCGCTGCGTCAGTAGACCTCTCTGTTGCAGGGCATGACTTTACTATTCATCAGTCACCCGCCGTTCTCTCATCATCTCGTGCAGGCGGCACAACCGGAGCAGGTCAGGACACACCATCTTATTCAAGCATTCGTCTTCATCTTTCACCTATGGCAACTATTTGCTAAACTCTTTCATCTACAGTCATCTGGAAGATATCCCCCAGTTTCGCCTCATGGCTCGCCTCCCCCTCCAACCCTGTATGGGCTACAACCTCGAGTTCCCCCTCAGTCCTTGAGTTGGGATGCGGTATCTCCCCCCTGAGTGCCCTCGCTCTCGCCCCGCGTGTCTCCCGCTACGTCTTGACAGACCAGTCATACGTCCACCGCCTACTCCAGCGCAACATTGACGAGAACCTCGAGTCTGCTCTGGGCTCTTCTGGGACGTCCACGCCTACGGGGAGGTCTAGGAAGAAGCGTGGCGGCCATGCTCACCCTCTGTCCAAGCCCAGTATTCACTTCACCACACTGGATTGGGAGACGGACGAAGTGACGCCGAAGCTGACGGGCTGTAACGAGACTCGCAGCTTCGATGCCGTCGTTGCTTGTGACTGCGTCTACAACTACGCCCTCGTGTCGCCATTTGTCCAAACCTGCGTCGATGCGTGCCGTCTACGCTCAGCCGACGATGCCTTCACAGGTGACGACTCACGACCGTGTATCTGTGTCATTGGCCAGCAGCTCCGCAACGACGAGGTCTTTGAGTCATGGCTCAAGACGTTTCACGCATCCTTCCGCGTCTGGAGAGTCCCTGACGATGCCCTACCAGAGGACTTGAGGTCCAGTGCTGGATTTGTGGTTCACATTGGAGTCCTAAGAGACGAGATGAGGTAGGGAACAACCTCAACACCCTCTTTGATCTTTCCAACATGTACATCTGTCTCTTTTACTCTGTTTGGACATCATGTTTCAAGATCTAGCGCGCAATTGCGTCTTTCAGATTCATTCGACTTGGATCAACTCCGCATTGAAGCATCCATAAATCTCGACTAGAAAACACCCCATAACTAATATTGATGCCACTTTTTGGGCACTTTTTTTTCATCCATTCATTCATTCAACCACGGGGCTGGCATTGATTGCCAACCTCCGTCCCGTTCCAATTCCAGAAACCAAAATCAAATAATGCTAATCGCAGCAGTATGCCAGTTGCCCAATCCACTTCGCCGTAAAGACCATTTTGATATAAAACCTCGTATGACCCGCTACCAAGCTGGTCATCTCGATTACCAATCCAGAGGCTCCTTCTTCTCCTCGCCACGATTTGTCTTGGGGACGGCCACGGCCTTGGCAGCCAGCTTACCACCCTGTCCAGGGCGCTTCAGGTAGCCAGTGCCGTCGAGCCAAGGGGTGTTGGCCGTCATCCGTCGCTCGAACTCGGCGATCTTGTCCTCCTGCTGCATGGTGAGGCCAATGTCGTCCAGGCCGTTGACCAGGCAGTGCTTGCGGAACTCCTCAACGTCGAAACTGCAGATGGTCTCGCCTGAGTCCTTCTTGATGAGCTGGTTGGGAAGGTCAATCTCAATATCGCGTCCAGCTCGGGCCTCGGCTGCGATGGCATCAAGGGTAGGCTTGTCATCGATCCTGATGGGCAACATGCCATTCTTGAAGGTGTTGTTGAAGAAGATGTCGGCAAACGAGGGGGCGATGATGCACTTGATGCCAAAGTCGAGCAGAGCCCAGGGAGCGTGCTCTCGAGAGCTACCGCAACCAAAGTTGGGTCCGGTAACCACCAGGATCTTGGTTCCTCGGTACTTGCCCTGGTTCAGGATGAAGTCGGGGTTCTCGGAGCCGTCGTGGTTGTATCGGAGCTCGTAGAAGGCAGCAGAGCCCAGACCAGTTCGCTTAATGGTCTTGAGGAACTGCTTAGGAATGATGGCGTCGGTGTCGACGTTGGATCGGTCCAAGGGAGCGGCGGTACCCTTCCAGATGGTGAACTTGGGCAGACCGGCCGAGTCGTTGTCTCCAGCCAGAGTGTTGGTGTGAGGCTGGGTGTCCAGGGGCTGATCACCAATCATCTCCCGCTCCTCAGAATCGTCCTTGGTCCTCTCGTCAACGTGGGGCTCCTCGGCGGGCAGCTCGCGGGCCTTGAAGGTAGAGTCGTGAGTGTAGTGAGACAGCTTGCGGACATCAGCCAGCTTGCCCACAATGGCGGCGGCGGCAGCCATGACGGGGGACATGAGGTGAGTTCGGCTCAGGGCACCCTGACGGCCCTCGAAGTTTCGGTTTGACGTGCTGGCGCATCGCTCCCTGGGGGCCAGGATATCGGGGTTCATGCCCAGGCACATACTGCATCCAGCCTCTCGCCACTCGAAACCGGCATCGAGGAAGATCTGGTCAAGACCCTCCTCCTCGGCCTGAGTCTTGACAAGTCCAGAGCCAGGAACAACCATGGCACGCTTGATGTTGTCGGCAATCTTGCGTCCCTTGACAACGTTGGCAGCGGCGCGCAGATCCTCAATTCGCGAGTTGGTGCACGATCCGATAAACACCTTGTCGACGGGGATATCCTCCATGGGAGTACCGGCAGTGAGGCCCATGTACTCAAGCATGCGGCGGCCAGCAGCCTTCTTGGCTTCGGTGCTGAAAGTCTCGGGGTCCGGAACGGTGCCGGTGATGGGGACAACATCCTCAGGGCTGGTTCCCCAGGTCAGGGTAGGAATGATATCCTTGGCGTCAATGAAGACATCAATGTCGTACTTGGCGTCGGGGTCCGATGCCAGAGACTTCCAGTAGGCGACGGCCTTGTTCCAGGTCTCGGAGCCATACTTGGGAGCCAGGGGTCGGCCCTTGAGGTACTCAAAGGTGATCTCATCAGGGGCAACCATGCCGGCACGGGCACCACCCTCAATAGACATGTTGCAGATGGACATGCGAGCCTCCATGCTCAGGCTGCGGATAACGGAACCGCAAAACTCAATAACGGCACCGGTACCTCCGGCAGTGCCGATCTTGCCAATGGCGTGGAGAACCACGTCCTTGGAGCTGACACCGGGTGACAGTTCACCATCGACCTGTATCCTCATGTTCTTGCTGCGCTTGGTGATCAGACACTGGGTGGCCAGCACGTGCTCGACCTCGGAAGTGCCGATACCAAAAGCCAGAGCTCCGAAGGCGCCATGGGTCGAGGTGTGGCTGTCACCACAAACGACGGTAGTGCCGGGGAGGGTGAAGCCCTGCTCAGGACCGATAACATGGACAATGCCCTGTCGCTTGTCGCTCAGGCCAAAGTATGTGACTCCAAAGTCCTTGACATTCTCCTCCAGGGTGACACACTGGGTTCGCGAGTCGTCCTCCTCGATAAACGAGGCGATGTCCTTGAGGGTCTTGCGGGAGGTGGTGGGGATGTTCTGTGGCGCCTCATGTTAGCCGATGCCAAGATTCCAGGTTCAGATGCAATTGGCAAAACCTACGTGGTCAGTGGTAGCCAGAGTGCAGTCTGGTCTTCGGACTTTTCGGCCAGCGTTCTTCAGGCCCTCGAAAGCTTGCTGTGAGAAACTCTGGTTAGCGGCTGTCGGGGCCAATGTAGATCCTTTTTAGCAGGGTCAAGATAAACTTACTGGTGATGTCACCTCGTGAACCAGATGTCGGTCTAATGGCATTTTTTGTCAGGCCTCTCTCTTTTTAATGCAGAAAGCAGTAAAATTCTCAAACTTACCGATGTACAGAAGAATTGTGCCATCCAGCTTCTCGTCGACGATGTGCGCCGACAGCACCTTATCGTAGAGGGTTTGGGGGGTACCCACGGGAGCAGGCATTGTGGCGATTTGTGCGTGAGACAAGATCGAGTCTTTTAGAGGGACACAAGATGTGATCTAGGAGGAAGAGGAGCGTAAAATGGCGTGCCCAGGAGATTGAGAGGATGTAGAGAGTGAAAGGTTAGAGAGAAGAGAGAGAACCTGGACTGTTCACCTCGAGGGGAAGATTTTATGATGATGGAACAACGTCCAAGGAAGAAACAGGCAGAACTGGAATTGGGAAAGAACAAGAAAAAAGGACGCCCTGACCCTTGGACTTTATTAAATTTCCCAAGCTGAGCTGCCCCCCTCCCCTACCTACGGACCAACTCGTCGAGCTTGATAAAAAAACCAGACAGGGTGCCATTTCTTGGGAGCGCCGATGATCGGAGGGGTCCGTTTGCGGCGCCCGTCAGCATTCCGAGGTCACCAACAGGCCAGACACTGGCAGACAGAGACGCCAGCGCGGGGTAGCCCCACACGCCGCACCTGCCCTGATTGCTAAATGACGTGCCGCCATTGGCCGTCGCTCCGATCCTGCCGGCCGATGCCCGCTTCTTCAACCTCCGATGCGAGCTTCCATCTCAGACAGACCTGAGGAACAACCAAGGGTTCCATCAATTACGACATTAGCTTGCTTCTCAGCGGGCGCCTGTACGTTACTTCGCCCTTGCCCGACATTTGGAGAGCCATTAACCCACGGTTACCCACACTCTCCTATATCGCTGTTGCGTCTTTCACCCCGTATCTATCATCTAAACTTCCGGCAAATCTCAATACTTTTCCTCTGCTGAATCTCTATAATTAATGTAATTTTCATTAAAAGGCCATCCTGACCAGTGCTCTGACTCTACCAGTGTTATCAATGCCTACATAACACATCCTTATACCACCCCTTTTCCCTCCGTAGTCGCCGAACCTCCCTGATGCCCAGCCCTCCGGACCCGCCATCGGCGCACGCTTTGCCCCGGGTCAACATTCATATCACTTTTCTCCCCTGCAAAAGGGCCTGGCCCAATGCCCCGCCACCGCCTCTCCTCGCCGGCACCGGCCGCTTCCCGAGTATCCGCCCGGCCGTTACCTTACACTCCGGTCAGGCTCCGCCGAAACATGGCCAACGTTCCAACAACCAAACATTCCATTCTCTCGTCCTCGTACTCATTCATGCAACGCTTCATGATGGTCGTGAACTCCATAATCCACACCATGAGCACCACCATGCTGAATATCAAGGGAAACGCAAGAGCAAATCTTGCCAAGTCCCTCCAGTTGTTAGCCTGGCCATTCCGCACCCAGTACTCCGATCTTGAATCAAAGACAGGCTGCACCGTTCGCCAGTACAGTTTCAAAACCCATATGCAACACCCCTTCACCGCATTCGAGACTTCCTTAATAGCATCCCATAATCCTCGTCTACCGTCTTTACCATATCCATTACTAGAAGGATCTGCGATGCCGTCTTCGGCGTTGAGACGAGTGGGAAAGCTGCCTGGCACGTGCGCTGCCAGGTCCATTGTCTGATTGCTGGCTTCTGTGCCGTGTTCCAGCCTCTGTCTGAGAAGGTATTCCAGGCTCTTGCGGGTCTTGTCCTCCTGGAGGGTGTCTGCCGCTGCCGTGTTCCCCACGTTGTCCAACTCCATCGTAGAAGTTGATGTGGACAGACTGTTGCACTGGAGACTAGCCGCGGGCACCTCTGACGTCGGTCCTGGCTCTTTGTTGGAAGCACAAGTCTCGGGGGGTAGTTCTGGGCACCGCTCTGTGAGCTCTTGGTGTCTCGATATAGTACCGATTGCTCGAGTCTCTGTTGCGGACCCCGATCTCGGCCAAGTACTCCGCCCACGATTCTCCTGAGAAATCTCCAACGCGCCTGGCGTTGTTCCCAGGCTTCGAAGTTTCTGAATCGTGCGGTTCGCTTTGCGCCTCCGTTGAAGACCTGTCTGTGAGTCGTAATCTGGTTTGAGGTGGGAGGTTGACATGGTCTGGGCGTATCCAGTAGTGGTGGTGATGCGTGTGGAAGCGCACGTCCGTTTCACCTCGTTGCCCTTGTTCGTAATGTCCCGCATTGCGTCCTGCGCCCAGGTTCTGATGCCGTTGCTGTCGTCTTTGCTCTTGAGCGTCGTCAAGCTCGGTTGGTCTACCAGGGCGAGCTTCTTCCTAAGGGTATTGACGTCGGCTTGTATTTCTTCCATCGTCATGAGCTGATCTTTCAATCCTGTACCGACCACCTCTTCTCTCTTTGGTGTCTGGGTAGAGCTGAGGAGATCTGAATCCGATGTCTTTGCTGACTCGTCGTAATCCAGGAATCCGGTTTCGCTTCTCGCTGTTGTTTGTGGGATCCAATCCAGTCGCTGCACTGTCGGCAACCGGCAGGGACTGTCCTTCACCTGCCGTTGGCAGTGCGACTCGTCTGCCAGGGCTCCTGCTAGCTGTGGGCTCTACACACTTCTTTCTAGGTTCTCCTGCTGGTATAACGACCCTAAGTTGGGGTGCAGTTGGTTTTCTGCTGGTGAATTGTGCACGATCGGGCTTGAGAGTATATGAAGGATAGCGGATTTCTTGGGGTGGTTTGTCGTCGAATCGCGCTCGAGGCTTTGGGAAGGAGGGCTCCTGCGATGAATGAATTCGTCGAGCATGCTCTTTGGCGAGGCCAGACTGAAGCTGTGATTCAGTGGCAGCGGGCTGACGATCTTCGAGAGACCGGGAAGTGAAGCGCTGCTGCGTGCTTTGGGGACCTTCTGTACCCCTCCTGAGTCTTCTTCCGCCTGGCGGCCTCTGCCTAAAAAAGGCATGACAACTCGCTTTTGACGTTGTTTTTGTTGTTCGCTTATTTGTGCACCATTGGCAACAGTCGCCGCTTTGTCGCCCCGCGGGTTCTTTGTCTCTGGAAAGCCACCCCGTCTTTCTGTAACATGCTGGGAGCGGCTTGGGTTAGCTTGAAGAGGGGAGCCATCATTTGGTTCGGGCTCAGAGGGTTCGTCAAAACTAATCCCGTTCTCAAAGAGCTCCAGGGCGGTAGGTAACAGGTCTCCGAAGCGCTGTTGGTGAGGAGTTCGCACTACCGTGTCTGATGAGTCCGAGAATGATCTCTGAGGAGATCCGCTTGTCTTTGGCAACTTCCTAGAAGGTGAATGACCTTCGGATATACCCAAATCTATCAGGTCCTGTTGTTCGGTCATCCCTCTATTGACATGCGGCTGTCGCTTCCCTATATCAACCTCGGGGTTAGTAGGTGTTGTGCAGAAGAGAAAGAAAAAATGGACTGACTTGAAAAGACCGATTCGCTTCTTTGTGATTGGGCAATAGGGCTCAAGACGGGCTCCTGGGCTGATAACCACTGATGAGTCTTCCGTCGCCATCTGCCAGTGATAGAAGCTGTAGCTTGCTGTTGTTCGGCCAATCTCTGGCTCCGTTTGTCATGTTGCTCCTGTGCTATTTGTTCGATGTGGCTTTCGATTTCTTGCTTCGTAGCTTCAGACAAATTCATCTTTGATAGCCCCTGGAGCTCGCGCACCACTCTCATGGTGTCTCCGCCGCTCTCTGAGGAACTGGCATCGGGAACTCCTGTGTGAGGATTACAACCCTGGACACCGAGCCAATCGCCGCTCTCCTTCAAACTTCTTCGTAGTTTGCGAGCCTTTTCCCTGGCCTCCATGTCTTCCAACAGTAGTATGGGTGGCTTCTTCGCGGATACGGCAGAGGTGTGTGGCTCCGTAACAGCTGCCGACTCGGGTGTCTTTTTCGATTCCATCGTTCCAACATCATCTCTTGTCATACTACCACGCATTTTCCCGACGCTGAGGGAGCTCATATGAATCAAAGGAGCCCGGCTCTTTTTGTCGCTATCTGTGGAAATGCCATGACCTGTAGGAGCCTTCTCCCCTAGGAAACTAGGGTCTGGCAACGCCTCGCTGAGGTTTTTTGGTGTATTCCAGTCCGTAATTTGGTCCGAAGCGTGCATACCACCTCGTCGATTCAAACGGTGACTGACAGTGAGGTGACGTCGATGTTGGGAAGTGTGGCCTGTGGACAGGGTGATGTCCTGACTAGGCTCACCAAGTGCCTCCGACGATTTCTTTGTCATCTGTTCCTGATTTTCCGAGGGGTTATTCTTTCTCAGTGTCCCTCCTCGTTCTGGGCGGTTGCTGGGGAGCTTGTTCTTGAACCAGGTTCCAACGTCTCCCAAGGTGGTGCTCCGGCCAGGGTCCTGTCTAATTTTGATCCATCCTCCAACATCACCCAGTGTGAACCTTCGGCTGTGCCCTTTCCCTGGGCGGGCCTCTGTCATCTTTGCAAGGCCTCCAAAAGACGGAGGTCCACGTCGGAGGAATGTCTAATGCGGATCGGGCATGTACGGGTTCGAAACGATGCACAGCTGCAAAGCCAGAGGACGATGGGATGCCGGTGTACCATGTAGGGTGCTGCTTCTAGTTAGGTTCGGCAAAGGCAGACAAGATAGCCGTCGACGCGATTTGCTGAACCTCACAGATGTCAGCTAATATGAGCGAGAAGAGTCGGGACGAATAGAACAAGAATGAATCAATGTGATAGTGTTGACATCCATAGGTTGAACACGGTTCGCACAATCTTATCCCAGGAGAAGGAGGTACTGAATGCTTTTAGGCACTCTCACTTCCTGGGTGCCTACCAAGACAATTCATACGTTATTCGGAGAAGGCAGGCACAAATGTGCTGGAAGTGCAAAGGGCAGGTGGCAGCTATGCCCACAACACCATCACGCTTTCCAGGCTATGAAGGGGAAGAATGGGCAGATAGGTATCTATTGCGTAAAGGAAAATCAGAAACAAAACCTCCATAACACGAATAATCTTCATCAGTAACGGGATATGCATGTCTTCAATTTCGCGTCGAGATCCATATTCAGAAAGCACAACCTTAACGCCAACCTGTGAATGCCGCCCGAAGTTGCGGTTGCCCGCTATGTAATGCAACTTGCACGTAAAACCAAAAGAAAAGAAAACACCAATCTACCACCGTGGATTAGGGCGTTCCTGGGGGGCCTGTTTTCTACTCAGGTTCGCAAAAGGGTTACCAGCACTTGAGCCCGTCAATCTACGGTTCTCTGTGTGCTTGGAAGGAGTTCCTTGCCCCCAGTTCCTCTGCTCATAGGCCGCCATTTCTCGCGAGTTTCGTGGAGATGCTGTCTCCTGCGAGGTGAGCTCATTCAAGCTCGTAGCTTTCTTTAGAGGAGACTTGTGATGGGTGTGAATTCCCATGCTACCGCCAAAGTTTATGTTTGAAACCCCCGATGAAGTGCCAGTCGAAGTATATCCAGCGGGCAGGCTATGGCGAGGGACAGAACTTCTTTGGCTGGCGCTAGCTCTGAAAAGCTCTGAGCGTCGACTAGCCGTAGGAGGTGTAAACATCTGCGGTTTCATGACATTGCTAGGAGTAGGAGTGATGTCTTTCTTTTCAGGTGTCCCGACAGATTGGATATAAGGGTTGGCGTGAGTCTGGAAAGAGTGCCTGATCTGAGTGGTCGGAGTGCCAGTTTGCACAAAGTCTTGGTACTTCTGAGGCTGGTCGTCGGAGAATTGCGTACCAACATCACGGACGACAGGGTGCAATCGAGGGTGGACAAACTTGGTGTCATACTCCTTCATCACCTGTTTCTGGATGATCGCCGTGTCCTTAGCTTGCTGCGTGAATCGAGAACAGAAGAAGAGTAGTTGGCCAGTTATAATGACCTGCAGAAGGAGAGTGTTGAAAACGGTCACGCTCGGTCGGGGGTCCAAGGGGGCCAGAGGCAGAAAGATCATGTAGACCAGCACATGCCCGGGGCCAAAGAGGCAGAAGAGCCGTAGCGAGACTGGGAGAGGATCCCAGATCGACAACTCCCAAACATCGGAGCCCTTGTCGGGATGAGCTCGTGACTCGGCGGATTCTGGTGTGAGGATGCTTGCGAGGTATCTCAGAGGTGTTGCCGGCGATGAGTTGGACTGGTCGACTTTCACGCGGCGTGCAGAAGGTGTCGAGAGCTTCTCCTCGACATCAACTTGAAAAAGTCGGTATTTGCGGGTTCGCGTAATCGTGTAGAAAGCGTTCGTAAACGAGAAGAAGATGAGGATCCAGACCAGAGGGTAAATCTTTGATATTGTTTGGTTAGCTTTAACAAGACTAAGGGGCCGAGGCAGCTCACAAAGAAAGCCAACCAGCCAGTGCCAGCGTCATCACTGAAAACATCGTCGCTCGTCGAAGAAGCTGAATTGGCGCGCGCAACCAGAAACGCAAAGTTCATAGCCAAGCCGAGTTGAGTGCCTGCCGTAGTCGAGTCCCAATCTCTCGTCTCGAGCTCCTCGGACAGCCAAAGCAAGAAGTCCATGGGATTCAACATGGACTTGATGCGCTCAAGGAGCGGCGTCCTACGAACTAAGCGCGGCATGGTGAGGAAAGGCGCAAATTCGGCCAAAAACACTGCTCTTCGTAGTCTTTATATTCGGATGGCCCGTCTTACGTTGCCGCTGCGAGCGGAGGAAGAGTGAGAAGGTGACGGCAGCGAGGCCAGATGTTGTTTATGTACTTGGAGATGAGATGTTGGCTGTTGCTGAGGGCGATACTATTTCTTTGTTAGGTATCCTCCTAGCACCTCTATCTTAGTGGCCAGTGCCTCTAGGCCGGGGCGTGGGGGGTGGTCAGAGCTTCAGGCAGGTCAGGTCCATCCATTCACCAGTTGGCACCGGGCGGAGCCTCAGGCGCCTTCTGCTGCGTACCTTACCTAACACACGAACCTCCCGCCTTCATCTTCGAGGACGGGATCGCATAACGAGTATCCCACGACTTCACCTTCGCTAAGAACATTCGCCATGGCTTCTCAGGCGGATTACAAGGATCGCCAGTTTCTCGCCGTCATCGGCGATGAGGTATGGGCTTGCTGCGATCACGGGCTCTTGGTAGACGCTGTTGCGCTGACGTAGCTCGCATTCAGGATTCCGTAACAGGACTGCTCCTCGCGGGCATCGGTGTGAGTATCGCATCGCATTGAGCTCTTCTTCTGTTGACTGACACGAGAGACTAGCACGTCACCACAGGCGCCGATCCTGAGAAGAACTTTCTCGTTGTCGACAACAAAACAGACACCGGAGCCATTGAGGCTGCCTTCGACCGGTTCACCGATGAGCGAAAGGACATTGGCATTGTGCTTATCAACCAACATGTCTGAGGCCCGGCACATCACTTGAGATTCAAGATCCTGACGAGATTTGCAGATTGCCGATAGAATACGACACCGTATCGACACCTACACTGCGGCCTTCCCTACCGTCCTTGAGATCCCTAGTAAAGACCACCCCTATGACCCCGAGAAGGACAGTGTTTTGAGGCGCGTTCGACGTCTGTTTGGAGAGTAAGGGGGGCCATGGTATTCTCGGCGCACGTAATTCGGGAAGTGGGACGCATACGCAGTGTAGAAATGAACCTAGGCTAGGCAGGCGGTATTGTTATTTTACTTTCAACATATTATCCAGGGCAATCCGCATGACTAGCTACGAAAACGTGGATACGATACAAGGACGGATTCTCGTATATGCCAAATCGATTCTAAAGCCGCTGAAAGATGCTAAACGAGAGCAAGAAATTCGCCAAACCATACGTCAAACCCAGAGACCCATGACAACGTGCCAGTACCCAAGACTCAATACTAAGTCAACGCGCCATATGCATGTTGTTGTGTACGCCGAAAATCACCATTACAGGTCGAGACCAAACAAGCCCTTGCTACTTCGGGAAAACTCAACGGTCGCAGTCAGGCAGGTGATCTGCACATCCTCGACGGTGAAGACATCAGCCAGCACGGTGTACTTGCCCTGCACAAGGTTAGAATCATAATACGACAGAATGAGGCGGGCTCGAACGTACAGGAGGAATCTCAGCAGGGAGGTCGACAGTCTTGAGGATTTCCAGGTCACCAGCCTCGACGGGGCACTTGAGGTCGACGTTTCCAATCTGCTCGCAGAGATCGGCCTTGGTGCTGATGAGGCGGATGAGGCCGTACTTGACGGTGAGAAGAACGTAAGCACCCTCCTCAATCTTCTGCTTGACAGTTCCCTTGGCCTTGATCACCAGCTCCTGGCCACTATCACAATGTTAGTACCATATCCCGAGCGCTATTATCGATGAGCGGGGTAACCGTACGCCTGGGGAGGGTTGGGCAGCAAATCGACGCTGTCGATCTTGATGAGGTCGGCAGCATGGTCGCCAGGGCAGAGCTCGAGGGGAGAATCGCCAGGAATCTTGAGGTCATCGTTGATCGTGACGTCGGGCGCGCGGCCATTGAGGACGCTGAGAGCCGCGGCTGGCGCCAAGCAGGCAGTCAGACACGCGGTGACGGTCGAGAATCTCATCGTACAAAGGTCTCGTGCTTAAACTCGAGTTTGGGAGTCGATGATGGTGAGAAAGGTAGTAAAGCGGTTGATGTCGTGGATGAAAGTTGAGTGCAGATGATGAAGAGGTCGTTATCAGGGCAGAATGGAAGATGGCGAGTGGCTTGGTGTTGAATGCGTCATGGGACCGAGGCTCCACCCTGATGGCAACCACTGGCCAAGGGCGGCTGGGGCTGGGAAGAACTCTTGATGCCTCACCGCCTTGCAGCATGCAGAAGGAAACCGGGCCGTATCCGGAGGGCACCAAATAGGCTCCGTGCCTTGCCGTGGGAGTGCAAGCGTCTAGAACCTGCACGACAGAGCCGGGGAGAGTGACCTGCAATGACGCTGGAATTGTTTGTCCGTTACGACAGAGAAATGCCGTCTCCAAGAGCCATCATGTCTGTTGCTACCTCAGCCGTGCAGCCTTGGTTGTCTCACGCTTGGCGCGATGTGGCTGTTGCAGTCGTAGTGGCTGACATCCATATCCATCTTGATACGCGCGGTCTCTCCGTTTTCGCTTCTCATTGATTAAAGCCCAGGGCAATCTCGATTATCGATTATCTGAGGCCAACCACCTGCCACATCCTCGCTCAGCCCCAGGCAAGAGCGGAGCATTGACGCCGAAGTTAAGGCACCCGCCGAGTCAAATCTTTGGGCCTCAGGCACAAGGGGTCCGCTTGACGCACGGACCATGAAATTTCTCTGGTATATAACCGCAGCCTTCTCCCAACCCTTACCTGCTTTCCTTTCCTCTTCATACTTACCTTATTCCGATTAACCCCGCTCATGAATGGGGGGAATCAGCGTGGAGGGCCTGCATTGCACAGCGCGGAGTCGCTCCATGCTCCATTGTCCTTCGGGACCATGGGGGGTGTAATTTTTGATTTACCACTTCTTTCATTGTGGACTGCTGCTTGCGGCGGCCATGAAGAAGGACAACTCAGTAGCGGTGATAGTACCCGCTCACATGACCGTAAATGGGAGGGCCCTGATGAACGGTCAGATGCTCGGCAATTATTAGTGCTCGGCCAGGATTGCTGCCATGTCATTTTAGGCAATCGTCTGGAATCGCAAATGAGGCCACCCATGAAGGTTGGACGCGTCTTCTTTCCGGAGGTATCTCGCGAATGGGAGTGAGTCATGCCGGAATGACTGTGAACGACGTGTCATTGGGCAATACGGCGGCGCGGCGCAGGACCTGATGGGATTTGTTTCGAAGAGCCACTTCATGCATTTCGCATGCTGGTCTTTTGCTATCTGAATGCGGTGCCAGCAGGGATCCTCGAGTAATGAATGCCCGCTTGTATAATCACCCAGGTTGGTCGCACTGTACGCGTTGAATGCGTGATAACACGGCTTAGAGCTTCCAGCATTTCCCCCGCTTCCGGTGCCCACCCACCATCCAACGCTGAGGGTCCGTGGTGTGAAGCTAAGGTTTCGCGGGCCAGAGATCCAGGGTTGTTGGGTCTCTTTCCATGAGGAAAGCATGAAGACGGAGTGGTCACGGGGATGAAGCATGTTGCGCGTATCCTTCACGGGTAAGCAGAAAGGCCGCGACCCGGAGCCTGAGGAGGACAAGCACGGCAAAGCGCAGTAAGATGACTGCGACATGGTTTGCTGAGGGAGCTCTATGTACCGTGGCATGCACATTAGTTACATGTGGTGCGTAGCAGCACCCTGCCAAGGCCAGAGCAGCTTGGTTAGTGCGAATACGGGACGTTGTAGCATGGCAATGCAAACACACAATGGAACACGAACAAAGAGATGCGTGAAAATGGCGTTTGGTATTCGGGAGAAATATAGGGCGTGGCGCCCCGGCTCTTGATCACCCGAGCGTGAACGTGAATGTGATTGTGAATGTACCGAAGACTTGCCAAACTCACCTTCCGTCGGGAAACTTCAACTTCAATTCCTCCATGACAGCCTCCAACAGCCCGCAACCTACCCTTTACTTTGCCGTCGCAATGACGCGACCCCCATCACGTACCACACCCGACACGGCTTTGCAGCACCCTCCCTGCTGAAACCATCATGGAATCTCCTCACTGGCTCCAAGGCACGGTGCCATTTGCGCAAGCTCAGCTGATTGGATGCTTTCGCCATGCGCCAGAGACACGAAGCTTGTTCCCTGCCAGCCAAGCCAATGAGAGTCGGTTACGGGTGCCGTGTTGCGGTGGTTGCGCGCACAGTACGAAGGCTCGAGGCAATAAGGAAAAACAAACCGGACCTCTAATGACACGCTAGACTCGTTCCAGACGGGCTGCCTCGGCCGCTTCGCGTTGGCTAAAGTGGCTCACCAGTTTCACCACACACGGCTTGTTTTTGTGGCGGGTGCCAATTTCCAGTGGCCCCCGCTCACCTCATCATCTCCACCGCCCAGCCGCCAACCAGATGCCACGAGCAGCCAGCAGAATCAGTCTCAGCCAGCGGCTGGGCTCTTCGCCTCTTTGGCTGGCACTGGCTGCCAGACGGCGTCTTCACCTTCCGTGCCTGATTCCCTGCAAAAGTGGTCGTCGTCATTTTGCCTGCTTGAAAATCTGGTGAAGCCCCCTCCCGACTCCTTCGCTTCCCGTTCATACCGAAATGCTCAACTCCTAGTGTCCGCCCATCAGAGAAACAAGACTCGCAAGTCTCGAAAGACATCCATGGTGTCTTTGTTTGGACCTGACATCGCTCACCCGCCCGCCCTGGTTCTTTTCTTTTCTTTTCTGCCTCGAGTCTCTGCGACCTCTCATTCTCGCGCCCCTGGCGGCCTTGCTCACGCCAGCGAGCCCAAGGGTTTCCCGCTCGTGTCTCTCGCCATCCGCAATTTCAGAGTCTCCTCCCCCCGATCTCCCCTCACTTGAGTTTCCTCCCCCTCCCCCCCTCCTAGCCCTGTGCTCAGCTGCAGCGGCCGCGTTCATGTCATCCATATCAGTGCCTCAGGCCGAGAAAGCGCCCTGCGTGCTGCACTAAGATTTCTCCCTATCCACCGCCAGTCAAGGTTTGGTTTAGCGCCAGATTTCTCTTTTTGTCCTTGTCTCGTCTCTTCTTCCATGTCTCTCTGTCCTGTCTCTTCTTGGGGGGGACCACTGTCCCCGTCCCTCTTCCTTCCCCTTTGGACTGCCGCCAACCCAGCAAAAGCCCAGCGGAACACGCCAGAGACTGACCCAGTGGTCCATTGGTACCCTCTGAAGCTGAGCGCTGCGCAAGGTGAGTGGGAGTCCCCGGTGGGCGAGAAGGGCGAGTGAGGTGCCGTTGATGAGGGTACCTTTGATGGGTACGTACCTTTTTTTCGCTCCTCCGTCTGCCTCAGCCAACTGGAAACCCCCAGCAGGCGGGCAGGTCCCAGGTCGGTACCGCAGTACCGCACTCGTCTTGAAGCAAGCACCCGGCCTTGTCGCTCCTCCCCATCTTCTTCCTCCATCACCCATCCTTCTTCGTGCAGTCCACGATCTTCAATCCTCCCTCTCGTTACTGTCTCGTCTGCTCCAAGCGCTCCCCGTGTATGGATTGTGTTTGAGTAGTCTCAACTTCTTTTTCTCCTTTTTCTTTTCTCTTAACGAAAGCCTAATCCACGTCGTCTCGCACTCGACACCTCGACCCTCCTCGCCTTCAACCCGGCCTTGACGGATCACAACGAGTTTTGCGAAAACACAAACCGAACGATCGTGTCCCCAACACGCCCTCGACTCGTGTCTTCCGCCCATATTTCTATTCTGGGCATCCGACTCATCACGACTATCGCATTTCTTTCTCCCGTCGTCGCGGCGCTCGCCCTCCACCCTTGACGCTGACGCCTCGACGAGTCTCTCGAGTCCACGTTTCGACGCCTGCGATTACCTTCTCCGAGATCTCTCGCCCTCCTTCTCCTGCCGCATGAGACTACCGGCGACTATTCTTTGCGACTCTTCCCTGCGGTGTCCCCGGCGCGCGTTCTGAACGGCGTCGTCATGCCCCAAAGACCGCGACGGTAAACACCCTACGATCCTCTCCGACGCCCACTGCCCTGTGAGCTTCACAACAGATTATGACCGACAATACGGCGGCGCTGTCCACCCAGTCCGCGGCTCCTAGTCAGCCTTCGCCTCCTGCACAACCAGGCGCGACGCCCAAGAGCGACGTTGCCCGAAAGGTCGAGACGGCGGAGGAAGAGCCATACACGATCAAGTGTATTTGCAACTTCACTGACGATGATGGAAACACAATCTACTGCGAGACGTGTGACACGTGGCAACACATCGACTGCTTCTACCCTAACAACAGAGAGGAGGCGATCCGTGAGGACTTTGACCACTCCTGTGCAGAATGCAAACCCCGTCCTCTCGATCGCCAAAAAGCTATTGAGCGCACAACCCGTCTCAAGAACGGGGCCCCCGAAGACCAGCCTGCGGACAAGAAGACGAAGAGGCCCCCCTCCAAGGGCCACAAGAAGCGGGCCAAACCCAACGACTTGCAAATAAACGGCCATGTCGGACCACAAGAAAATGGAAAACATGGCCATTCTGCAGACCATCCTCCTCCGAAAAAGGCAAAATCTTCTCATCGATCCTCTCAATCCATCAGCTCCCAGGCTCCTAAACGAAGCCCCTCCTACGGGAACGCGCGATCAAATCCTGCTCATCCTCCCAGCCCTGCAACCACCCCACCCGACCTTCCCGAAGATTTTCAGATCCACCACTATTCACAAGGATTCTACGACTTGTACAATGCAAGGGATGTCCCAGACTCCCACAATAATGCGTTTGCCAGTCTGGCCATCCCCACAGCTCTGTCCCGTTGGCTCCGCGAGCCGAACACCATGAGAAATGAGGTTGGCAGGCGTCATTCCGAGGTGTTCCAAAAGGCACCGGCAGACCTGGAAGCCAAAAAGCCCAAACTCGACGTGAGGGATGCCACGCGAACACTCGATGATGGCAAATCTCTGCGGTGGAGGTTTCTCAACTCTGCTACACCCATCGATAAGGACGTGCCCCTCGTCGAGTTGAATGGCGCGATTGGCTTTCAAAAAGACTACTGTGCCGACCCAGCAAATCTCTGGGCCGACCTCTCATCTCCTCTTCCCTTTGTTTTCTTCCATCCCGTTCTCCCTTTATATATCGACACAAGACAGGAGGGGTCGCTTGCTCGCTATGTCCGCCGAAGCTGCAAGCCTAACTCACAGCTCGACACCTACCTTTCCGACGAGAGCGAATACCATTTCTGGATTGTAAGTGATAGGTACATTTCGGCTGGCGAGCAGATCACTCTCCCCTGGGACTTTCGATTGGAAAAGAGTGTTGATGCTCGCTGGCGTCATCTTCTTGGTCTCAGCGACGACGAATCTCCCAGCAACGGCGAAACTCCAGTGGACGAAACCGAGTACATGGCAATATCGAATTGGATTGACCGTATACTGTCCGAGTACGGTGGTTGTGCCTGCGATCTGGACAACAACTGTGCCTTTGCACGATTCCATCGACAGTATCTCTTTGGAAAAACCCAAGCGCGTCCTGTGAAGAAGAAGCAACGGAAACCCAAGGCGCAAGCCATCTCACCAACCAGCACAGGGCCGGTTCCCAACAGCCGGGCCACGAGTGAAGGCCAGGTTGATGATGGGGCAGATCACGATAATAGGTCTCAATCCGGCTCTTCGCGTAGCAAGCCTCCAAGCCGCGATCGAACCCCCCTTCGACAAGGTTCTTTGGATAAGCCTAACATCCTAACCGAGCAGACGGACCGGGACAAGCGAAAGCTTGCTGCAGTCGAATCTACATTCCGTCGCTTGGAACAGGAGCAGCAACAACCGGCAAGGAAGAAGAAGCGCGTCTCGGACGGTACCGCATCGAACTCGTCAAAATCAAAGGCCCGCCATGGTTCAACGACATCACACAAAACCTATGTCGATTCTGGGACATGTAGGAGCAAGTCTGGCTCGCCAGCAAGTTCCCATTCTCCTCGAACCACCCACAAGGCCTCGGTTACGACACAAGCATCTTCCATCAGCCGTTCCCGTCAGTCTTCTGCCACGCTAAGAGCGGTGTACTGCGACGCTGCTGTGCAAACCGATCCGGTCGAGGGCGAGTGGTACAGCGAGCCCAACCGATCTCCCCGGCCGAAGAAGCGCATCATTTCGCTCTCTAAGCGGTTACTGAACAATCGCTCAAGAGCACGAAGTGATGAAGAAGAGCGCCGCAGATTATCCTTGACTACTCAAACATCGAATGGGACCGTGATGGAAGTCGACTCGCCTATAATGGAGCACACTCCTGTGATTAAGCGATCAGAATCTGAACTGCCGTCACCCCGGTCACAGGCTGGAGACCTGCCCATGCCTGATGCTTCATCAGCAAACACGACACCTGTTCTCGGATCCGCGGCGAGCGACACGTCAACAAAGACAAAAACTCCCGATCTTCGTGTCCAGCTACCTCCTGTACCTGCTTTTGATAGCACCGGTCTTGGGATCCAGCATGCGACAACTCCACACTCAGCTGGATTGGTTCAGTCTCCTCTTATGGGCACCTTGCCAAGTCCATTCGCCCCTCCAGCGGTCAACGGCATTGCAGCTCATCCCAGTCCTATCAAGAAGAAACTCAGTCTGAGTGACTATACCAAGAGCCGAATGAACAAGGCAGGAAAAACTGGCGGGGGCAATGCGCTCCACAGGCCTTCCATCTCGAGTCCAGAGGACACAAAGGTCGACATCATTCTTGAGTCCCCCTCGGCCGAGAAGACTGCAGAGAACCTGGCCCCTGCAGTACCAGCTGTCGCGACCAACGGTTCTCTGTAAGATGATGACGTGGTTGTACGCTTAGTATCACTACTGATTTCCAAAATTTTGTTTGCTTTTTTTTTTCTTGGGGATGGCGGATTCAAAAGCCCGGAGTTCTGCTATTCTTATACACTGGCTTGTACGTCGGGTGGCACCTCCGATGGTTGGCGTTTGAAGAGGATCAGGACAATGAATGGATGGGTTCAGGGCGACCCTGCAGAGGACTTGACACCAAGCCTCGACATGGCGCAGGGTCCAGGTGTGTATGTATTGACGGCACACGATGCGCCCTCTGGGTTGATTATGTATTGGCGAGAGAACCAGGTGTCTTGGTTGGCGATGGCCAAGTTAGTTATGTTGAAGAGGATGATGGAAACGAACGACTTGGGTTGGTTGGTGTTGTAAGAACGAAAGGAAAGGAACGGACGGCAAAGGGATGACGCCTATGCCATGTCTCGCTTTGGGATTTTCTGTTGTACTTATAGGCGCGACCGGGGTTGGTTTGCATGTTCTATATGCAGTTCGATGTAGTATCCGTATAGTCAGTCAGTCGAGTCACCTCGCGATGAGGGAAACAATGAATTCTTAGTCGAGGTGGATGCGTACTCATCCACCTCGAAATCTTCCAACTTTATATTCGATGGACAATATTCAATGTTTATTCATTTCGTTACGCTATCTATCTATGTCGGCAGGGTATCATTAATGACTGGAGTATTCAAACTGTCAAGTTTGAGCACTCTTGTATAGGTGCATACCAGATCTTTACTGGAGGCACTTCCGGATGCACAGTCTGCTAGTAGTGTACAGTCCCCCAGTTGTCTTCCTTAAATACCAACAGAGCAAGACGGTGTCTCACGAACAAGCCAAATAGGCCAACCACAAGCTGCAGCAGAGTCACCTCAAAGGCGAGGCGGTCTTCGCGCAGGGGCCCGCGCCAGACGAGCCACAGGTTGAGGATGGTAAAGTTGCTCGTCTCGACAAACTGGCCCTTGTCATCGGTTGTGACCTTGAGGAGCCGCAGCTTGGCCAGCAGGTGGAGGACTTGAGCGACGAGGGGGTGGGGTTGGCGCTCAGGAGACCATGGTGTGACGGAGGGCTCGAGAAGACCGGTTCGTGCATTGAAGCGAGGGAGTCGGTGGCGTGGACAAGGGATAAGGCCGAAGATTTGTGGGCACGAGTAGAGAAAGTTGAACAGCTGTGGGATGAGGAGGAGGCCGAGTGTCTTTGAAAAGTGGCCGAGAATGCCGACAACTGCGAAAACCATGCCCGAGAAGTAGCAGTAAGTATCACCGACAAAGACCTTGGCGGGGTACCAGTTGTGGCAGAGCAGGGCGCAAGAGACGCCGATCCAGGGGAGGAGGAAGTATAGCGAGAAGAGATGCGAGTCGGTAGCGGGGTGAGGGTAGGGTGTGAAGAGGTAGAGGCAATCGTTGAAGACAAGGAGTAGTGCGACGACGACACACTGGGAGACTTCGATGCCGTTGATGCCAGCCAACATGTTGATGCTCTGGGGGCAGAACATGGCGACGCAGGCCATGTATACGTAGTAGAAGGGGCCGAGATCGAAGAGCTCTCCTAGGTAGGGCTGGAGCTGGACGGGGAGGACGATCGAGGTGACGTCAAAGTCGACAAAGTAGACGACGAGTAGGGGGATGGAGGCCAGGCCAGGAATCCACCACTTGTGTCGCCATCGAATGTCGAAGAGGTCGTCGCCGACTCCGAGGAGAGCAATGGTCTGAAGGGAGATGATGGCGCTCAGGTAGGAAGCGAGCTAGGGGAGAAATCATCAGCATTGACTATTTCATTACATCCATCATGAGAAGCTTACCTTGTTGTGGGGGAAGCGGTGCAAGAAGCGCCCCTCGTTGACCTCCTCCAGCTTGACGACGACATCGCGATTTCCACCACCACTCGTCGCAGCCACAATGTCCTTGTAGAAGGGAAACGGGATAAAGACCATGACGGTGATGAGATAGACAGCAGCGCATACAGCGCCCATGCATTCTGGAATGTCGGGACGGTGTAGCTTGCTCATGTCGCGACCACGGAAACCGGCGCGCATAAAGGTTGGTCCTAACCAGCGTATCATGGCATAGCAGATGGAAAAGGCGAGTAGAGAGAGCGAGAGCGAAGCGATGAGGGGTTCGCCATCGCCGTGGAATGTATTCGCGAGGACGGCGAGGGATGCGCCGGAGAGGACGAGGAGGGTTAGGGTCTCATGTCGCGAGAGCGAAGTCGTCGAGGCAGCGGCCATGATGGACGGTATGATGGAATGGTGGGGGGGTATATAGTTGTAAGTTAATTCGAGTGGCGCGCGGGGAACGAGTGAGGGCGCATCCTGGTCGCGAGAAGAAGACGAATCGATTGATGGTGTTAAGGAGCGTGGATGATGAATAGGTGGTTTACAGCAAGAAAGACAATTGATGCTGCGATTTGTTAAATACGAGGTTCAAGTTTTGGTGACACGTTGAGCTTCCTAGTCCTTACCTGGGGATGGACGGGATGTGGAGGCTTGTCGCGGAAGCACGTGCCGCCCGGGGGAGGAGAAGATTATCAAACTCCACATTGATTCAGTAGCAAATCATCAACTACTTGGAAACAATCTAATTTGTACATTTCAATGCGGATCCGTTGATTTCTCATTGGGACGCTGCGAGACCCAATCTCACCTGTAGTTCGTCAGCACTTCATGCCACCCGGGCCTTCTAGACAAAACACCGCCATGACGCTGTTTAATACCCGACTCGACTCGGCTCTTAGGAACTGCGGGTTACGCACTTAAAGCCTGGTCTCGCTTTATTGGCTGGTTGAAGGCACCGGGAGCTAACATGTTGCGCCAATAGAAGAGGGTCTTGAGCGATCCGCGGGTTCCTAACGAACGAGGAGAGTCGATACGACGCCTAAAGCAGCATCTCCGATTCTTATGCATGAGCTGCTTTTTACGTTGCGTACTTCAGTGGAAACTTGAGTGTCGCCGTTGAGTCATTCACCGGGCAGGGGATTCCCCATTGCTCTTCTCTGAACGATGCCTATTTCCAAACCCCGGCTAGTTCCCGGCTTCTCAACCGTTGTCAACTCCTCTTCTACCGGCGCAACTCGAATCCATTGCCGATCTGATCCCCTTTCACTCGCTCATCATGCGCCTTGCCATCAACATGACCCGTGGGGCCCGGCATCCTTCCTCGGCTCCGATCCCCAAGGGCTTGGCCATGGCCATCTCCACTCTGCCCGGATATAGGGGTGGGGAATAGATTTGGCGACCCTATTTTTGGTTTGATTTGAAATACGGATGGATGCCCTGTCGATGTAATATTTTTGTCTTGATATCCTCCCTATTGCCTTCCTCACTTTTAACTGTCCTGGTTGTCTTGTTTGTAGCCTCGCCGCCACCTATCTCGAGTTCCTCAGCTGGGAACTACAACTTTTGCTTCACCCCGGCTCCAGTCGGCTTACAGGCTTCGTCAGGGCCGTTATTGAGTTGAGGTTTCTCAGCACAATGACTTCTCCTAGGGACAAGGGAGAAGCTTCCGGGTCCAGTCGAGAAAAAGACACCGCTACAGCAGATGACAAGGAGGCATCTCTCTCACCTCCATCAGTAATCTCAGACAAAGAGGATGAGATGAACGAGAAGAAAGGGCGGGAATCGCCCGAAGAAGACTTTGATATTGAGGCTCAAGATGTGAGTATTGACTGTTTACATAGCCATACAGCTCTACTAACATGTTTATAGGACATGATACAAGTTGAAAGGGTCGAAACACGAACGACAAATGCCAGCCGCAAGACACACCGCAGCATCATCAGCCGTCTTTCTCTCGCTAAGAGTAAAACTAAAGAGAGACTACCGCCGCCTGTACACCCAGTCATGGACCTAGACAATGGCATTGTCGGCTGGGAGAGCCAACATGATCCTCAACATCCCCTCAACTTTTCCCAGTCCCGAAAATGGTTCATCACCGGCCTCCTCTCCGCCATCACCTTCATGACACCCTTTGCATCTTCCATATTGGCGCCGACAATCTCATACGTTGCGGATACATACCACGAGACTGACCTAACTAAGAGTTCCATGCCCGTTAGCATCTTTCTGCTAGGTTATGCTGTTGGTCCCCTTTTCCTCTCGCCCTTATCCGAGATCTACGGCCGACACATTATCATCACCGGCGCGAATGCCTTTTTTTGCGCTTGGCTTATTGGATGTGCCCTCGCCCCATCTCTCGACACTCTCATATTCTTCCGCTTCATGTGTGGTCTCGGTGGTTCTGCTTCTCAGACTGTTGGAGGTGCTATAGTCGCCGACCTCTTTCCTGTCAGTGAACGAGGCAAGGCCATGACCCTCTGGATGATTGGAACCATGATCGGACCCTCGACAGCTCCTGTTATTGGCGGCTTCGTCGCTGAAACTATCGGATGGCGTTGGGTCAACTGGATCACTTTTATCCCTGCCACCATCATCGTCATCGCCATCGCCGTCCTGAGCTGCGAGACCAACCACCAAGTACTCATCCGACGAAAGACAAGACGTCTTCGAAAAGAGCTTAACCGTCCAGAGCTACGAAGCTGCTACATCGATCCATCCGCCCCTGTTCTAACTCGTCGTCGAATCCTCCTCAACGGCCTCACACGACCCATCCGTCTACTCTTTAGTTCCCCCATCGTGTTTGGCGTGTCGCTCTACATCGCCTTCTCGTATGGATGCCTCTACCTCCTCTTCAACACTATCCCCATGGTGTTCCAGGGCAGCTACAACTGGTCCATCGGCATAACAGGTATCGTCTACCTCTCTCTTCTCATTGGCTACATGGTCGGGCTCTCTGTCTTCTCAGCCTTGTCCGACAAGACGGTCGTCCGCATGACAAAGGCCAACAATGGCGTCTACGAGCCCGAGATGCGCCTCCCGGACTGCATCTACTTTGCTTTCATCTTTCCTATAACCTTCTTCTGGTACGGGTGGACCGCCGACAAGGCAGTTCACTGGATCGTCCCCGTTATTGGTCTTGTGCCGTTTGGCATTGGAATCGTGGGGACGTGGATGCCCATCCAGGCGTACCTGATCGATGCCTACGCTCATTATGCTGCCAGTGCTCTCGCCGCGTTTTCGGTCATGCGCAGCGTGGTTGCTGCATTTCTACCCCTCGCCGGACCAGAGATGTTTACATCTCTCGGCGTCGGCTGGGGTAACTCGCTGTTGGGGTTCATCGCTATTGCGTTGATCCCTATCCCTACGATTGTGTACAAGTATGGAGGCAGGATACGGAAGAGGGAGAACTTTAAGTGGTAAAAGGTTGGATGCCCCCGACATTAGATAGTTCGCATCAGTTGTAAATCTTTAGCACATAGCATTGGATTTTACAGGTCTGATACAAAAGTCTTTAGTTGGATAGGTTGAAATACTCGCGTTCACAGAAAAACGTTCTCCCCTATGAGACACAGCCAACTGAGAAATAGCGTCACGAATGTCTCTAACCTGTAAATGCCTAAGAGTTCAAGTTGTGCTTCCATTATCATGTCTGTAATGCCCAGACGCCATGGCAATCCAAGCTTATTGTATAGTCTCAAGCCTTCAACCTAGAGACATCAACAACACCAAAACAAACACAGGACCAAAGATTGACATCATTCATCGTTTCAATTGCAAGTGCTTTTTGGGTATATCAACCCCTTCCGTACTATCTAAGCAAAAGCGACCCCGGCGACAGGATCGAAGTGGAGAGATTCATAAACATCGTCGACGCTACCCAAGTTCCCAAACAATATAGATAATCTTCAGTATAACCTCCCAAACCAACCATAGATCCCAGATAGATATAAAACCGTCAAAGCGCCTTTTGGTTGTGTTTTTGTTGCTCAGATGCCCTGCCCAGAAAGAAACAATGGAAATAAAGAAAACAAAATCCAAAAACTCCAGCTTCTTCTTTATCCGTGGTGTATGCCGGGTATCGCTTCATAAAAAATATACAATCGCCCTCCCTTAAATCTCCTTTACAAAGCCCACCTCGACGAGACTGTCGGGATCAATGTCTAGGTTGGCCAGCTTGGTTCTCGAATTCTCCCTGATCCACAAGAATGCTTCAAGCGCCACGCGTCGGCAAATGTTCTTGAGTGATCGTTTCTCTCGTTTGTACACTCGCATCGTTTGCTTGCCCATGAGATATACTGTTTGGGCCTCCTCCGCAGAACGGAGGGCATCCAGCTCATCTCGTACATCTGGGGGCAAGTCGCTTTCATCTGGTGGGAACGGACCCCTCGTGATGAACGTCATAAGCTCATTCACGATGATACGGGCCAGGTTTGGTGTAAGAATGTCGTCCATGTAACCATGTCGCAGCACAATCTGATAGCAGGAGGGGATCTTGGTCGTGACTCGGGAAATGACGAATCGTTGGTCGTAGGGCACTGTGGGTTGAGACAAGGGCCGCATGTGGAAGAAGACAATAACCTGCGGCCGAGTCTGGAATTTTCGGATGAATTGTGTAAACACTTTGGGGATGTGATCGCCGCTGCCGCCAACCTTGTCGAAGAAGATGCCGAGACCTGGGGCTGGTGTGATGCTCCCGCCTCCATACTCGGGGGCAAGTCGAAGACGGACCGAACGGATCGAACTATCTCCCGCTTCTCTAGCAATCGAGTTGTTGCGAGAGGTGCTCCGGGACGAAAGCAGAAAGTCGGCCGGGTCTACCATGTCCTTCATTTCCGCCTCCCATTGTTGCTCCTTGCCCCATCGCCAGAGTATGAAGACGGTTGAAAGGATGAACGATAGCACGATGGCGAACCAACCACCATCCGGTACCTTGTTCATTGCAGCGCTGAGGTAGATGCTGTCCAGGAGAATGAAGACGAGGAATCCAAATATCACAACAACGGTCGGGACTCGCCAGACGATGAGGGCCACTAGAGATACTAGACAAGTCGTGATAAACGTGACGAGGATGACGCAGGCGCCATAAGCATGGCCCAAACTCGTTGTCTATTCCAAAGTAAATCAGCAAATGGTCGGATTAGAGTCGCAAGGGGCAACTTACATTGTTGTACACAGCTGTAACCACAACCGTACCGATCATCAGCAGCCAATTTGCAAAGGGCATGTAAATCTGATCGTGAAACTGGCGACTGGTGTGAACTGTCTTGATATGTGGGAAGTAGCTCAGCCTCATAAGCTGTGAGATGAGCTGGAATGAACTGGTAATCAAGGCCTGGCTGGCAACAATGGCTGCAAGAATGGCGATGATTAGGCTGAAATAGAAGCTGCCTTCAGGTACCGTACGGAAGAAAGGGTTCGTGAAGGCCGTCTCCTCCTCGTCGCGGGCGATAAAGGCAGCTTGGCCGCAGTATGTGATGAGCAGGCAAGGGTAGGCTAGAACCAGCCAGGAGAGCTGGATAGCTTTTTTCCCAAAGGCCCCCAGGTCTGCAAAGAGAGATTCAACTCCTGTGAATGCCAGCAGCAAACCACCCAGGGACTTCCAGCCGCTCGAGTCGTTTCGGATCAAATATGTAAAGGCGTAGTGTGGGCTAAAGGCCTTGAGCACGGTATGGTCGTATCGAACGAGGTTAACAATGCCGACAGCAAAGTTGAAGAAGAGCCAGACCATGACCACTGGCGCAAATGTCGTGCCAATCTTGGATGTGCCGAGCGGTTGCAGTAGGAAGAGAAAGACGAGTATCGCACAGCTGATTCCCACGATAGCAGACCTTCCCAGATCAGGCCTCACAACCTGAATGCCCTGGATGGCACCCAGTACGGACTGTGCAGGTGTCAAGACGCTGTCGGCCATGACCATGGCGACTCCCAGGATGCCGACCATCTTGAGGACCGCCTTTGCGGTTCGACTCCTTTCGAGAAAGTCTCGTACCATCCTCCCAGCTGGCGGTAATTCAGCGCCAGTTTCGCGATCCAGTCGCACCACAATCCTCTCGGGGCCGCTGGGGTCGGTTCGGACAATGTTGGCATATCGGGCGAGCAACGAGTAGACGGCAAAGGTGCCTCCCTGGCCGTCATCATCGGCTGACAGCACAATGAAGCAGTACTTGACAGTCACGATGAGGGTGAGCGACCAGATAATTATTGACAGGGCGCCCACGAGGTCCTGCCATGATGGTTGTTCGGTAAAGGTCGAGCTGAAGACGTAGAGAGGGCTGGTGCCAATGTCACCATAGACGACACCGGTGCTCTGGAGGGCGAGCCATAGCAAAACGCGGCCCTTGTAGGTCTTTTTACACAATCACAAGTCAGAACAGAACGGCACTCGGCGATACAACATGCAAACAACACATTGATTGCCGGCATAGAGGTTGGGCCGACGATGCGGGACCTACCTGCTTATTCTCACGACACAGATCCTCATGTTCGATTCGCTGGGCTTTTTCCTGGTCATGCAGGTCGCGGGCTTCGGGGTCTGTGGGGGCGGCGTCTTCGCTTTCTTCGGTGGCCGCGTTGACCCAGGCTTCTATCCTCTGGTTACGAGCATTGTATGGGATCATTTCGATCTTTGGTCGCGATGGGTCACTTGGTGACGCTGGAGATCCAGAGGACAAGGGGCCAAAACCTGGGGCCCAGGGTTATATACTCTGGCCATGCTGGACTAGGATGGCGTAGAATGACGAGCCTAAGCCGTCCAAGCGACGACCGGGCTCATCGGCCGGACGCCATCTTGCTGGTGAACTTGGCTCTGGGTGATCCACTCCGGCAACAGCCACAAGTCTGGCAAACGGCGCCTATCTTGGCTGCCAAGAAGTTGCAGGCGTCGTCTGTTGTGGTGCTGATAGGCCATTGCGTACTCGCCTAGACCTAATTTCTCGGACATCTCCACCCGGTAGAGCAAGCCCGCAGACGTCGATGGATGGCCTGCGTAGAAGCTGCGCTGCAGGCGTCTGCAGGCCTCGGGGCTGTGTGCTTGCAGGCCAAGTTTCCCCCAATTGCTCCTCGCTCTCGTCATCGGGAGCACGGCTTTGTGGCCAAGATACGGCCGAGAAAGCTGCCCACAGTTAGTCGAGAATGTCGGAGAGAGGTGCCATCTTGGCAAGCATCTCCTTGTCCTCAAAAGTGATGGTCCAATGGCGCGCCGCGACGCCCCAATCACCTGCCTCGAGACCTCAAGGTCTCGAGTCCTCCCTCCAATCTAGCCCTCGAGAAGTGCGGGGATAGTCGATTTTGCCCCGTGGAAGAGTCAAGGGCTTGACCCAAGACGGTCACGTCCGCAGACAAAAAGCCGAGCCGCTAAAAGCTTGGTTCGTTCTTGGTTTCTCTTGGCCGTTTCTTGGCTGCTTCTCTGTCCTCGCCGTAGGGGTCCTTTCGGTCGTCCGAGTCCACACACGAGGGCTACCGAGATTTCCCGCATGCGACCATGACCGTTCGAGCCAGCCTCTGGCTTTTGTGGCGGGCGGAACCTTCGGTGAAAGGGCAAAGAATCCTGTCAGTCTGTATCCACGAGTCCCTCCATCCGAGTCTCACCAGAGACCCACGTGATTGCTCGAGAGGTCTTGGAGTCTTACGGTGATAGTGTGATTGTGATTCTTTCTGCCGAGCCAAGGATGTTGCAATCCGATGTATGTCGCAGTCAGCGCACACAAAGTGTTGAGGATACAAGGTCCCCATAACAAAAACTGGAAGAACTTGGGTGGTCTGAGGTGCTCTTTCCTTCCGAGGCCGGCTGCATTAGAATTGGAAAAGGAAGTTGCGACCACATGCCTTGATCATCCATAACATCACGCCCCCTCCCTCAAGTTTCACGGTTACAGAACCCACAGCAGGAGAAAGGCCGACGGCGGAGAAAAGAGAAATCATTTCAGGGTATCAAGCAGCTTACTCGCATGGATCTAATTGTGGAGGTTTGAAAGTATATCCCCACTGCATCAGTTGAGCATTTGTAATAGTGGTGTTGGTCATGATCATGCTGATGCTAGGTACTTGTAGGAGGTGTCAAATGCTGAGGAAGAGCTTCCAAACTCTCAAACCACCAAATGAGGCTGCATGGATGAAGTCATGTATAAGCCTCACGTTCGATTATTTGGACTTACGCCGTATTGGTGCCGATTCCAAGAAACAGCCGCGTTGCCGCATAACTTGGCGATAATCATCCAGCGCCATTCCGGCTTTATGCTGGGAATACAGCACCTAGCAAACCCCAACCAATAAATGGCACCTGTGTTCCAGAACGCTGGTCGTCGTTGGTTCGTGCATCTCAATGCAGGGCGGAAGATTCCTAGTTTGACCTACTATCCTGGCGAGACGTCTCGCGTCTATATCGTAAGAGTCTTTACAACTCGTAGTATTATGCCAACCCCAAGACTCCACATCAACCATGTTGAATATACCACCAGACCTCAAACCAATTCCCAGGTTACAAGGTACTCCCACGCCATTGCGTATCTGCCGATCTTGGCACGGAACTCGTCTCCCGTTACTCCCCTTGGGTCATGATCGCCGAATTTTGTCAGGACAAACAGCCTAGCCTGCTTGCCTCGAGGACCCAGGTCCTTCGCATTGACATCGATCCAATACCAATAGCCGTCAGTCTGCAGTGGCACCATTTCGTCGCGGGTTCCCTCGCCACGGGGGAGGCTGAGGACTACTAGGCGTTCCTTGCCGCCGTTCATTTTGGATGACCAGTGTTCGCAGGCTTTGGAGAACTGAAACCGCACGATCTCGCCGCTGTCGACGGAGAGATGAAGCTGTTTCGGCTCCACGCTATACTCGGCAATTCCTTCATCTGAAGTTGTCCCGCACATCGTATGGGGCTCCCCATCGATGCCCCCGGTGTAGTACGCGTCCCAAGCCATAACCTGGCCGTCGGAGCGGAACTGATAGCGTGACTCGGCTGGGAAATGTTTTCTGCCAAAATCCTCGTTGGAACTTACGAACTGCACAGGTGAAAACTTGGCCGTGTAGTTTTGCCCACACACATGACCAGCACCCCAGCAAGCGTCCAAAAGCTTCCAATCCCCGCCATCAATACGGACTGCGTTCCAGGCATGCCCGTCTGGCTTGGCCGGCGGAGGACGCTCACCCTTCTTGAGTGGTGTGTATCCAAATCCCTTTCCATGGCCGGTAACAACAACGCACTCGAGCCCAGCTCTGTTTGCGATCGCCTTGTAGGTCTCTGCGTATCCTGCGCAGACAGCTTTTCCACCGAAGATAGTGTCCTCGGCAGTCATGTGCCTAACGTTATTACCGAAAAATGCGGCCGTGTCGTACTCAATGTTATGATGGAACCAGGTAAATATGGCTCGCGCCTTGTCTGTATAAGACGGGAATGGGTCACAAAGCACCTGTGCTAAGTACCCAGCAGGATCGGTTCTCGGCAACGAGCCCCTAGGATATTGGGCTGCCACGGTATCGGGGCCACTCCAATCTCGACAAATGAGACAACCGTAGACCGGCGCTACTGGAGTAGCAGCTCGGACCGTGAATGCCTCGATCTGGGCCGCTGAGGGGCGCGATGAGGTAGGGATTGGCGGAGGCTCATCCTCTGAGTGTGGACGGCTAGGTATACGAGGTCGCACGGCTGGTATCGGTGGTTCTTGGGAGTCATTTTCATGTGAGGGCTTCCGTCCAGATGAGAATCCAATAATAATGGGAGTTTTGGTGTTTGTTTTGGTGTTCGTGGTTGTCCTAGGAGGCAGTTTCTTGGGCAGGGCTGTCTCCTGAGGTTCGGGAACGGCACTCGCCTGTGGCTTGGCTGGGCGCGAAGGGAGTCTTGGTGGAAGACTTGGCCGTGGCGGCAGTGCAGGCTCGGCACTCTTGGGCGGTCGGAGTGAAGGTATAGACCGCTTGGTCTTGACTGCCTTGGCAGCAGCTGCAGCCTCCTCTCGTTCCCTTCGAGTTGGCGGTAACTTTGGGAGGCTTGCTGGATCATATGCTGGAGGTAGCTTGTGCCCAGGCGTGCCTTCAGAACCTTGGCTTGTGATTGACGAAGGTGGCCGCCCTGCAGACAGTGTAGACAATGTGGAATGCTGCGACAGCTCTGAAGAGCCAGAACCACGTCTAACCATCAACCCAGGGGGTTGTGTCGATGTGCGCCGCGGTGGCAAGGTCGGCGCTGACTGCATCGACGATGTGCGACTTGGAAGCGGAGGTGGACCCCCAGGACGACGATGTTGGGCCTCATCATGTGGAGATTCTGCTATAGTTTGCTCTACAGCAGGAGTCGAAACGATCCTCTTGGGCCTCGGGGGAATCAATGGATTGCTTTTAACGGGGGCATCAGCTGTTGTTGAAATGACTGGCACCGTCTGGCTCCTGGCCTCAACCGCAGGACGGCCGGGAGGGGGTGGAGGGGGAGGCCGCTTGCGAAAGGGTTCAGGACTCGGGGCGCCAGTGAAACTCTGTTGCTTCTTGAGAGCGGCAATTCTCTCAGCCAGGCTGTTGAACTGGGGCTCCTCGGTCTCGGCCATGATGCTGGCAGGTAAAAAGGGGCCTCAAATGTGCGATTCTGTTCAAGAGGTGCCTTGTATGGTCTGCGAAAACCGGAAGGTGGAGGTGCGGCTGGAGCGTGGCGACAAGCGACAGTGAAACAGCTTGGAGACGAGACGGCCACGTCAGTTGCCAGCGAAGAAGACGAGGCGAGGTGATGACTCGAAGTCTAGCGAGAGGATAGGTAACGACAGCGATGGAGATGTTGAAGGTGACTCAGGGAAGAAGGGCCTCCATGGTGGGATGAGTTGAAAGATATGGAAAGTCTCGAAGGATTTGGGGTCTGCCCAGGCCCCAGGCCCCAGGCCCCAGGCGGCAACTGTCCTGTCCATGTGCCTGAGCGCTGATTGAAGGGGTCGGACACAGCCCTGTAGGTGGGACCTGGAGCCGCAGTTTCGAGGCGGGGAGTGGAAGATCCTTCTCCAGCTCGAGTTTCATCCTATTCTAGAGCCAACAGATCTTGCAATCTTGGCCGCTAAAATTACGCTGATGATCACACCATGACAAGCATATTGTCTCTTTCTTGTCTATTCTTTGGCTTGTTTGTCGAGCTTAGGTACCTAGTTCGATGATTTCGTCAAGACGCTTCCATGTAACACGAGCACGCCTGTGGCAACTTGTCGCTCACATCAGGTTCTATATCTGTGCCCAGTCTGAACTATTTTAGCTCATGAGTTGTCCAGGTTACGGGAGAGTGTTGGTCGCGCGAGACTTAGCCAACTCAACTGCAATCCTTTGATCCAGAGATAATTTCGGTTTCAAAAGTTGAGTCATTGTATTCGTCGTCCCAACGGCATGTGGAGGGACCCATCTCCCGATGCATCTGTGCATCCCGTACCCTGGAGACGGCTCTGCAAGGGGAACGAAAATCCGAGAAACTCGACGTCGCTTAGGTACGCAATGTAGTATTTGACCCATTTACGGGGTAACAAATTATCATCACTCGCAGGTATTATGGGTTCTAAAAATGCCTAGACCTCAAACACAGCCCCCAATAAATACGGGAAACAGCCTCTCTGAACGTTCGATCGACAATCGATTCGGATCAATGTGCCGTAACCCGCACGGGGCACCGGGGCGCGGGGCCAGACAGTTACGCTAGTTAAGTACAACACGTAGATTTTAGGGGCAGCTGGAAATCGGAATTATTAGTTAGACGACTAATGCATCATGTACATTGCCGAACCGACGGGCTCTAGCCTCGTAGTTGTCCCTGTGATTTAGGGTGGGCTGCGGGTTCGTCCCATGGTGATATCTGAACGATAATACTACTTAGAGACGTAATTGACTGGAAAGTCTCATAGCAAGTAGGAAACGAACAATACTTTGTGGGGTGCTTAGTCGTGCACGCCAGACAATGAGTTATCCCAGGGCTTTTGTCCACAACCTGCGCAGGTAACGGTGAACAAGGTATTACACAAGAGCTTTTTTTTATTGTTTCTCGCATCGTGATGTCCCCAAGCACAACATAAACCATTCCATTCTCGCCGATCTTCCTCCGTCTACCGAAAGCTTCTGCGGCGCTGGAAGGCTAGCATCCCAAGTCTGTCTACTTACGCTTGGAAAGGGGCTCGCCATCCCTGATCTTGCGCTCGCCATACTTGGCGATGCGGATGGCATTCACGTTGATAAACCCAGTGGTGTCTTCGACACTCCAGTCCATGTCAAGAGTGTCCTGCATTTCTATGTTAGTTTTGATCCGAAGTGGTCCTCTTCAGGTACTTACCATGCTGCTCTCTTCTTCGCTGTAGAGATTGGATGTCTCGCTGGAGCGGCCAACGATGATAACGTTGCCCTTGTAAGCCAGAGCTTCGACCTTGCCATCAACCTGCTTCTGGCTGATAGAGATCGCCTGCTGAACGAACTCGCGCTCAGGCGTAAAGTACATTCCCTGAAAAGATGTCAGCAATGTCTAATCCGACAGAGCTTGAAGAGAAGGGGCTACTCGCGTTGTAGATACATTGCGCCCAGTCATCCGAGAGACGGTCGCGAATGATGCGCACCTTGCTATCCATCACGAGACCCTGAGCAATCGTTAGCTGGAGTCCTATACTTGATTCAAGATAGAGAGTGTTTGGATTGGCTCATGCTCAGGTGACTCTTGACTGGATTTTGGCCCAAGAGACGACTCTGGAATCGCATCAAGGGATGTCAAACACCGCAGCATGAGTCAATCCAATGCTCAAAGAGGTGACAATTTACCTCCAGGTTTAGATGCAGCTTGCGCAAAATAGTCAGGCCGGGGGTATCTGCATACAAGGTTAGAACGTCCTGTCAAAGTGCATGGGGAGAGCGGAACAGGTGTCGCCTGCGACTGGGCCATGATCTACATCGCCGGCCGCGCACACCAAAACATCGACAATGCACCCGCAACCTTAAAGACGTCTCCAACAACGACAAGTCATTACAAAAGCAAGGAAATAAACGCGACTGACCGTAGCAACCACGGGATTTCAATCCTGAAATAAAAAATTAGCAATCGCGTGCTGATATTAAAGTTCCCTGAGAGTAGGCATACCGATGAACCTCGACTCGACGATATCCTCGCGTCCAATACCTGGGACTACGTCAGTACTCGCTTGAAATCCCTTCGGCTCGCAGTCCTACCGTTGGCACGGCCCAACTCGTTGGCCTCCTTGAAGATCTCCAGGGAGCCAGTAACGGCCTTGTCCCCAACTTCAAGCTTAACGGGAACACCCTCAGCAAAGTGGACGGTGAAGCGAGTGGGCTTATCGGGAGCGTCCAGGGGATCTTCGGGGAGGTATTAGCGCAAAATCTAGAAGTGTGTAGGCTGAGTCGCCTCACCAACTGTGCGCTTCCACATGTCCTTCGGGGGCTCCATGTCTGTTTGCTCGAGAATCTAGCAATTTCAGGGTCAACAGGGCGCAAAGAGAGGTGTTCCCGTAGGAGAACTTACACCGGCCTCGTATGAGCAGTGCTATTGGATCGACAGTCAGTATTACGAAGAAGCAATGGGACCTTTCATACATACGATGATGTTGTCGTCCATAGACCAGGGGGCCTTAGGAGTGGAGCTGACGGGGATGTTCTGCTCCTCGGCGAACTTGAGAAGATCGGCACGTCCCTGGAATCGGTTGAAGAACGCAGGAATGCGCCAGGGGGCCAGAACCTTCATCTTGGGGTCGCATGCCTTCCACGCCAGCTCGAAGCGGACTTGGCTAGAAGAAGGAAGTTAGTACGGTGCAAGAGCGACAGAGGGCGACAACATATGTATCGGTATCATGATCAGGACTTACTCGTTGCCCTTACCGGTGCCTAGGGTTAGAGTTACGTATTAGCGACTGGGTCGAACAGTAATAAGACCAGTTGGACCACGACAACTTACATCCATGGCTGAGGATCGTGCAGTTGTTATCCTTCGCAACTTGCACCATTGCCCTGGCCAATACCGGCCGGGCCAGGCTTGTGCCGAGAAGGTCTTCACGGCATTAGCGATGTCATCGAAGAGCGTCCGAGGTGAACCATCTTACATTGTCCTTCATAGATAGCGTTGCCTGGTGGATTCCGTTAGTAAACCCGCTGCATTACCATAAACATCCTGTGAAGACTTACACTGGATGGCGGGCCACACCAAGTCGTCAATCAGCTCCTGCTGGACGTTCTCGATGACCATCTTCTCAGCGCCGAGCTTCAGCGCCTTGGCCTTGACGGCATCGAAGTCTTCCTCCTGGCCGCAGTCGCCGAGGAAACACACGACCTCATAGCCTTGAAGGACGAGCCACCTAAGAGTCATTGGTCAGCTCTTGTTAAACAATCCCACATCTTCGATGATTGTCGTCTCCACGTCGAGCTCGAAGACTTGACAGCGTCCAAGTCTTCTCCTTGCCACAATCCGTCAGAAAGCAAAACATGGGGGCGCAGTACTTGAGAATAGTGGAGGTATCCAGGCCTATCCATTAGTCAGAATATCTGGTCTTGATGTTGATGACATTGCTTCTAGAGCTCTCAACTCACCGCCAGAGTAGGCACTGGACAAGGGTCAGTTAGCTTGCTCGAACCAAAACAATTGAGTGGCAAATGACTTACAGGCAAACACGTTCGGGAGCCATGATGAATGTTGTTCGAAGTTTCGTGGACAACACAAGATGCTAACGTTGGAAGTGACTGATAGATATATCTCGACAAAATGTCAAGGTTTTTTGGATGCAGCTCCGAAGACGGCCAAAGCGAGTCACGGCCCACAATGTTTGGTGGGGCAATGCCCTCCTCTGTCTCTGATGACCGGGAGTCAGTGGGCGAGAGCAACCCAATGGAAATAATCTGTTGTGCGAATAACACTATCCCATATTTATGATCCAGCTTGATTCTCGAGGTTTGGTACTTTGTGCATGCTCAACTACTCGCGGACGGTGTACCACAAGAGCGCTTGGAGCTGACAGAGAAACACCATGTGTCATAATATCCATCATGGCTAGAGTGCTGGAAATGCGGAGATCAATTAAATCACAAAGATAAACTGCGGCGGGGGCAGTGTGTCGGCAACTGTGCGGTTAGCCTAAGCAGGGGCCTGAAACGACCTATGCCAAGCACTCAGCTCAGGCTTTAATCACCTTAGCTCACCTATGTGCTCAGGTAAAAGCAGCGCCAGCTCAGGCTTTGTGCTAAAAACGGATTTAGAAAGCACGAATTATCGGGGGTGACTATTGAGGTAGGTAACCTCTATACCTTTCATCTAGACCAACACGGAGAGTCCAAGCAACAAAGGGGCTGCAGAGTAACGTGCCCAAAGCACTCGTACAAAAACCAGAGTACACACCACTTTGTATGGATGGATTCGAGCTTTGATGCACAGAGAAATTTGTCAAACTTTTGTGCTCACTACCTATCATCTTGGTCCAGTTGCCAATAGTTGCCTCTCCACAAATGCAAGTGCGGGCGACCCGGGTGGTTGTAAATGTTTCAACATCCATTCCCGTCTTGAGATCAGATGGGAGGTCTCATTGCCAGTAGCACAGGTCCCGACAGTCAGGGCTGCAAGTCAAGTATGGCCACGTGTCGATGAGATCGCCCGGAGTCTGTGAGAGAATTCAGCAGCGGCATATGGATTGTTATTGTTAGGCAGACCGGGCGCCTCACTGTCGGCTTCACCGTATTCGTGACTCTGATTTCAAGAACAGCACTGGATATCTCCACTGGCCAACAAAGATTCCTGGTTAGTGGATGAGTGAATGACTGACTCAAAGTACACTTGTCAACGCACTTTACCTTGAAACAACCATGATCCCTGTAGGCAAGGCGGGTTGACTTTCATGTCGGACATTTACAACAGCGTCATTCTGTTTTCTCTGTTCGCACAATGCCGGAGGGCGAGAAACGCCAAGACCATTGGGGGTACACGCTTAATATCCTCTATTTTCGGTTCGTGCCGTCGGGAGAGCAAGCCGCAGGTTTGGCTGTAGGAGACGTACCTGTGAAAGGCAAACCGGATAGTCGATGGTAGTTATCTATCAAGATAGATACCCTATATCTGGGTAGACAGTCTGGAAACCCTCTGGCCCATAAACAGTCTAACATCTCTATTTACTCCTTAACCGCCGTGGTAATAAAGTAGCACCATATCCCGACCTGTCGGACCCCGACTGGGAATCGTTGATCCGCCCCGCCCACCGTCCGCGTCCGCGTCCACATCCACATCAACTAGCATCCACTTCTTAGCCCTCCGCCGGTAGGTCTAACCAACAAAGACCCCGGAACCTGAGACCCGCGACAGAGCGACTTGCGACTTGCTTCTCCCCAACCCATGTCCCTCCTCAACCCATCCCATATTCAACACGCAGCCAGCAACGACAGCGCCTACGGTACCTACATATAACCTTTTGAAATCGCCACATCGGCTCCCTCTTTTTGGTATTAGCCTATAACTTATTGTAACTCTCGTTACTGGCGACCATCTTTCGACTTCATCAATATCAGGCGCATCCGCATCGCATCCCCAAGTCGCATCGCGAGACGAGCCATCCATCGCTTCATCCACCATCCGTTCCGACCTCGAGACGACAACCTCATCCTATCACCCGCGTCTCCTACTGCGTATTGTTTCTCCGCATACAAACTCCTTTCGACAACCATTGTCGTCGGTCCAGCCAGCCTAGTTGCCACGCTGCCCCCGCTCATACATCATGGTTGCGGAGGCTGCCGGCGACGAGGCTGCCACCCCGCCCAGGACCGCGCTCACGTTTCTGGATCTCCCGGCCGAGACTCAACAGGAGATTTTGTCCCATGTGCGCAGTTATAGATGTATATTCACCCTGCATGATGCATTACTAATACACTCATAGTGTTCTCAGTCGGATCTGATATGTTGCGCGCTCGTCTCCCGGCACTTCCACGACCTCGCCTCTGCTCAGCTCTACCGAAGTTTCAACATTCTTTTCCCAGATGACGATGATGTCAGATTCGAGTCCCCTATCGACGGCCTCGCAGGTGGCCTTGACACATTTACCACGAGCGAGTACAACTATGCCAAGCATCTCAGGGAACTGTCCATGGATACGGTGAGCACTGGCATTAAGGCTGAACATGCCTATAAACCGTATCTATACAGTGCTAGTTGCGGCAAGTTTCTGAATACTCTTCTCTACCTGACCCTGAAGAAGGCCAAGTCGCTCGAGACCTTCAGGTATGTACCTAGACATTGCTCCATTCTCGACACAGCGACTGACTTCTCTTAGGTGGAATATCCGAGTCGAACTCAGTAGACCTGTCTACCGAGAACTACACAAGATCAGGACACTGACCAAATTCCATATTCGCATGCAAGCTGGAGAGACCTATTACATGACGCCGCCCCCTCTTCCACTGGTCATTGACGAACCTCCACCAGTGACTGCTCATTATTATGACATCCCTCCGCCTCCGCCCCCACCGGTCTTCTCAGCTCCCCTCGCTGGCGTGAACTCGGGACCGGTTTTGAGCGCTTCGCCTCCTTCCATGCTGCCCCTGTCGAAGCAGTTTTCCAAGTCAAAGATTGGAAAACGTGGGTCAGAGGCTCAGGAGCCCCCAACACTTTCAGGATTCAAGAGACTAAAAAGCCTCTCCGTCCTTGACATAGACAGTCTCGAGTCGGTAACTGAGCTAAAAGTATGCGTTAGAAACTCAGCCTCAACCCTCACTGAGTTGCACCTGTCCCTCTCTGAGTCAATGGCGCTGCAGGCGAGGCGACCGCCGCCCGATTCTGATCCGGATGATTCCGACGTCGACGATGAGTTCCAGGTTGTCCCCGCTTCTCAAAGCACCAATTTCGATGCAACTGGCCCTGCAAAGACATTCCGTTCTCAAGAGGAACGCAAGCTTCAAGAAGCTATCCTGGGAAGGATCTTTGATGTTGAATCATCCATCACTAAGAAACCGGCATTGCATCACAGCCCCCGGGATGTGGCGTGCAGTCAGCCAGAAGGCCAGGAGTCGGACAACAATGGCAACTCGGTCGACCCTCGTGACGAGTTTGTATCATCTATCAAGAGTGTGTCTTCAAAGTTAATGTCGCATGTCAACGGTTCTCGTGACTTCACCTCTGCGCAACAGGACATTTTGGATATGATCGAAAAAGCTGCAAGAAAGTACGCAGAGTCTTGCGAACAGCCATCTCAACAGCCCGATGGACCATCTGATAGCGGCTCAACGCCGCCTAAAGATAAAGATGGTGAAGCGCAACCGGCTGAGAAAGATACCAGTTCGGATTCAGAGACCAAGCCTTCGGTAACCTTGCCTGATCGATCCAAAAACAAGGCATCCAACGGCGATTTGTCCCCCGACGACATCGAAATCGAGCATTTGGATATGGTGGAAGACATGGATGAGGAGTCCGATGAGCAGCAAACCAAGGATTCGGATGAGAAGCAACCTGAACCACAACCCCAAGAAACGTCGGAGCCAGCTTCTACCTCAAAGACACCATCGAAGACGCCATCTCCTCCTATCTCTAAATCCAGCCTCAAGAAACTGTTCGAAGCACTGGATGATCAGCGATCGGATTATGAGACCTTCCTGTCGAACCTGTCGCACCTTCAGAATGACATTGTCTCACTCAATCAGAGGATCACTAAACTACTGGCTAATAGTGATGGCGTGGATATCGCAGAGGTCATGGAGGCAGAGGGCCGCATGAAGAGACTCAAGCAGTGCGTTTTGGATGTTGAGCGCGAGATAAGGGCAACCGACGCCGAAGTCCATAAAGTCCAGAAAGAACTCAACGAAAAGCCACTGGCAAACAGTGCTGAGTTGCAAAAGTCGATGGACGACTATATCCGACAAACACGCGGAATCGCCCTTGAAACTCTGGGAATTCACCTCATCCCGGTCAAAGCCTCAGTCCTGTCGAGGGCCATTGACCTGAGGTGCATCAGGAACTTGACCCTCCTCAATGTGGGAAACCAGAGTCCAATCTGGACTATGCTTTCCAAGGAGAACAAGATCCACCCGCTGGCGTTGCGGAGCGTGTTTACGGACAACGTGTCGACAGCATTCCTCACCTGCATGTCTCAGCTGGATGAGCTCCATGATCTCTTCATGCTGGAACGAAGCCCCAAGTTCAAGCCCGAGAGCTTCGCACCTCGAACCACTGTAACGATTGATCAGATTCGCCGACTGGTGCTGAAGAAGCACATGCCCACACTCAAGAGGCTCATGATCAAGGACGAGTCCAACAGTTCTGTCTGGGATGCCAACCAAAAGGCAATGATTCTCATCTGCAACCGCGGAGCACAGCTGGAGGAGCTGGCTCTGAGTATGAACATTCACGCGGTGGTAAGTCTAGTAAAGCCCTTGAGCGAGCCCGGCTAACATGAATGATAGCATGCCTTTATGCAATACTTTGCTGGGTTGGTCAACCTTCGTGCCATCAACATCCTTCGATTCAGGAACAATGACACTTGTATCTGGGTCATGCGCGAAATTCTCAACTTTATCGTGGACAACCTCTCACACCATCCCGAGTTGAAGCTGGAGTGGATCGCAATGGAAGATGACAGGCTAGACCGAGTCATCAGGCCTTCGGACACTCCTGAAGAGGCTCCCAAGAGGAGAGACAAGGGCAAAGAAAAGCTGTCCATGGGTCTTCACCATAATGACAGCGCTCTCCCCGTGCTGCCGGCTTGGGCGTCCGATAGTGAAAGCGATGAAGATGACGACGACGCGTCAAACTGTGGAAAGCGACTTCGGCTCAAAACAGTTGGGGTGTTGCAGTTTTTCGAAGTTTGGGGGGTCAGGATCTTTGACAAGGAGATTCGGACTGGACGACTGTAAAGTCGCAAGTTGGTTCGATATTGGAAAGGAATTGTTTTGGAACTCTGGCTAGTTGGTGATGGGAAAATGGTGCCTTTTGGCTCCTCGGCATAAGTTTTGGGAAGGACTTGAAGGAGCGATTCATGGGACAATTGGATATAGCGAGGTATCACGATTCTGGGTTTGTTTGTATGTATCTATGTTACGAAGCGACGCATTTTAATGGGGTTGAATTTCAAGCAAATTGGGATTTGATCGACCATGCCACCATTACTGGGCCGAGATATCATGCTCCTATTGTGAATCGATGAATATGTGTTGAATAAACTCCCTCTGCAAGCATTCATTGAAGGGGTGTTGTCAATAATTCTCTGCGAGCAGAAACCCCAGATTTGGAGTTGTTACTTCATAGCTGACCTAGGTCCGGTTGCTGCCTGTTTCCGCAAAAAAGAGTTAGCAACAACGATAGGAATCTTACTGAATCTCACCGTTGGAGCCTGGGCGAACAGGGACTCGAACCCTGGACCACTCCTAAAATAATGAACAATAGAAGTATTATTCCACTAAACCATCCGCCCGGTTGCATGAAGTCGTTGTGAAGTTATTCGCAACTCAATGTAAGTAGTTGAGTTTCCCCCACCTCCACTACCCTGGAGGTTTTGGCACGGCCCGCTTATCTGATAAAGAACCCCGCCAGATAAGCGGTTCAGCACCACAACAATAGATCGGGAACAACTTGTAGTGAGCGCATTATTTATTACACAAGGAATTGGAAATAAATCACGAATGCACATGAACCAGGTATTGCTTCAACAAAGAAAATCATATTCATGCTTCAACTACTTCTCGTTATACCAAGACACCAGCAGCCAAAACCTAATCTGTGCGTAGTCTGGGCGTCACCAGTTTCTCATGAGAAATCCGAGTCTGTGTGAAGGACAACTCCGTAATCATTTCGCCGTAGCCTGAATCTAGGTGTGGTACAGTTTACATCAATCACTCCCCCAAAAGGAAAACGCGCCTACATCCGGGCCAAGCAGCAGGTATCTAAACTAGGTAGGTTGGGAGGGGTATTTACAGCCTCGAGATGATGGCCTGGGCGTACTCGTGAGTCTTGGCCTTGCCGCCGAGGTCGCCGGTCAGGGCCTTGCCCTCGGCGAGGGTATCAAAGATGGCGCTCTCGATGCGGGTGGCGTGCTCGGTGAGACCCATGTGTCGCAGCATCATGATGGAACTGAGGAGGAGAGCGGTGGGGTTGGCCAGGCCCTTGCCGGCAATGTCGGGGGCGGAACCGTGGACGGCCTCGAAGATGGAGCACTCGTCACCGATGTTGCCAGAGGGGGTGAGGCCCAGACCGCCGATGAGACCAGCGCACATGTCGGAGAGAATGTCACCGTACAGGTTGGGCATGACAAGGACCTTGTCGTTGTAGGGGGTGGGGTCGGTGACCATCTTGAGGCAGCTGTTGTCGAGGAGCTCGGCGTCGAACTCGATGCCGGGGAAGTCCTTGGCAACCTCCTGGGCGACCTTGAGGAAGAGACCGTCGGAAAGCTTCATGATGGTGGCCTTGTGGACGACGCGGACCTTCTTGCGGCCAATGGACTCGGCGTGCTGGAAGGCGAATCGGAGGACACGCTCGCTGGCCTCGCGGGTGATGAGCTTGATGCTCTGGACGACACCATCGACGACGACGTGCTCAATGCCAGAGTACTCGCCCTCGGTGTTCTCTCGGATCAGGACGGTGTCGACGTTGTCGTAGGGGGTCTCGTAGCCGGCGACGGAGCGGCATGGTCGCAGGTTGGCAAAGAGGTTGAAGGTTCGGCGGAGGGTCAGGTTGAGGGAGACATGGCCCTTGCCAACGGGGGTCTGAAGTATTGTGTTAGGCCATTCATTGTCCGAGGTGCGCCGGATGCGACGGATTTGCGCTCGGGTTAACATACAGCGAGGGGACCCTTGAGGGCAACCTTGTTCTTCTCGATGTTGTCGATGGCGTCCTGGGGGATGGCGGTCTTGCCGTCCTTGATGATGGGGGTGACGTCGACAGGCTCCCAGGCAATGGGAGTCTAGAGGTTGTTGTTGTTAGTGTCTCTCTTGTCTTACACGAGCGGAGTTGTCATGACATACCTTGGCGGCGGCAAAGATGTCCTTGACGGACTGGGAGATCTCGGGACCAATACCGTCACCCTCAATCAAGCTGACAAGAAAGTTGCCCTGCGCATCATGTTAGCAAGCTGTCAATTGTTACCGTGGCTGTAGCCAAGCGTTGTGACTGAGCTATTTTATCTCGGCACCATGCTCGGCCCAGCCGAACGCTAGGATCATCCAAATGCTGTGTTATGAGGGAGCGCAAAACGTACATTGGCATCCTTGGTGCCGTTATACTTGGCCACCTTTTCGCCAGCGGTCGAGTAGCATCGGTTCTGTAGAGATAGTTAGTAAAGGATTGGTGGTGTTGCGCCAAAACCCAAGTAAGAGTTTAGCGGGTGGTGGTGATCTCATACGTAGACGGCCCACGACACAGCAGCGCGGGGAGCTGCGCGCACGGCGTGCCGCGAGGCAGAGGTCTGGAGAGCTCGAATGGCCAGCATTTTGAGGACGAGCGATGCAATTAGACGGGGTGACTACCGCGGGAGAAGCAAGGAGGAGGAGGGGAGAGGCGTGGAGTAGAAGGAATAAAAAAAAGAGAGAGGTTTCTTGAGAGAAAGAGTTGATGGGACCAAAAGTTAGAAGTTTCCAAGGGCAATGGATGGGTGAGCCGAATGGACCAATGCTGCGAGCCGACGAGCCACAATGACAGCCCAAAGAGAGCCACTAGCCACCTCGAGCCACGGGCAATTGTGGATATACTGTGGTAATTGTGGCGCACGGGTCCACCGACCTCCACTTTTCCGCGTTTTTTCTAGATCTTGTTTCGGCTACAAGCCTCGTATGCCGCCGGACTTCCGCTTAGCACCTTTTCTTTCGCTATCCTAACGGTCTCTCCGAGCCGACGAGGGGCCGGTGGGGAGCCGCGCCTCACCAGCTTCTTCACTAGCCACACTGCGCGCTTAGGCCATGCACGTCACAGGTTTGAGCCACACTTGAGGCTGGAGTGTTTCACCACCACGACGACCCAGCCACATGCATGCGGCAGCTTAGTTACAGCTCACAGCACGGCATCGAGTCTTTAAACCAACGTCGCCTCGCACGACGGCCACTGTAACAAGGCACCAACTCACGAATTATCGTCACGCGAGGATCCCATATTAAGCAGAGGAGCTGCTTGTACTAGCGCCGACCAGGCGCAATCCAACCCGCCCACCGAAACGAGCATGCGCCGCATCCCCTGATTGTCCCACCTTTAGCTTGAGCTCCGTCGTCATCATGGCCGACACCGAGCGTACGATTCTCGATTTCTACCAGATCCCTACACTATATCCTTCAGAATGGCCGGCCGAGAAGGACCTGGAAGACTTTGACTCGGACGATGACGAGAAGGATGTCAAGTTGCAACGAAGACAGTCCAGATACCAGGCGCTTGAGAGAGCTGTGAGCACGCGAAAGAGCGTGATCCCAGGTTCAGAAGGTGGCAAGGGCGGTGTTGGAAATCTGGTTCAGAAAGATGAGCCAGATCCTCTGGGAACTACAGACAGCGTCGTTAGAACGCTGAAGCATCTTGGCCTACCGCTTCAAGATGATCACCGTCTCCGTACGGCTCCGCATCGCCCATAGCTATTGTTGGACGGAGACTGACTTGGCATGATACTCAGGAAACCGATTTCTCCTCTCCTCGACGACATTCTCCCCCGCTCTCTTCCTCTCACAGATGCATGCGACGGCCGATACTCGAAGTTTGCTCACCGGTCTCGATGTTCTCTCACAATCCATCGATCAAAAGTCGGCTTCACTCAAAGTCCTGGTCGAGACGAACTTTGAGAGATTCGTCAAGGCGAAAGCTACTATAGATAATGTCTATAAGGAGATGAAGTATCGCGGCGTCGAACCGCCTTCCGCCCGCGCTCGTGGCCATTCCCGCGCTGCTAGTCGCAGTAGCTTCCGGAACAGCGGCGTTGGAGCTGGACTGGGACTCAGTAACCCCCTTGGATCACCTGCGGCTGCTGATACGCGAAAGAAGAACGCCCTTACCAAGGAGAGCGAGTATGGCGTTCTGGGTATCAAAGCCCCTCTACTGGATGTTTCGGCCAAAGCTGAGGACGTCTGGGGACCTGCCCTAGGAGGACGCGAAAAGGAAGAGAACCTCAAGACCGTGTCAAACCACATGACTAGATTCAAGGACTACGTGGAACTGAGCAGCCAGGTAGCTGACAGCATTAAACGCAAGGACTATGAGTCACTCGTTGAGGAGTTTAACAAGGCCAGGAAGATTGCGGATGAAGCGCGGCGATTGTCCGATGATCTGGCGGGAGACACTCCTACTGAGCCGCAACTCTATCAACTATTGATGGCGGCGCGGATGTGGCATGACGTGGACCAGCAGATTCGGAGCTTCAAGCGCGATGTGTGGAAGAGGCTCGTCACCCTTCATACGGCATCCAAGTCGGATGCGATGACGGGCAGAGGCTCAGATCAGCACACGGAGCTCATTAGTCTGCTCCTTGAACTTGGCGCTGACGATAACCCGATCTGGGTCTGGCTTCTGAGCCGATATGATTATCTCAAGGGAAAGATCCAGTCAACAGCCGACCGTTCAAAGGTTGAGATTGAGGTGCTTCGTCGCAGACTGGCTGTCGCCGATAAACCAAACCCAAGCACGATCGCAGCTCATCTGAGATCTCTTGGCCGGCCGGTAATCGAGGGCAAACCCCTGACTTTCGACTCTGCCGATGTGATTGAACTTTGGGAGAAGATGCTCGCATTCCTGAGCAGTCTGTTGTCGTCCAAGGGCATTCTCGCCGAGGTTGTGGATTTCTGGCAGATGGTATCAGGATTCATCGATGGCAAGGCTCAAGCAACTCTCCCCGTGGGCTACCTCGGAGAATCCAAACATCATCATGAACTATCACCGCAGAGTGTCGGTGAGTTGCGGAAGGGAGCTGTCGAACTGGTGGACATGCTACGTGAGCATGTCTTTGCCTTCTTCGTGGATCTGCCACCTGAAGATGTGTCGCTATTATTCTCACCACTGCCACCAACTCCAAACTCACCTTCTCCTGTACCCACCCCAAGATCTGGTGGACGGACACCGACTTCGGCGCGAGATCCTCGTTTCAACTTTGACCCGAATAACCTGCCACCGCCATCACCTAAGAGAGGCGAGGCATGGGAGAAGCTTGCGTTCTGGCCTCCTTGGTCAAACTCCATCAGCGGAGTTCACTACCTGTCCAAGATGCTCACCCTTGTCGGCTCAGGAGCATCTGATATGGCGAGCATTGATCCCATTGCCTCAGGGGACAATCAGGTGCTGGAACGCCTTAAGACCCTGGTCGGAGGCTCACGAGAGCGCTGCGTCACTGCCTTGTGCGCTGCTTGGAACAGAGATGCCGAAAACATTAAGTATGCAGAGGACTGGGAGCGTTCAGCCGAGCTGGGTGATGTGACGAGAATGCCGGCGAGCTTTGCTGCCTTTGAGGGGGCTCTGCTTACGGGAATGCAAAAGATCCTCTATATCTCTGACGCCATGTCCAAACCTGGAGCGGGAGATATCGTCTTGCCGCCCCCGGCGAAGCTGCTTCAGATGGTGCGCAGTCAATACGTTTCCACCTTGTACAAGGCTTTGAGTGGAATGGTTGAGAACGCCGAGCGCTCTCTGAAGAGAACCGAAGATGACTGGTCCATTGACGGCGAGGGGTCACTTGCGTCAGCTGCGATACCCTCTATGGCGGGCAAAGCGGCGTTGAATTCTGGAGACAGGGTGAGTGATATTTTAACACTGCTGATAGCTTCGTCTTGCTAACATTACTTACAGAATATTCGCATGCTCATGACACTTAGCAACCTCCAATCACTCCGCTCGCAGGTCGTGCCGAGTCTCAACTTGCAGTTTGAAAATGCCTTCTTTGTCAAGTTGATGGAGGAATCAAAGAAGATCCGCGAAGTCCTCGGACAAATCCACGAGCGGCTCTTCCAATCCTACACCAAGCAGTCGATCGAAAGGCTTCGTGACATCATTCAGTCTGGCGTCTCGGCTCCCGACTGGGCTCCTGGTCATGGCCAACGCACTCAAACGGCCAAGCCATATGTTTATGAGGCCCTCCTCAGCCTGGTCCTCGTCCACTCGCAAGTCTCGACCACGGCGCCCGCCCTCACCTTTGAAGTACTGTCCTTCCTCCTTGAACAGACCTCGATCCAGCTCCTCGAGGCCTTCCGCCGGCGTCCGCGCTACTCCCTCGAGGCCCTCATGCAGGCGACACTCGATGTTGAGTTTGTCGCCCAGACCCTCAGCCACTACACTTCAGAGCGTGCTTCGGAGCTACAGAGCCAGATCTACCAGGAGCTCGACGCACGTACTGACAACGAGGCCCGCGCCCGTCTGCAAGGCGAGCTGGGTGAGATGCGCAACGTTCTCAAGCGCCTGCGTGACGCCAGCAAGAACGAGTTTGCCTGCTTCCGGAAGCCCAAACGGCCGGGCCATGGGCCGAGCCGGAACAACAGCGGCATCTCGTCGACCTAGGGGGCTTCCGAGATGCGTGCTCGAACGGCTTCTGGGACAACTGAGAGCGGGAAGCAGAAGGAGAAGGAGAAGGAGGTTGAGCCCAATTGTAGTAGTACCTTTGACCCCAGGAGTAGTATCGTTGATGACGGGAGCGTGTGGATATAGTAGCAAGTGGCCATATACCGTGTCTGAAAAAGATTCTTTCAAGAAGCGAGCAATGCAAAATGATGAGCAACACGGTAATGCAGTTTATTTCCCGAGTTTCTCCCCAAAAAACCTATATATTCCATCTCGTCAAGAACCCCCCGAGGTATCTCGCTTTGTCTATACCGTAACGCCAGTTCCAACAAGTCGTGGCCGTTTTTATACTCGGTTTTTCTTTTTTTGTGCCTCCCTCCCCCCTTAAGTAGCCCGTTTGGCTCAAACGCCTATAGTCATACATGCATCATCGTGTGGTATCAAGAAAGAGAAAAAAAATGAATCGTTGCTTTTTTGTTTCCCGTCCAGTCATTAGCCATTAATTGGTCGAAAGGTGAAAGTCGAGACCCCGTTGGCGAATATGAGAAAGGAGTTGCAAAAACACCTGACTCTCGTTTCGTCTACGGGGTGTTGGTGATGAGAAGGTGAGAGCAGAACATCATCTCGAGGGACCGAGAGTCTGCAGGAGAGAATTGGGACCCTTCTTGTCGGGCCAGGATAGCGTCGTCTGGGAAACATGATTAGCATTGTTGTAAGATAAAAGGGGTTACTAGACTTACAATCTAGATCAAGGTCTTGGAAATAACTCGCAACAATTGGTTCTTGCTCCGAAGTGGCTAGCTTCCCAGAGGCGTTGCGAAGCGTCTGTGGTAGGGCCTTGCGAATCGCCAACAGCATCTTGAGCAGACCTGCCAAGTTGCCTCCTTGCTGTGTGAACACGCTGGGATCCCTCTCAAGGGGCCACCCAGGACGAAGATGGTCCTGCTCCCAAGCCTTGAAAGCCCACGTCGATTTCTCGAGGCAGTTGAGGAAGATGAGCGCGGTGAGGTACATCTTGAAGTTGACCTTGACTTTACTGTCCTGGAGCACTCGGTGCATGCCACTTAGCAGGGCCTTGGAAGTGTTGTTTGCCTTTCTTTCGGCTGCTGCGTTCAGCTGCATGCAGATAGTAGTGTAGATATCGGCGTCGTTCTCGCTCTCAGCCTCTTGAATACGTCGTGGTTCCTCTCCCTCACTCGCGGGCTTTTCAATAATGTTCCACTGTCTCTCACGGTCGATGCTCTCAACCAGACCCCAAAGTTCTAGGGATTTTCGGAGTAGATCATCTTCGCCTTCTGACAGTTGCTGAATGGCGAGTTCCAGTGTGACGCGCATAAACCTCGATGGCTCACGCTCAATGAAGAGGTGAAAGACGTCCCTCATGTAAGCTTCCACCTTACCTGGGATGTCCTCCTTGTCCTGATCGATCATGATGACCTGCCAAAAAGAGTCTTTGCTTCCTCGTGTCGCAGCCAGTGTCTCACTAGGCTCCAGCAAAGCGACAAAGGCTTCCATAACGATGACTTTGCCAATCTCAGGGAAGTGAGAGACCTCAATCACAGTGCCATCGTGGGTCATCTGAAGCTGGTTCTTCAGCAGGTTGATTCGATTCTGGGACAAGACAACCTGAACACCAGCCGAGTACAAGTCCAGTTGCTCTTGTAGTCTCGTCCGAACGCAGCCAGTCCTCCAGACACGAGGCGACAAGACCTTTCGACAAGTATCACATGGTGTTCCCTTGCCACAGTTCTTGCGGAGGATCCTGCATCTGATACAAGCACCGATCTTGCGGACCTCCTGAACCTCCTTGCGCCGAGCTGCTGTGAATCGAGATCGGGAATGTCGGGGCCTCCCGTTCAGCTGCCCATCGCCCGTATCCATGCGTACACCGCCTCGGTTCATCTGGATAGGCGCAGGGGGGTGATCGGGGACAATCGGCACTGGCGATGCGGTAGCCAGGTATGTCATTTCGCCCCATGGCTGCGAGATACCCCCATCAGGAGCAGTGACCGCACTTGGGGAGGTTTCGACGGGAGGCGCGAGTTCGACGGTCGGAGGCGGTGTCGATGAACCGTTTTCATTGACGAGCTGAGGATCGAGAAGTGACGGGTTCAACCGTGCGGTAGCAGCAACGGCAACAGATATGTTGGAGGCATCTGGCGAGGCAACGCTGTTGGGGAGCAATGCCTGAAGTCGTTCCTCGGGAGATAGTTCGGGTCCAGGAAGCGGCTGTTGGACTACGGCTATCACTGAACGTTAGTTCAACTTCTCACAACGGACCATATAGCATCTTACCCCTATTCTGCTGCTGCGATCGATTCTCGTAGCTCACGGGAGGGTTGTCGAGGGTGAATTGCTCATGAAGTTCGAAACGTTCAACAACGTGAGTGCTGGCGGGGTCGGCGGGGTCGGCGGTACCTGGAGCGCTCTGGCCACGGTTGTTCTCGTTAAGATCGACCTGTCGCGAGGCTTCGGCAAGAGTCTCAAGAGCACTCCATCCTTGGGGAAGGTTGGGGACGTCGACAGTCTGGCCGTTGGTCTGCGCATCAGGAGGCGGTCGCTCTGGGGCCGCACGAGCGTTGGTGATACCATGGAGCTCGAGGCAGGCTCGCATGCGGTCCGACTCGGAGATGGCGGGGCATTTCTTGGTGATGTGGGTGGTCAAGCTATCGATGCGGCCCTTGGGAAAGTTCTCGCCGCATTGCTTACAGGTGTGCGGATACCTGTTGCTGTTATCGTTGAGCTTGGGGCCTCGGACGAAGTACTCGAGGATGAGAGGATTGGGCTTGCGGCCCATTGCGATTGAGCGCTCACGGGCGGTGGTCGCAAGCGCCTGGCCCGCAACCTGATCCGACAAGGCGTCAGAAACGCCTATTCCACCAAAAAAAGAACCAGAGCTGGACGTCCAGTCCCGTTCCGTTCAGTAGAAGCAGGCAGATGGCACCGTAGGGCTGGCGGAATTGGTGATGGGGATTCGCCGTGGCTAGATTCTGCCTCCTCAGACCGACAAATTTCTCACACCGCCTGTCGAAAGCCGGCTCAGGGGTTAATCCGAGTCATGGTTGGGACAGTGTGATTGGTAGAAAGTCTCCGATGCAGAGAAAAGTCAAACGTCGATCTTAGTCATCACCCGTGCACCCTCCAAATCGCGGGGTCCCCTTCATCACACAACGGAAAAAAAGCTACACCCCGCTGCTCGATTATATCCTTGCTCGTCCTTGAATTATACAAGGTTCAATAATTGCAATTGAACTCGGAAACACCTTCAAAATCTTCCACCATGAAGAACATTCAGCGACTTGAGCTCTCGGCCGCGGCTGATATGCATGTTCACTTGCGGCAGGGTGAACTAATGGACTTAGTAGTCCCAACTGTGCGGCAGGGTGGAGTTGATACGGCTTTCGTGTATGGACTCTGTATCCTAGAAGAGAGAATGGAGAAAGCTAATATAAGAAAATAGAATGCCCAATCTCGTATGTGGCTTTTGTAAATTCCGTGTTTTGAGTAATTTGTTTCAGAGATTACTCCATCATGACATCTATGCTTGTTGAATGGTTACTGATCTTTGATTACAGCTGCCTCCTCTCACATCGGTTGAGCAGGTATGTAACTCGTGCCCCATTGACACGGAATTATCCTCTATGACCTATGACAAATATCTAACTCTTGTATAGGTGCTCGAATACAAGTCCAAGCTTACTGCCATCACCAAGGATGTCAACTTTCTCATGTCGCTCTACGTTAGTCCTGCCCCTATTCATGATTTCCATGGCGTACCCTAACTTCTGCCAGCTTCACCCCTCTGTTACCCCAGATGTTATTGAACAGGCTGCCGCTGCCGGTATAACCGGTGTGAAGCTCTACCCCCAGGGCAAGCTCCCTCCTCCTTTCGAGATGGACATGTCACTTACACCATATAGGTGTGACCACCAACTCTGAGAGTGGTGTTTCAGACATTACAGCTTTCTACGACACTTTTGCCGCCATGGAGAAGCACGGAATCAGTAAGTATTACATCTGCGAGATTTTGTTCCTCTTTCAGCCGGGAAGAGTGAATTAGGGACTAACATCTCTGCCCGTTCATAGTCTTGAACATCCACGGCGAGGTTCTCGAGTCCCTTGCACCAGCTGGTACTACCCTGGAAGAGGCTTTCCTCCCTACTCTGAAGCAGCTCCATGAGCGATTCCCCGCCCTGCGCATTGTGGTATGTGAAGACTCAACCACCTTGACTAAATAGTGACTAACATGGAGACCAAAGCTTGAGCACTGCACCACTGCTGCTGCTGTCGAGGCTGTCAAGGCCTGTGGACCTACTGTTGGTGGTATGTTCTCCTCAACTGCGAGATCGCATAAAGAATCACATTCATCTAACGCCATTAATAGCTACCATCACGGCTCATCATCTCTATCTCACCTCCCACGAGGCTTGTTGCGATCCCTTCGCTTTTTGCAAGCCCATCCCCAAGAAGCCCACCGACCGTGATGCCTTGGTCAAGGCCGTTGTCAGTGGCAACACCAAGTTCTTCTTGTAAGCCATTCCCCACCTCTACCCCTTCGCATTTTAACCACCTCCTGTAGTGGAAGTGACAGCGCCCCTCACCCCCTCCAGTCCAAGACCTCTGCCGAGCAAGGCAAGGCTCCCGCCGGTGTCTTCACCCAGCCTTACGTGACGCAGCTCGTCCTTCTTGGCCTCGAGGAGGCCATTGAGCGGGGCGTCATCACCGACGCCGACGTCACCCAGGAGAAGCTCGAGAACTTCTTCAGCCGCAATGGCCGCCGCTTTTACAAGCTCCCTGAGGCTTCGGAGAACAAGATCATTCTGGAGAGGAAGGGAGAGAAGATCCCCACCAGCATCAAGAGTGCTGATGGTAAGAACGAGGTTGGCATCTCTAGGCACGGAGCTGAGGTGTTCAGCCTGACCTGGGCTTGAGTCATGAAAAATGAACTGTGATTGGAAAACGGAGTTGCGGCATAGGGTGTGTTGAGCATAAAATGAGGTGTTTAAACTAGGAAGTGCGTTGTGAATAGTGGTTCTAACCCGTGTTTGAGAGCACCTATCTCCAGTGGTTTCGCGTGAGCAAGTGATCAACTATAGACAATACACAATCCTGAGGGATTATAGGTAACCGGTCGCACGATCCTTGGAATAATGTACCGCATTCAAGTAACTATTGCCATCCGTGTTCTGTATAGTAAGCATCCATAACTCCGTGCTATGCTCCCAAGTCTGCACCAACCCCAAGCAGACTTAAGGGTATCTAGTTCAAACAAAATACCTAGCCATGTTACCTAGATTCCTCATCCCTCCCCCACACATTACCGAACTCTTCATCGTCGTCTATCCGATAGTTTGATTGATAATTTGACATGAAGCCGTGAGGCTGCGTCTGATTCTGAGTTCCACTCCATTCTGTCGATTCTTCGTTGACAGGGCTGTCACCCCCATCGTAGGTCCTAGCCTGGCTGGCTTCCGCGGGCGCCGGAGGACCCTTGCCCAGGCCGAGCTTGGCTGGGTCAGGTTCTGCGTGCTTGACGACCTTCTTGGACTTCTTCTTCTTCTTAATCGGGACCACGGCCTCCGGAACAGGCTCGGGCTGAGGCGTAGGGGGAGAGGCTCTGCTCCTCTGCTTGCCCTTGTTGGTAGACGAGGCCGCCTCTGGCGCTGGTGACCTCACAGACGGGCTGTGGTAAGCAGGAGACCTTGTTCCAAAGCTTCCAGGAGAGCGATACCGGTCCCTCAGGGGTTCGCTGGCTGTAATGACAGGGTACTGGAAGTGGTTAGATGTGGCAAAACATTTGGCTCCGTTCTACTTACGTTCCAGTCGCCATATTCAAGCTGCCGTGCCTGTGCATACAGGCGATCCTCATCGGCATCCAACTCGGGCTCTTCAAATGTGCCATGGGTGTTTTCGTTGATCAGATCCGGGCGATTATGGCTTGCCTCCCCATTTGATCCAAGCAGAGGAGTTGTCGTGTTGATCTCGCCAGGCTTGGGAATCCAATACTTTCCTTTTCCACCACGTTCGTATCGCATGCCTTCCTTGAGCCTCGCAAGACGGGACTTGGAATCTTCATGGGCCATCACTTTGTCGCCAGAATCGAACACTCGGTAACCATAGGTATCTCCACGAAAAGTGATTTTCGAGTCCTCGATCAAATCTCGTACGCCAAAGGCATCTTTGAAGGCATGGTTGAGAGGCATCCGCGCGGACAGGATGCTGTTATCTGCAAAATCATGCCATGAGAAGGCATACCAGTGTGCCACGGCAAAGATGGGCATCTCAATACAGATGAGAGCATCCTGGATGGCAGCTGCGAGGTTGTCTTGCGTGTATCCCTCCACATTGTCGGGTATTGCACCTATCCAGACCAAGATGGATAGGAAAAATCCTTGCCAATACGAAGCAAAGATGATGAGCTTGATGCAAAGGAATTTGGGTACTGGTCTGAAAGGTTGTAGGTCTCGGTTCATGCAAACCCAGAAGAGGCCGAGAGAATACAAGCTGACAGTGACACTGATATTATATATGATGCCGCTCCAAAGGTAGCCAGAGGTGAGTCCGATATAACCTTCTTGATATGTTCCTGTCGCTTTCATGATGATGGCAGCAAGGGCAAGAATGGGCTTGAGCCAGGCATATTGAAGGATACCTCGCTTGATTGACAAAAAGGTATAGGGATCTGAGATATCGACCTTGGGTAGGACATGGTTGAGCGGCCAGAGGTGGTGGACAGGAGCTCGGCCATGCGTCATGATAATGAGGGACCGCTCTCCACCGAGATAGTTGATGAGCAACTGGAAGAACGTGTAGATCGTAAAGGCTTCGTAGATATCGCGGATTGGATCAAGGAAAGCGGCAGCTTTCAAGGATATCATGCTGGTCCATGATGCGATCGAGTATATGGGCACCATAAGAAGGATTCGGACGACATATCTTTGTAGCAAGGGCTTTCGGTAGTTTTTGGCTTGCAACAGTATCGAGCTGTACTTTTCGTTAGTTATGTGCACCTGCAAGCTGGAGTATGGGTCTGGGAGGTTCATACACGACAGACAGTATTGTCGCTGCTAGGGACGCGACGCCAGATACCACCGTAGTGGCATAGGTAAGCTTCTGGCCTGTGCCGCCATTTGACATGGCCTCGACGTAGTCATCCATGGCGACGTGGATTCAGCTGTTCCGTCTCGTCGAGATGATCTAGTATATGGGCAATCGGCTGGCGCGTCCTAGCACATGACTGACGGTGTGCGCAAGGATATGTATGATGAAGGAGGAGATGAGAGAAGCTCAGTGGGATGCACGAGTGTCAACGGTGGCGCAAACCGGTGATGACGACACCGCTCGGACAGAAACCCCGTGATTATGGACTGCCGCCTCTAGCCAGACTGTCATGGACGAAGCAAAGACGACAGACGGCCAGATGATGTCCTCGTTGCCTTGCCGCAGGAATGGATGGTTGGTAGGGCCGGCACGGAATTATGTTTCATGCGTCCAGGTAACCACTTTCCTCCCATGGCAATGACCTAGGGCGCACTTGCCGTAATGGTTCATGGAGTCCAGGCCGCCCGGGGAGCTTGGATGCCGCTTATTTAGGCGTGTGGGGCGCTAGACCGTCGCCCAAGACCTCTGAAGCCACACCAACCACAGTGGCTCCGCTACCCTGCGTCCGCTATTTGACAGGGGGCGGATACCAGCACCTCAACAACCGCGTCGCGAAGCGACATTCTTTTGGATTGGATGACCTGACAGCTCCTGACCGACTATAATATTAACCAGCTACTATGCTTCACATGCGGAATCTCGCAACACATTCTGTCCGCTAAAGTATTTGCAAGCTGTCGCTGTGCTCTAGATGATGCGACGTATCTCCCTGCTACTTTATGGAGCTTGTTGAGCTCCGTTGAGCTACTTCAAACATGAATATCACCCTGGCCGCTCTCGACAATGCAATTGTTGTAGCCAGAGACACCAAGACCCCCAAATTCAATTAGTATGTTGGACGTTGCTTGTTTGTCTCTCGTATACTGACTCGAACCCTCTCGCAGTGAATTCCTCATCTTTGTCGCCCTGTGCTGTATCCTAGCCATCTTCTTCCTCCTATACTTCAACCGAGTCTTTGCGTCGATCGTCTCCTACTTCATCCGAGCCTACACCTGGCACCAGTATCGAGTCTACATCGACATCAAGGCTATACAAATATCTCTCTTAGGTGGCCGAGTGTTCTTTACGGGTTTACGGTATCATGGCGAGAACGAGACGTTTATGGTCCAACATGGTTACATTACATGGAGATATTGGCTTCGACGAGTTCGCGACGCAGACATCATCGATTCCCGACGATCCAAGGTGCCGACCACCGATGCTACACCATCGAGCGACATAAAGAATTCCGAGCTTCCCTGCCGAATACAGGTGGACCTGATTGGTTTGGAATGGTTTGTGTACAATCGAAGTCCAGCCTACGATACCGTCCTTTCCGGTCTCACCCAACACCATGACCCAGATGCTCGATCAAGTGGTGTGTCGGAAAAGGATGAATCTGCATTGCGGCCGCGGGGTCCTAAGTTGGAGAGGGATGCTGAAGGTGAAAAGGGGCTGGACGAGAAGAAAGAGGCGGACGCCCAGGCAAGGTACGTGTACCGGCGCACGACGACAGGTCTCGGAAGTGGCGAGGACGACGAAAATACACACAGCTGTGAAATGGAGCTTCCATTCATGATCCAGCTGTTCCCGATACATATCCGCTGTCAAAAGGCTGCTGCTGTTATGGGCAGTGAAAACACCAAGGCGATCCTCGTTGCCAGGGCAGACTCACTTGACGTGGAAGTTGACGCTTCAGAAACTACCACGCGCGATCCTTACAGACAAACCTTCAAGGTTCAATTCAACCATCCAGTCATCGAGTTCAAGGATAATGAGGACTTCAAGGAGGACCAAGCCACCCGGGCCACCCGGGATCGCGACACTACTCAAAGTCAGGAGGCGGTTTCGAAGCGATCACTCTTTCGTCATCATCGGCGAAGAGCTGTCAACTCTCTCCGTAATCTGGTGCCTTATTGGCGGCGCTCTGTTGAGTCCTTCTCTACCGATTCACGGGCTGTGAACACTGGAGCTTCGCAGGTTCCAGGCGCCAACCAATGGCAAGGATTAACACGTTATCTGGATGACCGCGACCGGGATGATAGGGCTCGCTGGGGAGCAGTCGAATACGCCGCTGTGACTACAGTCTTGGATAGCCCTGAAGCGGTATTGACCGTGTACTGGGACGCTGTAGGAAAAGTCCCTGATCGAGGCCATGGAAATCCCAAGGCATTCCCACTCAACATCAACGGGAGTGAGCCTCCGGCCTGGGGCATCAATTTCTCTGTCAAAGGAGGAACAATGAACTATGGTCCATGGGCAGACCGTCAAAGGGCAGATTTGCAGCGATTCTTTTTCCCGTCTCTCTGCAAGGATGCAGTCCCTGCGAGACCGCTGAAGCCAGGGGACTGGAGAGCCGCTACCACCTTCTCGCTTTACGTTGAAATAGACGACACGGTTACCTTGAGAGTTCCTATAAGGGAGGAGTCCAAGAACTGGCGTTGGCGAGGCAAGGAACCACCGATGAAACACCAGAAAGCACCCACAAAGCGGAAGCAGAGAAACAGAGCGAAAAAGAATAGCAAGGGAGAGGCTACTCAGCTTCGCCCTGCGGGATGGTTGGAGGTAAAGCTTCCAGCCAACTCCTCAGTCAAGTTCAACATGGATATGATGGCAAGCTCAACTGGTTACACAACGAAACTCGACGTCGACCTGCCCAGTTCAGAGCTTTGGAGTTCTGTCAACCACGATCTGCTCTGGCGATCAAGTGCTTTGCAGGTATCCTGTGATCTCTCTAACCCGCTCGCCTGGAACTCGCTCAGAAACTGGAACTTCAGCATTACCAGCTCTAAGATGGATCTGTTCATTCTGAGAGACCACATCTTCCTTCTTGTTGACTTGGTTGATGACTGGACAACTGGCCCGCCCGCAGACTATCTCGTGTTTGTGCCTTTCAAATACCACGTTCACCTGAAGCTGCAATCGTTACAGCTCTACCTCAATGTCAACGAGGCCAACATCATTGACAAAGCAACCGTGATAGAAGACAACACTTATCTGGTTCTCTCTAGCCCTTGTCTGACGGCTGAGGCCTGTATCCCTATCGACAGCTTCCGGCCTAGCAAGAACGCTATTCCTTTTGACGTTCGTGCTGATCAGTTGGATCTGTCACTCCGAGTTCCCCAGTGGAACACGCAGGCGGCGTTTCTCTCATCACAAGACTTTGGCCACATCGAAGGTCTTGTGGTGGACGGCAGCTACAATTACAATGCGACAACATCGACGACAAACACGGACACGCTCATCCTCAATGTTCGCGGCCAGTCCCCCTACGTCTACCTGTATGGCTTTCTTATCCGGTATATCATCCTGCTGAAGGACAATTACTTTGGAGATTATGTCCACTTCAGAACCTTGGACGAGTATCAAAATCAACTTCAGTTGAAGGAGAAGAACCCAGGTGCCGAGGCCGCGAATCAGCCACCCACCAAAAAGTCAAACGACATGGATGTTATTCTTGGTGTCAAGGTTGAGGATCTCAGGATTATGTTGCCAACCAATCTCTACTCGGCTGATCGCTTCGTCCAAGGAGAACTTGCCAGTGTTGCCGCCGACCTGCGTTTCACGAATTACTTCATGGAAATCGAGATTGAAGTTAGCCCCGTGAGTCTCTCGTTGGGCACTTCGGAGGGTGCTCTGGATTCTCCTGGCATGTCATCGTCGAATACCCAGCTGTTTATCGATGGCGTACGCTTATATGGCCATAAACTATTTGGTCTGCCGCCCACAGAGCCCGCCTACGTCTGCAATTGGGATGTCAGTGTCGGTAGCATTGCAGGAGAGTGCACTTCCGAATTCCTTATTGCTGTGGCAAGAGGCGGCAAGGCGGTTGCTTTCTCTTTTGATGATGTCGAGAACGCTCTGGTCCCATACTCGTCTCTGGTGTTCTTCGATATCACCTTTGCACGAGTGGCTGTCGAGTCTGTCCAGGTATGGTTACATGTCGATGAAGCAGCGTTTCTGGTGTCAACCGACGCTATCGATGTGAATTTCAACGATTGGGCTCGGTCACACTATTCGAAGCGTGCCGACATTGTCGTCCCAAATATCCAAGTCTCGTGTGTCAACGCGGAATCGGCAGCAAGGCAGAAGTCTAGGTACCAACACCCTGTGGAAACGGAAGCGCACCTGCAAACCACTGTCCGACTTGCTGTGATTGGACGCAAGTTCAACTTCACCGAAGAAAGGAAAATTCAGCAAGAACTAGTGCAGCGGGAAGATCAACGGACACATCGAGCCGAGTTTCTCATCCTACCAGAATACTTGGATAATCTTGTCCCAGAAGTGGTTGATCCGCCAGCCCAGTGTGCCCCTCCTCCACCTCATCCAGCCATCTCACTCGAGGGCGAGGACGAAGACGTATCGTACAGGACATTGGCGTCACGCCGGTCCCGAGGGTTGAGTCACAAATCCTCATTCCTTTCCCTTGCCGCTTCGGAGAATGGCAGCGTTATTCTCGCACCAAGTCAACACCGTGCTCGATCCAGATCAAACCAGGGCAATTACCTTGATACTGGGTCTGGGTTGTTGGACAATCGACCAACCTTGAGGCAGAAGGGATCGTTTATATCACATTACTCAAATGGAGACTATGCTACAAAGGAGGGTCTTGCTCACTCTTCTGTGGCTTTCTCCAGCCAGTACGTCTCGCCGCATTTCCCGCTTCAGGGTCTGCAACCCAGTACACGAGAGGTTCCAGTCCAGAGTACTGAAGAAGACGAGGAAGATGACATGTTTGACTCAATTTCGATTGGGTTGGATGACATTGATCCGAATGGACTGGGCGAGGAATACCCCTATTTCAGTGCCTTGGTTGAGTTTCCCTCTGGCATATCAGCATTTGCCAACCCATCTTCAATCCGCTACGCCGCCTCCCTCTTGGATGCCCTGCAGCCGAATGAACCAGAGGATTTGTTGGACGCCTTCCAGATTGATGCCATGACCAAAATCTTCGACCTACAGAAAGAACGGGGAACCAGCGGCCAGATCAAGGATTTCATGATTCGAATACCCAATGCCAACTTCAGGCTTCTCAATCCGACATCTGAGGACCCTTCGGACTATGTCGAAGACGAGCAGGACCAGTATGACCTCACGATTTCGAAGGTGTCATTGGTTGCTCGAACGACAACCAACTGGGAGGACCCCTTTAAAGATGAAACACGCAATTCCAAGACTTCACTTCAACTGCGGTTAGGATCAGCTGAGATTTCGGCGTCCGAGCGTAAATCGTCACTTCAGGAACCTCAGCCGGCAGTCATGGCACAGATTGACGAGGTCACTGTGTCAGTTGGCGCGAAAGAAATTAGGTTCTTCGAAGCCGACATTGGCTCCGTGGTTGGAAGCACCGCTTCAGGCAAGATTGAGTACCTGGCGTCTTTGATTCATCGAACTGGCACTGTTGCAACCGAGTTGGGGCATTTGCTCTCTGAGACTATCACAAAGCACCAGAACCGCCAAAGGTTTTTCACATATTGCCTTCTTGAGGAGGGCCAGTCGACTAATGATCCATCTTTCGTGGTCCGACCTTCGGCTGTGCTTCGATCAGCGAACGAGCACCTGCGTACGTTTGATTCATGGAAGTTGGCGATGCGACTTCGTCAAATATGGGCAACCATGGAAGAGCACACCAGGGCTCACCTCGTCCACCAATGTTTGACTGGCTCTCCTGATGTCCCTGCGAATGCTGTAGAGTACTCGATAGCAGCACTTCAAAAGTGGCGCGGCTGGGACTTGGAGGACCTGGCTCATTCACTCGTCCTGGTGAACATCTTTGGTCCGATCGAAGAAGTGGAAGAAAGCCATGATGACCAGCTTCCCCTCTCCGGCGCTTGCAGGCTCGGAGAATTACAACTTGTTCTCGACCCAGGGCCGAAGCAAAACAAACTCGGTTTCATCGATCTGGCCGCTAGAATCGCCCAGCAGATGCCCGAAGCCGTGGAGGGTCAAGACGAGAGCGCGAAGCCAAGCGTTCCCCTGACGACGTTGAATATCTCCTGCGCGGAAGCAGGTATCAATCTGAACTGGGAACTTTGCGAACTGGCTGAAGACGTGTTGCAACTATACTCCAAGAGCCAAGGCCAAACTCAATCAATGGCCGTCATCCCTAAGCCGAAACGCCCAGCGAAGCCGAACCCTGCTGCTTGGCCACCGGTCCATGTGGTTGTGGAAGTGACTCGAGGTGCGGTGGAAGTGGAAACCATCAACCTCAGAGCCAAGACATTGAGTCATGGGCTGAAGATGTCAATCCTTCACCAGGCTGGAGTTGACACTTCCAGTTCGCTGAGCCTGATGCTGAACTGCAACGCCATCACTTCCTCGTTACACAGCAACGCTCATGCTCTGGGAATGTCTCAACTGAAACACCCAAGCATTTTCCTGTCGCACGAACTCCACGACATTGACGGCATGTCAAGCCATACCGTCAAGGCCAGTGCCAGCAGTCGAAACCTGACCATTGCAGTCAAGGAGGACCCGATTGGGCTGATGGAAGTTCTTGACCGTCTCTTTGGTGACGAGATTCACCAAGTATACGGCCTGAAGAGTCAACTTTCCAGCTTGTCAAAGCCCAAGAAGCCGAAAGAACAGAAGAGGATTTCGGATCGGCTCTCGAGCGTGAGGGTCAATTTCGCCATGTTCCTTGATGAGTACAGTATCTCGATTCCTTTCCTGCAATCTCTGACCTACAAAATCACTGGAACCGTGGCGCGAGCGGCAACAGCAGCCAACTTTGGAAAGGAAGTCATCTTTGATTTCGACATCAAGGAAAACTATCACGAGATGCAGATCAACGTCAGGAATGAGCCTCGCAGCATTTCTCTTCTGCAGATTCCTCCAACCAATGGCCGCATCACCAGCCACATGAGCCCGACGGAGCACCAGATCACCGTTCTCTCATCGTTAGAAGTCGTTCAACTGGACGCATCCGCCGTCTACAGCCTTCTCACTGCACTCAACAGGCCCCAGATATCCAGTGCCATTCAAGAGCTGCAGGAGCAGACCAAGATCATTCAGGGGCATGTTTCAGAAATCTTTGGTTCTGACGAGCTTGAGATAGCGGAGCCTGTTATCGAGCCGATTAGGTTGGATCAACCAAGTGTCAAAGTTGTGTACAATGTCCATTTGACGTTGGCTGGCCTCCATGTCTTTGCCAAGACATCTCTCAAGTCTGAGGTTGAGCCCATGGCTCAAGTTCTCTTCTCTCTGGACAGGGCTCATCTGCACGCGTCTAACCGACACGAGACACATGGCCCTATCCTGAAGTACCCGGAGCTCCACGTCAACCTCAGTCACATTGGTCTCGACATTCTACGAGGCCAGGAGGGGTCCATGAGATCCTGTGGAAGCTTGGGCGTGGGTGTGACGGTTTCCGCCAGCTCAACCCTCGGCTCAGACGGCAAAGAAGATTGGTCTTTTAACTTCAGCAGCGACGACTTTGAATGCAACCTAGCTCCAGAAACCATCTCGACTGTCGTTGATGTTCTGGGGTACATGGGTGAAAAGATCAAAGATCTGGATACCTCCCGCGAGCTAGAATACCTGAGAAAGCTGCGACAGTCCAAGCCAAGAATCACCATCAACGGCGATGAGGAGCTACCTGAAGAAGTTGACATCATCGACTCGGTTCTTGCATCAGTTCAGTATCAGTTCGAACTTCGAAACATTCGCATCTGCTGGATCGTTGCAGATAGCAATGCTGACGAGTCAAGCACCAAGGAGGATCTTGTCTTGTCGGTCAAACTGTTCGAATTTGGCACCAGGACCCGACGATCTGCTCGACTGTCGATCGAAAATTTCCAGCTTCAGATGGTTCCCCCTGGTCAGGATATGAATGTCCGCTCACTTCACTCGGCCCTGCTTCCCGTGGTCACATTCAATATTGCCTATATGTCAACTGCCTCTGCACGACGCATGGCATTCCAGGCTGTGGGCGAGTCTCTGGATCTACGACTTACGTCCGCCTTTATTGTGCCAGCTGCACATTTGGCCGAGTCCATCATGCTTTCGATGAACAATGTGGCACAAGCATCGACGCAATGGAATACTGCAGTGACAACGGAGAAGAAGCCAGACGAGGCACCCAAAACAGGGCAACAACGAAGCATCTTTGGCAACAAGAGGCTGGAAAGTCTGCTTATCGATGCAGATTTTGCCGGTGCTGTTGTCTACATTGCCAACAAGAAGGCGATGGACAGTTCCAAAAACTCGTTCGGACGTTCTTCGATGGCTGGCAAGTATGGTCAGTTCAACACGGAGGATTCTGGAAGCGGAACTGCCCTCCGCAGCCCTGGACTGGCCTGGAAAGTCGAATACAAGGATGATGCGCAGGACGACCCTTCGCTCTATGGAGAGATCAAGGTGGACGCTTCCAGCAACATCATCTACCCTTCTGTTGTTCCGCTCGTGATGGACATGCTGTCAAGTGTGAAGGAAGTTGTCAAGGACGACGACGAAGCTGCGCCAGTCAAAGAACCAGAGCCATCTAAGCCAAAGGCTCACAAGTCCGGAGACGAGGATAACATCATCACTGCGGACCCCAGCGCTGTGCTAGGCCGTCTCAAGCTCAACTTGGGCTTACGCATTTGCAGACAAGAGTTCTCGCTGAGCTGTCAACCAATCGCCCGTGTCGCCGCCACGACGTGCTTCGACAACATCTACTTTACTGTCAATACCGTTCGGTCGTCAGAGCAAGGCAACTTCTTTGCAATTTCCGGAGACTTTACCAAGTTGCAAGCGTCTGTGCAACACGTGTACTCGCGCGAGTCCACCGCAAGCTTTGAACTGGACTCGATCACGCTTTCGTTCATGAACAGCAAGCACGTTAGCGGAACCAGTGGAGTTTCAGCCATCATCAACGTGAGCCCCATGGTGGTGTCCATCAACGCCAAGCAGGCACAAGATTTCTTGCTGTTCCGTGAGATTTGGTATCCAAGCGAGCTGCGTTCACCACCCACGGCTCCAGTCGCGAAGTTAGCAACCGAGACTTCTCAGGGCGGTCATCTAGTCCAGAGATATCAGCAAGTGGCGGCAACAGCTGCATTCCCATGGACTGTGACCCTTTCCATCGCAGCCCTGGACGTCACTATTGACCTTGGACAAGCCATTGGCAAATCGGCCTTTGCAATCAAGAAGTTTTGGGTGTCATCCAAGAAGACGTCGGATTGGGAACAGAACCTCTGCCTTGGCTTCGATAGGATCGGGGTCGACTGCACTGGTCGCCTCAGCGGCTTCGTGGCCCTGCAAGACTTCCGTCTGCGCAGTTCGATCCAGTGGCCAAAACGAGAAGAGGCACTCAATGAGACACCCCTGGTTCAGGCATCGATCGCCTTCAATGCATTCCGAGTCAAGGCTGCGTTTGACTATCAAGCCTTCTTGGTTGCCGACATTACTTCTTTGGAGTTTATCATGTACAACGTACGTGAAAGCCTTGACGGCAGTGGAGATAGACTGGTTGCCATGCTCGATGGCGAGGCAGTCCAAATCTTTGGCACAACAACATCAGCAGCCCAGGGCATTGCTTTGTGGCAGGCCATTCAGAAGCTTGTTCAAGAAAGAAGGGAGAGCTTTGAGAGCTCTCTGAAGGAGATTGAGAAGTTCATGAGCCGGAGGTCCACGGCTTCACGAAACACACTGCCACAGATCGAGCCACCACCAAAACTGAAGGTGGAAGATACATTGTCCAAATCCCCCATCTCCCTGGACACGGATGTGGTTGTGACACTCAAGGCACTCAACCTGGGTGTATTCCCCAGCACATTCTCGGATCATCAAGTGTTCAAGGTGGAGGCGTTGAACGCCTATGCTCGGTTCGCAGCCAGCATGGAGCAGAGACGCATTCACAGCATCTTGAGGATGATGTTGGGTCAACTTCGCATTGGTCTTGCTGGCGTTCGCAACGTGGAGGCGCCCAAGACACTGAGCGAGATCTCTGTCGAAGATGTGGTTCAACGAGCAACAGGGTCAAGAGGCGGAACGATCCTTAACGTACCCCAGGTCTCTGCAGTCATGGAGACATGGCAGAAGCCACGAGCAAACGAGATCAGCTACATCTTTAAGAGTGCCTTCGAGGGCAAGGTGGAAGTGGGATGGAACTTCTCCCGTGTCAGCTACATCCGAGGCATGTTTGCAAATCACTCCAAGGCACTGGAGCAGGTCTGGGGTAAGGAAATCCCCCTGACGGCGGTCAAGATCAGGGGAGTTCCAGGAGCAGAAGAGGGAGAGGGTGAACAGCAGAAGATCACGGCAGAGGTCAACGTGCCCGTATCCAAGTACGACTACGTGGCGCTGGAACCGCCCATTATCGAAACGCCGCAGCTGCGTGACATGGGCGAGGCGACGCCGCCACTCGAATGGATCGGTCTGCACCGTGATCGACTGCCAAACTTGACGCATCAGATTGTCATTGTGTCACTGTTGGAGTTGGCCGGCGAGGTAGAGGATGCTTATGCTCGCATTTTGGGATCATCATGAGATCAGTCATGGATGAAATTCATGGGTTATGAAGGAGGTTGATGAGGTTGCAGTACTTGTCCGGCGAGTGAGTCACTCGGCGACAGTACTGAGTAAGCATGACGAGCAAGCGAGGCGTTTGGGAAACTTGAAACAATTTCTGTTTTTGAACCAAAAGGGGTAACTATTGTTGGAAAGAATACTACTAATACACGATTTTACAACTGGACTCGGTATGAGGTTGATATCGAGGCTCCATGTGAGGCTGGGTGAAGCTGTTCATGTCAATCCGAGTGGAGCGGTGTGTAAATAAGCAAGACACCAAGAGGCGGCCTTCATAATAAAACATACGGTTTATGAGGCGTGTTATACTCAAGGTGTACTGATGTTTATGTCGACCATCCCGACTGTGCGGTGATTTTTACTCGCCACATGCCTCAAGGAAGCTAGGTACCAGGATGGTTCCGGGATAGCGTTACTGTATGAGGAAGCTCTGGCATCGGATCTTGACCATTTCCATGGAATCCCATTGGATCTGCCGCGACGGATCTGACGGGCTCTAAGCCGGCAAAGCTTCCCAAGTCCTCCAATGAGGGCTTGGGCGAGGCCAGCCTCTCGTGGTGGTCTGAGGTTTGAGCTGTGATGTGAGCAGTGGTACGGCAGAGGATCGGTCGAGTTAGGTACCGGCTTGGGCAGACACAGCCGGAGAAATACACGGGGATAAAGGCGGTGGATTGTATCCCGAAGTCGACTTGGCCTGTGCCACGGATGGAAGGTTGGGCTCGAGGTGAGGCCAGGCCAGGTTCGTGTAGAGAATGGATGGGCATCCGTCCGAGTGGAGGAGGCGTGGTGGTGGTGCGGGAGCTCCAGCTCAAGCTCCAGCCCACTTTCTAAACCACCACACAAGGGCTCACGCACACGCACACACACACCGGGAGAGAGCCCGGGTAGATGAGATGACAATTGCCATCGGTTATTGAGTCAGCAAGTGAAGAGTCAATGGCAATGGCTCATCACCGAAGCATTCAACGTTGCTGAACGTCATCAAGAGTTGCTCATCACCAGGCTTAGAGCCGAGTAGAGGAGGGGGAGGGGGTAAAGGGAGGGGTGCCCGTCATGCTCGGTTTCAGAGCTGTCCGGGCAGGGCATGGAACAATGCCAATCCTAATCCCCCATGGAAGCCAAAAAAAAACTGGCCGTGCTTTTTGTCCATGTTCTGATATTGCCATCCCATCCCATCCCATCCCATGGCCGCCATGGATATGCGTCCCCCATGCCACACTTGCTTTGCTCATCCCCACCTGGAGAGAGTTGGATTATTGTTACTCGCGGTGAGTCTCTCGGCGAGAGGAGAGGGAGCATAGCCATCCATGATGGCGGATATCATATGAGGCATGGTTTAATAATGGTAGAGCTTCATTGGGAGGAGGGGCACAAGAGAGTTTGGTGATTAGTCATGATACCGAAAGGAGAGCTCTCCAGGGCTGTGAAAGTTTCCCACGAATCAGGGTTGTTGCCCTTGGACGTGCACAAAAAACTCACTGTGGCAATAGTGCTCGGTAGCCCGTCGGGTGAGGTGAGAAAGCTCAAGCAGAAGCAGACCATTTTTTTTTAGCGGGTTTCTGGGCCTATCGTGGCCGAGCCCAACCCCTCCGGCAGGGCCTGGAGCAGTGGACGTCTCTGTTCAGTGAAATGCGGCGGCGAAGCACGGCGGGGTTCCCTCGGGTTGCTGTGCTTTGAGGGCAGTTGCTGCTATTGATGCCCCACCACAGCCCACCTGCCCAATTTTTTTTTTCCCTCGTTTCGTCTGCTGAGCAACCTGTGAGTGGGCTGGAACTCGAGTGGGCCCCCCGCTGCCCGCCGGTGGTCCAACCTTCCAATGGGTCGTCACAGCTCCCGTCCGTCCCCTCAGGCAAGGCAAGGGCATGCCCACCGAATGAATCTTTCTTCCCCCCTCCACCCACTCTGCTCTGATTTTTTTCCTCTCTTCCTCTTTTCCTTCTCTCCAAACCTTCTCCTCCAAAAGGGACGCATAAAGAGTGACAGTGGTTTCCCCCCAGAGCTGTCTCTCTTCTCCCCAGTAGCTCTCGAACCGTTGCCCTTTTCTCAGGCAATCGCTTCTTGCTTCTTCCCTTTTCTCAAGCAAGGCTCAGATCGCGGGGTGAAAACTTCGACCCCGCTCTGTTCCCACATCAACAACTTCGACTTTTCACACCACAACACATAGACAGGTTATCCCGTCAATACCGTCAAGATGGTCAAGTAAGTTGCTTCTGCTCATCGTCAAGGTCATCGCGCCTTGACTGCTTCTGTCACTGCCTCTACGCGCTTCAGTCCTTGCGACTGCTCGCCCGCGTCACCCCTCCATCCTCAACCTCATACCCCGCTCGGAGTTAAGCCACTGTCAATGTCCATGAGCTGACGCGATGCCTTCACCCGTTCAACAGCTTCACGATCGACGAGATCCGGGCCCTTATGGACAAGCCCACCAATGTCCGTAACATGTCCGTTATTGCCCACGTCGACCACGGCAAGTCTACCCTTACCGACTCCCTTCTCGCCAAGGCCGGTATCATCTCCACCGCAAAGGCTGGTGATGCCCGAGCGACAGATACTCGTGCCGACGAGCAGGAGCGTGGTATCACCATCAAGTCCACTGCCATCTCCCTGTTCGGCCAGCTCTCCGAGGACGACGACGTTGCCGACATCGTTGGCCAGAAGACCGACGGCAAGGACTTCCTCATCAACCTGATTGACTCCCCCGGTCACGTCGATTTCTCCTCTGAGGTTACCGCTGCTCTCCGTGTCACTGATGGTGCTCTCGTCGTCGTCGACACCGTCGAGGGTGTCTGTGTCCAGACCGAGACTGTGCTCCGACAGGCCCTTGGTGAGCGCATCAAGCCCGTCATCATCATCAACAAGGTCGACCGTGCTCTTCTCGAGCTCCAGGTCTCCAAGGAGGATCTGTACCAGTCCTTCTCCCGAACCATTGAGTCCGTCAACGTCATCATCTCCACCTACCTTGACAAGTCCATTGGTGACATCCAGGTCTACCCCGACAAGGGCACCGTCGCTTTCGGTTCCGGTCTGCACGGCTGGGCTTTCACCATCCGCCAGTTCGCTGTCCGATACGCCAAGAAGTTCGGTGTTGACAAGAACAAGATGATGGAGCGTCTCTGGGGCGACAACTTCTTCAACCCCAAGACCAAGAAGTGGACCAAGAACGGCACCTATGAGGGTAAGCAGCTCGAGCGTGCCTTCAACCAGTTCATCCTCGACCCCATCTTCAAGATCTTCTCCGCCGTCATGAACTTCAAGAAGGAGGAGATTGCCACCCTCCTCGACAAGCTCCAGCTCAAGCTCACCGCTGAGGACCGTGAGAAGGAGGGCAAGCAGCTCCTCAAGGCTGTCATGCGAACTTTCCTCCCCGCTGCCGACTCTCTCCTCGAGATGATGATTCTCCACCTTCCTTCCCCCGCCACTGCCCAGAAGTACCGTGCTGAGACTCTGTACGAGGGTCCCCCTGATGATGAGGCTGCCATTGGTATCCGTGACTGTGACCCCAAGGGTCCTCTCATGCTCTACGTCTCCAAGATGGTGCCCACCTCCGACAAGGGTCGATTCTACGCCTTCGGTCGTGTCTTCTCCGGTACCGTCCGATCCGGTCTCAAGGTCCGCATCCAGGGCCCCAACTACGTTCCCGGCAAGAAGGACGATCTCTTCATCAAGGCTATCCAGCGTACCGTCCTCATGATGGGCGGCAAGGTCGAGCCCATCGACGACATGCCCGCTGGTAACATTGTTGGTCTGGTCGGTATCGATCAGTTCCTTCTCAAGTCTGGTACCCTCACCACCAGCGAGACCGCCCACAACCTCAAGGTCATGAAGTTCTCCGTCTCCCCTGTTGTCCAGCGTTCCGTCCAGGTCAAGAACGCCCAGGATCTCCCCAAGCTCGTTGAGGGTCTTAAGCGTCTGTCCAAGTCTGACCCTTGCGTTCTTACCATGACCTCCGAGTCCGGTGAGCACGTCGTCGCCGGTGCCGGTGAGCTGCATCTCGAGATTTGCCTCAAGGATCTCGAGGAGGACCACGCTGGTGTTCCCCTGATCATCTCGGACCCCGTCGTCCAGTACCGTGAGACCGTCACTGGCAAGTCCAGCATCACTGCCCTGTCCAAGTCTCCCAACAAGCACAACCGTCTGTACATGGTTGCCGAGCCCATCGATGAGGAGCTCTCGCTCGCCATTGAGGGTGGCAAGGTCAGCCCCCGTGATGATTTCAAGGCTCGTGCCCGTGTCCTGGCCGACGACTTCGGCTGGGATGTCACCGACGCCCGAAAGATCTGGACCTTCGGTCCCGACGGCACTGGTGCCAACCTGCTGATCGACCAGACCAAGGCCGTTCAGTACCTCAACGAAATCAAGGATTCCGTTGTGTCTGGTTTCCAGTGGGCCAGTCGTGAGGGTCCCGTCGCTGAGGAGCCCATGCGATCCATCCGCTTCAACATCCTCGATGTTACCCTCCACGCTGATGCTATTCACCGTGGTGGTGGTCAGATCATCCCCACTGCCCGCCGTGTCCTGTACGCCGCTGCCCTGCTCGCCGAGCCCGCCCTCCTTGAGCCCGTGTACCTGGTCGAGATCCAGGTCCCCGAGAACGCCATGGGTGGTGTGTACGGTGTCCTTACCCGACGACGTGGTCACGTCTTCAACGAGGAGCAGCGTCCCGGTACTCCTCTGTTCAACATCAAGGCCTACCTCCCCATTCTGGAGTCTTTCGGCTTCAACGCCGACCTTCGACAGGCCACCTCCGGACAGGCTTTCCCCCAGTCCGTGTTCGACCACTGGCAGATCCTCCCCGGTGGCTCTCCCCTCGACAGCACCAGCAAGGTCGGTGCCATCGTCACCGACATGCGAAAGCGCAAGGGTGTCAAGGTCGAGGTGCCCGGTGTCGAGAACGTAAGTTTTGCTCTGTGTGTAATGTATACGAAGATAGATTTGCTAACTCTTTGTGACAGTACTACGACAAGCTGTAAGCGGCTTTTTAATACGCCGATGGAAGGACGAAGGATGCCACAATGGGCACATGACATCAACCGGCTGGTAACCAAGATTCGGGATGTATGCTCGAGCCCATGGAGGAGCTTCTTGTTGAGCTCAGGAGGGGCATGCTGAGCGAATACCAAAGTAAAAGAAAAAAAGTCGAGTGGCCGGGTTGAGGCTGAACGCCATGAGGAAGCTCGATTCGGCTTTTTATGCAGTTATGTCGTATTGATGAGTTGAACACGTTAGATTGAAGTTCAAAGATGTGTCTGTAATCTCTGTGATGTCTATGAATGTTGGTGGAGGAATGAGTAGATGAGATGTGTTGAGGGGATACACATGCTAGCTAGTTGGTGGTGGGGTTTGTTAGTGGTGGTGATGAGTGAGAGCTCCCAAGTATGGGGATCTATGCAAGTATCCGTTGTGTGTTGTTGTACAAATGCGTACCTGCTTAGAACGCTGGCATTAAACAAAGAACATGAGAAAGAAGTCTCAACGGCTATGGCCATGTATCTCTTCTTTTGATCCATTTCTTACGTGTCAATGTTTGCTTCAGTTTCTGTGGCTGGTCCAATTGGCACCACAACTTTACTGTGACGACACTCCCCAGAGAGCGGCCCGAAAATTGGATCTGCATATTTCGAATCTTATCCCCAACACCAACAAACTTAAGCTTCATCCACCAGATCGTCGCTCTTTGCTAGGCACAGCTAGTGGCTCTGGCTGCAGATGCGACACGATCTCTTGAATCACTTCTAGGCTACAGTGAGCCATGCTGTTCCCAGAGGAAGATGGACCGCTGCTGAAAGCGTGGATCGTCAAGCGCATCGAAAACACGTTCGTAGCCGCCTGTCTCTATGGCTGAGTCGCTCTCAATGAATGCGCTAACATTTGTGAAACAGATCCGACGCCGACTCCGATGTCCTTGCTGACTATGTTATTGCCCTACTTAAGCATGATGGCGACCGCGACGCGGTGCGGAAGCTGTGCGAACAGGAGATTCCCGACTTTCTAAGCGAAGGTGTGTGAAGCCAGGTCATGCGCTACGGCGCAGGAGGACAGCAGGCGAGTTTGTTGCAGCAGAGGCTTACCATGGCATACAGATCCCAAAACCTTCCTCGACGACGTCTTCCAAGCCATCACATACAGATCATACCTCCCAAACGCTCCCCCAGCCCCCAAACTCGGCTCCGAACCGAAGCCTCAGCCTGCTCCTTCATCCGAGAGCGCACCTCCCAACGGTTCGAGAAAGAGAGGCTTCCACGATCGCGACGATCCAGACGGACAGGATGGCCCTCAACATGGGGGACGCGCAGCGAAGCAGTCCCGTCGAGCCGGTCGCGAGAGACGAGACGACGCGAGGGGCGGACGACATATGCGCGGTCTTCCCCAGCCGCCGGACATGCCCTTTGATCCCAAGGCTATGGAAGCGTTTCTGCAAATGAGCTCCATGGGCATGCCCCCTTACCCAGGTATGCCAGGCATGCCTCCACAAAGCTTTGGCGGCGGTAGGAATCAGCCGCGGCGGAGGGGACGGTGCAAGGACTTTGATGAGAAGGGATTCTGCTACCGCGGGAGTACATGTCCGTATGATCATGGTAACGAGTCAATATTCGTGCCCCCGATGGGTAATGGTATGCAGCATCAGCAACCCCTTGCGTGTTTACTTGAGCTAACTTGGTTTCTGTGCAGAGCGCGGCGATCCCAACGAAAACCCCTTTTCAATGCCGAACCCCTTCAACTTCACACCAGACAACGGCCGTGGCGGTAACAACAGAGGTCGTCGAAATCGAGGTCAGAAAAAGGGCGGTGCGCGGGCACCCTTCTCGGCCGATGGGCCAGTCCACGATCGTACCAAGAGCACCATCGTGGTGGAGAGCATCCCCGAGGAGAACTTTACCGAGGACCAGGTACGGGGCTTCTTCTCGCAGTTTGGCACCATCACAGAGGTCTCGATGCAGCCGTACAAGCGCCTCGCCATTGTCAAGTATGACAAGTGGGGGGCTGCCAACGCCGCGTACCAGTCGCCAAAGGTGATATTCGACAACCGTTTTGTAAAGGTGTTTTGGTACAGAGACAAGGCTGATGCTTTGCCTCCGACTGCTCCTCTGCAGACGGGTAACTGGTCTGGTGATCCCCAAGCCACAGGGGAGGATGGGGAGGTCGAGCCTGAGTTGGACATGGAAGAATTTCAGCGGAGACAGGACGAGGCGCAGAAGCAGCACCAGGAGCGCGAGTCTAAACGCGCCGACCTGGAGAAGCAACGTCTCGATCTCGAGACCAAGCAGCAAGAGCTTCTTGCTCGCCACCGTGAGGAGAATGCAAAGCTACAGGCTAAGCTAGCCGGTCAGAAGGGCGAGGACGGTGAAGTGCCTTCATCAGGTGCACAAGCCCTACGAGCCCAACTCGCGGTCCTCGAGCAAGAAGCCAAGATGCTCGGTCTCGACCCCAACGCTGAGGATGAAGGCTCCGTCACCAGTGCGCCATGGCATCCCCCTGGCGGGTATCGTGGCCGCGGTGGATATCGCGGAAGAGGAGGCTACGCACCCAGAGGAAGGGGAAGCTTCAGGGGCCGAGGGGGCAGCGGTAACATGCACGCGGCGTATGCGCAGTACTCGATCGATAACCGGCCCAAGAAGCTCGCCGTTTCAGGCGTCGACTTTACGGCGCCCGACAAGGACGAGGTGCTGCGCCATTTCCTCCTTGTACGTTTTTTCCCTATTCCTTTTCCATGTATTGAGCAAGTGACTAACATATCATGGCAGAACTTGGGCGAATTCGAGTCGGTTGATACAGGCCCTACCGTCACTCACGTCTCCTTCCAGGATCGTAAGACGGCAGAAAGATTCTATTACAGCCTCCAGGGCAAGGAACTCCCCGGTATCGATGGTCGTCTTGAGCTCTCATGGGTAAGCACACCACTACCGCCTGTGAACACGTCGAAGACAGCTGGCAACGGCGAGGCCAGCGGTGCTCATACCAGCACTGAGGATAAGGAGCACGACGCCATGGATGGGTTTGACGACCATCCCCGTAGAGAAAGGAGCGCGGAGCTGCCGGACGAGGAGCGGCCGGTTAATATGGACTACGAGGTGGCGGATGAGGATGGGTGGTGAGGCAACCGTTGTATACCACGATTCAAAGATACTCTGTATGATTCTTCTCCAGGTTGGTTAGAAAAGGGGTAAAAGGTAGGATTCAATGAATGACAAAAAGGATGGGCGTCTGGTAAAGTCACAGAGACTATGATGTGCATTCACATGACAAACACTGGCGAATAGGAAAACATCAGAGTCTGGAGTATCATAGCCACCAAAAAGGGGCTAGATCCCTAGTCAATTGTCGTTGGCCTCCAGTCGTGATCAAGTTGACGACTGAAACGGGCTGTCCTTGGGACATTGATGGCCACTGGCCAACTCGTCGAGTCTTGTCCATGTCCTTGTCCCTCCTCCTTTCCATTCTGCAACCAGAAACCAGAAACCAAAACAAACAGAAAAACACCAAATCATTTCATGCATTCATCCATCCATAGGCCTTGCTGGCGGGGTATCGTTGAGATATAGAACAAGCAAAGCAAGCCCCCAAAACATAAAGTCGTCTGCGCCCCGCCGGGTGTTGATTTTTCGTATCTTGCGCCCCTTTTTTGAAAATGCTGCCCCGTATCCCTGGTAACTTTTTGTTGAAAAAGACACCTTGGTGATGCTATTATACCCAAAAACCCAAAAGAAGTAAAAAGAAGAGAAGATGTCGTCAACGTTATAAAAGAATAAAAGATCAGAAACGCCCGGTCATGCTCGTGGTCGCTCTGGGAAGGAAGACACTGTCATGAACGGCTAGTTCGCAGCTGCGGCAGCCGTCGCACCGTTGGCTTCAGGCTCAGACTTTGGAGTGGCAGGAGTCGTCAGGTCCTTGACCTCGAGGCCCTTGAGGAGTTCAAAGATGGTGGCGTTCTGGTGGAAGTCGTTGTTCACTATCATATATTAGTCTCAGATCTGGCATTATAGCTTCACAATGTCGATACTCACCGATATTAACCAGATACCACTCGTTCATGACTTCGTCAATAAGAGCCCTGCTGGGGGAGTTGGCATCGTAGCAGTGAGCCCAGTCAACTCCCAGTCGGAAAGCCTCGTCCTTCCAGGCGAGGAAACTGATGCTCTCAACAATGGTTGGCTGCACAATCTCCTTTCCGGGGAACACACCCCAGGTGACAGCGTTGGGGCAGTCTGAGGGTGCGTTGGAGCGGAGTTCACCATCCTTGGTAACAGCATAGAAGGTAAGGTCAGGGTGGTTCTCGATGCGGCCGATCATGTCACTGAAGACATCGGGGTGGACAAGAAGCTCCAGGTACGACTTTTGGTAAACGTAACCGTTGGAAGGACCCCAACCGTGGACGGCGTGAGAAGACTTGACACCGTTGACAGCAGGCTGCGAGTTCACAGTCAGGAGACCACGCTTGTTGAGTTCCACGAGGTCATCTCGGATCTCATCAGCCTCGCTAGTGAGAGGCGATTCACTCCAGGGAAGAGAGTCGATCTCATTACGAAGATATCGAACAAAGAGCTGGGCAATGTCCTGGACCGTCTTGGGCTCACCCCACTTCTTGCGGTTCGCCTCGTTCGTACCCGTCAATCCAATGCCATAAGCGTCCAGCTCTCCAAAGGCGGGAGAGCGAGAATCACCCCATCGACCGTTGGGGAATTCATCCCAATCCTGAGTACGGATGACATATGACTTGTTGCGGTTTCGCCAGAAAATGGGTCGCACATCCTCCTCGCGGCGACCAAGACCCTTGGACTGCTTCCATGGCAGAGCATGCTGGAGGGGACGCTCAGCCGAGGGAGCCCAGTTGAGCTCCTCGAGGACCATGCGTGTGGCCTGGGCGAGGTTCATGGTGTAGAAGTGAAGATGGTGGATTCCATTGGCAAGCAGCTTGCGGCACATCTCAGCGACAAGGCTCTTACCAATGTCTCGAACAGCAACGTCGTCGTTCTTGACAGGCTCAAGGGCGTCGAGCCAAGCTTGGGGGATCTTGGCCTTCATGTGGTTGGCTCTTCGGAGGAAGCTGGCGTATGTGGCAATGGGCATGATACCGGGGAGAATTGGGACGTTGACACCGCGCTCGCGAACCTTCTTCACCCAGCGAATAAAGTTGTCGGCGTCGTAGAACATCTGGGTGACGATGAAAGTGGCACCCATGTCGACCTTTTCCTTGAGATGGTCAAGGAGCTCGTCCTCGTTCTTGTTGTCGTCGCAGCCCTCGGGGTAGCCAGCGACGCCAATGTCGAAGTGGTTGCCATAGGTGCTGCGGATGTGCTTCACAAGATCACGAGCGTACTGGAAGCCACCGTCTGCGGCGGTCCACTTGTCCTGGTCTCGAGGAGGATCACCACGGAGAGCGAGAATGTTGGTGCAGCCGGCCTTGTAAGCCTTGAGCAGAGCATCGTTGACCTTCTCAACGCCCATGTCGGTACAAGTCAGGTGCATACAGGTCTCGAGACCGTAAACAGCCTGAGCCTGGAGAACCATCTCGCAGGTCAGCTCGGCGATGCGACCACCGGCACCCCATGTGATGTCAATGAACTTGGGGCCGAGGTTGTACATGCGATCCATACGGTCGTAGAGGTTCTGAACACCCTGAGCGGTCTTGGGAGGGAAGTACTCGAAGGAGAAGGAGGGCTGGCCGCTCCTCTCGGCGTCGGTGAGCATCTCCTTAATATGCATGGTGAAGGTGGTTTGTGGAGAGACTGGTGGATAGAGGCAAGTGTCGTGAGTAACAATTGGGGTTCGGCAGAGCGAGCTGGTCCAGGAGAAGGAGGCGTAGCAGAAGTATCGACGGGCTGAAGCTTGGTGCTTTCAGGAAGCTGTAAGATACGAGGATGCGGGGGAGGGGGAAGAACAGCTGCACAGCAACAGTTAGCAAGAGGACAATTGGAGTTGGAAACCATCATGACGGCTCAGGAGAATGATTTGCATATGCAGGCGTCTTGACCACGGTGGGAGCAAACTGACATTACTGTCTATTGTGTCTTTGTTTTTTGCGCTGCAACTCCAGACGAGGGGCGGAAACGACGATCTTTTTATTCGATCCTTCGACCTCAACCTCTCTCAATCTGTTTATTGAGAAGCAGCAGCAGAAGGGGAGCACGTAGAGCGAGAGACAACCAGAGAGGCTTTACTCTAGAGTATGGGATAGATGAGAAATGTTCCAAGGGGACAAATGACGAGTAGAGGAAGAAGAGAGTAAGAGAAAGGGAAGGAGAAGGGAGGGAAGAAGGAGAAAAAAGCTTCCGACGTCGTCCGTGACTTGCTCTGACTGGGACTGGACTGTCAAAGGATGGGAGGGATGGTAAGTACCTTCCTAGAAATTTCTCTCCCCTCCCCCGCCGCCCGCACCTGCCCCTCCTTGTGAACTGCCCTGTGGAGGTCCGTTTCTGGCTCCGATGCAGAAAGGATGGACTCTGATTGGCTCGGGGACATGTCTCTGCTTGCGTTGCAGAGCCCCGACGCCGTTCCCGGGCGCCGAAGGCCGGGGATTACCAGCTAATCTGCAGCGAAGGCGTTCACTAAAGCTCCCCTGGAAGCTCTCCAACTCCAGCTAAAAGAATTTTCTCTAGTTGGAGCATCGGGGATGAAGAGTCACACCATCATTGATGGTTCGGTCAAGTTTCCAGCGCCAGTCGTTAAAGGATGCCCTTCACCATCTCGCCATCAGGGAACAAGCAAGCTGCAGAGAACTCTCCACCTCTGCTTCTCTGTATGGACCAGCAGTTCAAAACATCCCACCCCGCCATGCAACCTGCCCTGTCGATGATCTCGTCTTCTCTCTCACTCTCTCTTGTTACCCCCAAAGTCCCCTGCATACCCTGCGCCAACCAAAGATCGAGGACCCTTTTGACCCCTCCTTCATCATGATTGCTACTGGCAGAATCTGACTGTGTCCTCTTCACCGCCAAAAGTCCCGCAATCCGAGCTCCGAAAGCTACCTAAAGCTACGGTCGATCGACCGGCGGGTATCCGTTCACTCCGTCTATTTTCTCACCCTAGAGTCGGTGCCGTGCCGGACCCGTCCAAGGTTCTCCCACGTGTTTCAACGGCTGGGTTTGAGACAATTCGTTTTAACAATATTGAAAGAGCTGTTGGGAATGAATCTGAACATCTTCATGTGCTGATGCTCAACGTTCCACGATTTATTAAACTGGCCAAAGTCTCTTTCAGCTCTCATGATCTCGTGCCACCGATGATGCCATTCAGGTACAGCTGACTTTCTGGCCATTCATAATGTCTAATTCGGCTAGCATTGAAGCCAGGGCCAGCTCTGGCCACGAGGAAACATGTATCGTGGTCAGCCCTGTTGTTACACCCAACTGGTAGATGCATTGCTCCAAGGATGTTCGGAACTGCAAGACTTGGCTCGGTGAGCTCACCTCAGCTCCACCATACAGGTTGGATACCTATCGATCCCGAGGCGCAACTTGATTATGCCGGTGATCTTGATGTCATAGAGTTGAATTGTCTTTGATATAGCATTATGTCAAGTAGTTGTTCCAGATAAGTATACACCGTTCACAGATATCATATGCCATGCCACCAACCATAGTAGCACAAATTACCCAAACGCCAACCTCACTTCCCCCCAACCATAACACCTAACTTGTATACGACGACGCTTCAGCACTTGGGCTTGGGCTGGCACTCTTCATCAACAACGGAGGCGCTCCTCTTAGTCTCCGCCACCGATTACTCGTCTCAATGATGTTATTATCAAAGAGGAACCACCACCGCTCAAAGGCCACCTGCCCTAGCTCCCAGTTGGACGCGTCATACGGGTCCTCGCCGTAGATGCGCACGCCTTCAGCGCTGTCCTCGATGTCGTACGCAAAGTTCACCATGGCCAGCGGGCCCTGCGCGTTGGGCGGCCGCAGCTCGTCCGGCAGTGACAGTATGGTGATGGCGCGCTCCCGCACGCCTGGCCACGGCAGCAGGTCAAACATGGGATGGTGAGGTATTATGAGCTGTGACGGTGTCGGTCTCCATGTTGCAGGAAGCTGGTCTGATGGTGTCGCGGTGCCCGTGTTGAAAGGCGAGATGCATTCAAGGCTCCAAAGACCTGTCTTGCAGTTGAGGCGGTCCGCAATACGTACTACTGCCTTGAGGAGGGTGAGCTCGAGGATAGGTAGGTGGTAGCTGTCAGGGAAGTTCCAATCCGGCGAAGAAGAGGATGAAGAAGCAGCGCCGAGCGAAGAGGACGTATCAAAGACGGACGGGAAACTCTCGGATCCGGTGAAGCCCATTGATAGCTCTGGCTGTGGCTGCGTCACAGTCTCACCGCCAGTGTTGTCATCCGTCAAAAAGTCCGGGAGAGCACCCGTGTCCGGCAGTACGGATGCAAGCGTTACATCGGCAAGGGGATCCCACGGTGGGAGGCTGAGGTCCAAACCGGCCATGATACCGGAGCCCTGAGCCGTGACCGGGACGGTGATGACGGCACTCGGTATCGTGCCTCGTGTGCTACTTGACACGGCCGGCATTTCAATAACCTCATCTGCTGCGGTGATATCGGTTGCCTGAGTGTTGTGTGACTGCGGCTCTGCATTCTCGGCAGAGTTGGCTCTGAGGCGATTCAGGCGTTTTCTTTCACCTATGACTCTTGTCAGACAAAGACCATTCAACTCTGCTCAGAGAACGTACGGTACCTGCGCTGTGCTAGCACATTTAATACGCGTTTCCTTTCCGCGGCATCATCGTCGATGTGAGGTACTTCGAGTGGTGGCGGCTTCTTATACGCCCTTTGTCGTGTCCGCGGACGGTTTGTTGAAGAGCCTGTCTCCATGACTCTAGGGTATTTTCACACAAAAGATCTCTGTGACGTCCTCGAAAACCTTCGATTGAGAATATGAGAGTGAAAGAGCAAAAGAGTGCGAGTTCTGCCTTTCGCGATGTGCTGTAGTAGAGAAATGTCGTTGCTTTTCAACTATGATGGGCGACTTTGGCCCATCTCCACCCAGCATAACGCGTAAGAATAGTCTAGCCTGCGCACTGTAGCGGCATAACGGATAGTGGACACCTAGGGACAGCAGGCGTGAGACGTGGCGGCCGGGTATTTTCGATCTAATCCATGGTCTTGAGTGCCAAGCGGGCCGTGCGGATCATACTGTGTAAGGCTCCCCCAATATTGCTCCGTCCCAAGACTTGTCAGCCGCTCGTGGCGTCGACTTGCTGTGGCTTCTTACGATGACTGAGGAGGTCTCTGCTAGACATCGTGTATAGGTAGTATCAATGGATGGGCATTCTTCGGTGATCTAATATGTATCATCTCCTGGTTCTGTCAAGTATGTTGTCAGCTCGATCTACATGCACCATGACGCCGAGGGAGGATGAATAGATAGATACCTTCAAGCGCATGCTTTAAAATGGTTCATTTTGAGGTGCAACGAAGTTTCAAAGAGTTTAGTTATTGCAAAAATTCGTCAAGGGAGAGCCGCCCTCTTTGTATGCGTCGTTGGAAGCAGAGCTCTCGCCGGCATAACGCTGAAGCATAATGCCTGAGCAACGGGATATATGTCCGATAGGGCAGCTGTAAAGAAACGAGCCTTGGCAAACACAATAAACTGGAGCTCTGAAGTAAATTATTATCTGAAGGGAAGCAAATCGTGCGGAAATATGCAAATGGCCATGGGAGGAATTGCAGGCTTAGGCGCAAACCCATGCTCCCAGCAACAAAGAGCCTATAATGACCAACTTATTCACAGACATCTTTGGTGACTTGTTTGTTGTGTCTGTCGGAGTTGTTGATGCTGCAGTGTTATCCGTCTCTGCATCTCTAGTCGTTGTAGCCTCCGCCGCTGACCCCGTCTCGCTAGCCGTCTTGGACTCATCCCTCTCCTTGGACGCCTCAGCCGTTGACTTTGATCCCTCCGTAGTCGTTGTCGCCGTTGTCAGGCAACCCTTCGACGACAGCTCCAGAGGGTACCCCGAGAGCCAATCGTCTACATCAAACCCTAGGTCATAATACCCGGCGTCCTTGTATATCTTGTCCATGCCCGCCGTGATGATTGCTGGGACCGAACGGATAGAGACATAGCACGTGTTCACCGCCGTCGACTTTGGGATCTCGGTGGCCTCGCCCTTGGCCGCCGTGACTGCGCTGCACCAGCCGTACTGGTCCGTGAGAATGTCTCTACCCCCGTTGCCGAGCCTGCAACCCCAGCGCGTGGTGGTACCATCCCAAGTTCGCTCGCCCAGCCATGAAGATCCTCCGATGTGCGTGATGGTCTGCTCTGGAAAGTCGGATGTCTCGCATGACGATGGGCAGGTGACGATGTATGTCGAGTGGCTCCTATCAGCGGACACGACTGAAGCCTCGAGGGATACTGGGTGGTCGGTGTCGTACAGAAACATGGCGCGCAGCGAGGTAGAAGGCCATTCCGACCTGGGCAGTGATGTGATGGCGTTGGCCATGACGACGGTATCTTTTCCAGATCGGGATTCTTTGCTTGCTGGATTATGTATGTGCGGGAAGCTGCATCAACGCATGTTGTGCAGCCGACGGGAGACGTTTTAATCAACAAGCCAAAGAGATGGTCTCGACCTTTTGTGTGCTTGACCCCGGAACCTTTGCTGCTGCGCCGTATTTGGTTGCTGGGGTTGAGTCGCTAGTAAATTATGTGGATTGGAAATGAGTGCAATGCTTGGTTGAAGTGAGATACGGGGCAGATTAGTTACGTTTCATCGACAGTTTACCCGTCCAACAGTATGGAGTAGAGCCAACCAACACAGCTTGTTGATTTGCCAAGTCATGATGGACGTGCGGGAGAATTATGGTTATTTAATTACTAACGATAGCTTAGTTTTCAATCCATTTCAGTCTACTGTCGAACAGAGACCCAACAATCATGGTAGAAGGTAGTTATGCAGAACTCTTTCAAGACAATTAGGCCGTCCTTGTACAAAACCCCAAGACATGGTTGCAGGGTTACTTGGTTGTTGCAAAGATCAGTTAGTAGTTGCGTTAAGCGTGACACACACTATACTAGTATCACCAGGATTTCCTACTCAAATCTAGACTCTAAATTGTCCGTATATGCTTCCCGTCACGAGGTCGCTCCCGTGTGTATAGGATGCCGGAAAGCCATCTTGGCTATGAGAGCATTTCCTATTTAGGCAATCCATCAGTGGGTCTCCGCCGCCGAGCTCCGGCACCAGCCCCGGGTGTCTTGCCCAGCCATCGGCATCTAGTCGGGGCTCGGAGAATTATTCAAGGGAAGCTCACTCATGATCGGCGCCCGGGGGTTGGGGAAAATAGACGTCAATGTAAGTCAGCATGTATTAACCCAAAAGACCGTCATGCTGCTTTGATGCCTACGTCAGGTTGGGACGATCAATCATGCGAGGTTGGGCGATCCAGCAAGGCCTCACGCCGTGTTGGCTGCAAAAAGGCGTCTGCATTTGCATATGTCCTCATGGGAAAAGATGGCTCTGACAAACCACCATGTTTTGCGAGCAGGCAGACTCATCCCGTGATGCAACGCGCGACGTGGGAGTCCGACGCAAAGGCGGGTTGCTCAACAGGCCCGGTGGCCGGAGCAACAAAATCTGGCCCAGGCAGGCGGTTGAGCAGCAGACACGAGAGTCGCACAGGATATGCCGGTAAGACCGTTGTTGATTGTGTGTGTGTATCCAAGTTTAGCAACGCTTCACTGCGGCCGGCCGATCAGTCAACAGCCGATCAGCCAGTTTGCGACCAGTCAAACCTTGAGCTTTTCAGTCACTGAGCTGACAAAGTCCAGCCCCAGCCAGAGCTTTCTCAAGGTTCCAGTTTTGAGGTCCATTTTTGAAAGTCTTTCCTACCAATGATGTAAGCCATATGCGAGTCGACGACATTCCTTGGATCTCCGCCCGACGAGCCGAATCACGGGATGACCGCAGTTCCGAGGCTGGGCTGGAGGGGGAGCGGGTGATTCTCACCCAACACGGGATTGACAAGCATCACCATGACGGCTTCCCGTCGGTCAGAGTTGACGCGACCCTTGGGACTAGGTGAGGCGAGTGGGTTCGGGGTGCAGTAGCATCGCATTAGGCCATGGGCAATCACGAGGCTTTCCGCGTCATCCTGTGCTTCGCTTTCCAAGCCCCCATGGAAGGGAGAGCTAAGACAAACAAACTTCTGGTATAAGTAGGCTCGACCCGAGGCGTATTGACTGCCGTTGAATCTCGGCAATCTCGCAAGAAAGAAATCAATAAGATTACAAACTTGACCTTTTACAAACTATTCTTGTTTGTGCCCTTTCGCTTCATCCATCATAACCTTCATCATGAAATCAACATACACCTTGGCGGCTCTGTCGCTCTTTGCTTCACAATGCCTCGCAGCCTCAGTCGACATGTGGTCTGCTCCCCTCAGCGCCCGGAGCGCAGCCAAATACGAGCCCATTGACCCCGAGGTGATCAAGTCTCGACTGGGCACAACGCCCGAGGAGAATGATCCAGAGCATAGGCACCCTGGAATGGTAGGATTCACCCAACAAACACTGTGTTGATTCACATCGCTAATGGCGGCTTAGGTCTACTTTTGTCGTGAGGAAAATTGGGGACCTCCCTGCTTCGTCTATTACCCTGAGCTCGAGTACACATGCTCCGAGCTGGGACCAGAGCTCACAGGCCATGTTGGATCTGTCTTTGTCGAGCCCGGCGCTATCTGTCGAATGGCAACGTACGTTTTCCTCTATCCGCATGTCACTCAATAACTAACAAGGTTGCAGACTCAGTGCCCAAGACCGATGTAACCCGATCGAGTTCTTTGCCTGGCCAGAGACTCAGAACGGCTGGCCTGACCTCTTCCAAAGGGAGAGCCCCGATGGCGAAGGCAAGCTTGGTTATGAGACGACGCACTTTACATGCGCCGAGTGCACGAATTGCGTGCGGAACCCACAGTAGACGACCAAGATTTGGTGAAGAGAAGAGAGGAGGTAATTCATGAGAGATGACAAGGCATGGGATACACAACAGGAGGAACTAATGCACCCTACACTTTTACTTAATACATCTATAGGTAATTAATCGTCATACATTATCATTCATGTTTTAATCCAAGTTCATCATGATCCCCCGCTTTGGTGTTGTGGATATGACCCACTCCGTGACCCACTATCCCGCATTCTCCGTAAATCACCGAATTGCTTCCCCGGTGTTCAACGAATTGGACGGCTTCCGTAGCTCAGTTGGTTAGAGCGTCGTACTAATACTTCATACCGAGTAAATGGTAATGCGAAGGTCTCAGGTTCAAGCCCTGGCGGGAGCAACTCCCAATGCCCTCCAATTCATCTTTTTTGCCGGTTTCTGACGCTGGTGGTTGTGTCGTGATGATTTTTTGGTGTTGAGGATTGAGATGGCGGTTTGGAACGGCACGGCAAGAGAGGACAAGACCTGCCTTCCTTTTTAGGTAGTTGTATCTCCTCCTTTCGCGCCCAGCCCTCAGGCAGTCGTTCTCCGTCCGTTCTGGCAGGTGCCCCTTCTTCTCCTGTCAACTCTTGGTTCTTATCTCAAGTTCTTCTTCCACTGAACCTCTTCTTTTTCTTTCCCTTCTACAAGCCGCCTTGTCATCTTACACTGCGTCTCTCAACACACTCACAATCATTCTCACACTGAATACTCAGAGAAGGCATCATCAACTTCGTCATGTTTCAAACCTTTACACTCCCCATCCGCTCTCACCCTTGCCCTCGCCCGACGGAGATTGGGAGCAACTCCTTCGGTAGCCAGACCTACTCCAAAGCCAACCTCAACCACATCGTGGCACGGAAGCGACCGTCCATCTTCCAGAGACGACCGGACAACTTAGAAAACACCAGGCCGACAGCATCCTAGCAGGATGATACGCCAAAGCCCTTGTCGCCATCGGTGTCTGTCGGTTCAAAGACAAGAGTCAAGTCAGACGGTTGTCTCCAACGCAATGTCATGATTCCCCTGCATCCTCGCGGGCGCCTTGAAGAGGACGTAAAGCCCAAGGAGATGCTAGCAGACAAGCCTCCTGTGTTGCCACCGGCAGAGTTGCTCGCCGATCAGGCCAGTCTTCTCCGGCTGGTAAACGACAATCTCAAGTTCGCAAGGTCTGATTCATCTTCTTTTGATCGCAAGTTCGAACATGTACGAAGCACATCTTCGTCATATACAGAACAACCCCTAGACCCTTCCCGCATGCAGTCGCCAGTCTCAGATCTCGGAAACACCAAGCCCTGCCTAGGAGATCTGTCGCAGTACAGTCGTGCAAACGATCGACTTTCCAACCTTCGTTCATCTAGTTCTTCCGGTGGCCCAACAGCTACCGCTGCCTATCAAGCTGCTGCAGACGCCGCTGCAGCTATGCTAGAATGGCACCGTCCTGTCACCTCGTATTATAAATACGAGTTAATGTCGAGCACAGAAGACTTGGTCCCAGATGACACGACAGAACGAAACAGCGGTGAATGCCAGAAGAGCCAAAACTCGTCAAGCCAAACCATTCTCGCTCATGACACATCTCCGCTCAAGCGTGTAACCGCCAACATTCAACTTGACGGCGCTGTCGAAGAGCTCTACCAAGGCAGCCCGAGGTCCTCAGTGCAACCTTCTCATGCAAAGCCTAGAGTTATCAAGCGCAGCGCTTCGGGAATTTCCCTTCGAAGCCTGACGAGAAGCGTCAAGCGAACACGTCGTGAAGTCAAGAGGCTTGCTTCAAGCGCTTACCGCAGCGGCTCCCGTAAGTTCGGTCGAGCTTACAAGAACATCAAGCGTCGACAAGTGAAGCAGAGGAAGCAGTACTCTGCATGGAAGGCACTGCGTCGCAGACTCAAGCCAGGAGACGCCATCAAGGGCAAGCCCGAAAGGGGGTTTGCCTCGTTTTCGATGGAGCGAAGTCGACATGGACACGAGGAGTGGTGGAAAGTTGGTGTGAACAAGTATCGAGCTCCGTCATGGATGCGGTTTGGGAAATGATTAAAGGAACAAGGGGAACACGGCCTTTTCGGCATATGATGAAGGGAGGTTTCAGAGTGGATTATTCAAGTATTAAAGGTAACAAGACACACATATCGACGTAGCCTAGTCAATATAGGTCCTTTGTTTCTGCCATTACCATTACGGTTGTTATCTGCAGCGTGCGGTTAAATGACGCTGGCTCGTATATATCATCTCAGTCATGTGAGAACAGAAGTCCTGATATTGGCAGTCATCTCACAACATGTACCTAAACGCAACTGCTGTTGTTTTTCGCCGTCCAGGACCAACCAGACCTTCTTCCTCAACCTCGTCCCCATTGCCTCGTCTTTCCTCTTCAGCCTTGTCGAACTTGCGGTTCTTGTATTTTAGGTAGAAACGAAGAACAAATGCCAACAACGCGACTGTCAACATGGCGACCGCGCAGGTGCTCATGCCAGGGGCGTAGAAGGGGGCATCCCGATCTGGATAAAGACGAGTGCCCACGAGCGGACCACACTGGCCGATGACCTGGAGAAGAGCAAATCCACCACCTTGACGACTCTCGCTGGACTGGTTGTTAATACTCCAAGCGATGATGAGAGTGACGACATTGAAGAAGCCAATTGCGGCAGGATACACGGCCATGTAGCGGAGAAAGACGGGTAGGTTTAGGGGCTTGGCCAGCGCGAGGATGGCGTAACCACTGGCTGAGGCGAGAGCATGGAAGATGAGAGGTACAGTACGGGCGCGCAGGCGGTCCGACATGTGCGCGGTGAAGAGGACAATGACAAAGGCAGCCAGGTAAGGGGGCGCGCTGAGAGCCTGTGATGTGAGAGTATCGTGACCCATCTCTGTGAGGATCTTGGGGAGGAAGACTGGAAGGGAAGAGTAAGCCATGTTTGTGAGAAAGAACATGGCACTAGTGATCCAAGCGACGGGATCTCGGAACACGGCGAGCACATCGCGAGCTCGGAGACCGGACGACGGCTTGGATGTTGCCTCTGTCGCCGCCGCAGGCTTCTCGTTACGGAGACGGAGGCGGGCAACCTTCTTCTCACGCTTTGTTAGGTACGGCGCCGTTTGAGGAGAGTCAGGGATGATATTCCAGGCTGCGACAGCGGCAAGCACCGAAGGGAAACCCTCAACAATAAAGAGGAGACGCCAAGGGGCTATGGGGCTAAGCTGGGCAAACTTGACAATGACCCAGGCGAGGGTTGAAGCGAAGCTCGTTGCCAGAGGAGCAGCTATAAATCTTGTAAGTCTCTCTCATCTGTTATCCAGTGAGGACAACATACCAGATATAAAGATGGCGGTCCGGAAAGCCAGTTCATCCCGCCTAAAGAAGAAACTAAGATAGAAAGGAATACCAGTAAAGCCCGCCTCTCCGATGCCCAGCATGACCCTCAGGGCGATGAGCACCGGGTACGACGTGGCGACGGCCTGCAGGGACGCCGTGAGGCCCCAGGTCAGCACCACCATGGACACAAAGATGTGGGCGGGGATGAGCTTCCACAGGAGCGACATCCACTCAAATGCAATGTACGAGATGTAGAATGCCGTCAGCGCCCACTCGTACCAGTCGTCGCGCGGGGGGTCGGACTGGAGGTCTTCGTCCATGCCTGCTATACGAGCATTACCGATATCTATAGCGATTGTTAAGTATATGACGTATATAAGGGGGAGAGATATGCGTACTTGATCGGTCGAGGAAGCTTAGCATGAAGAGCAGCGCAACAAAGAGGACCAGCCGGCGGTCAAACTTGCGCCGCACTGCGCGATCCTCGTCTGGAGTGTATAGCTGAAAACTCGCGACGGAGCCGGGGCTCAAGGCCCGCCGGCTGCCGCCCACGAGAGGATCATCAGCATCCGCGTCGGCGTCGGCATCCCATATCGCGCTGGCGCCGCCGCCTAGACGGCGTCTATCGTCCCTCTCGCGCAGTTCATACGTCTCGCTCCCGCCAACGGCAGACCGGAGGTCCTCGTCGTCGCTGTCGTCGAGAGTAAACTCGGCGCTCGTCTGGGCAAAGGAGTCGGCGGCCCGGCCGGGCTCGGGGTGGGTCATTTCGAGGGACGGAGGTTCGGAGTGGTCAAAGGAGGATCTGGGTCGTCGGACGGGCTGAGGTGGGAAACTTCGAGGCAGCGAAAGATCAGATCAGGCGAGGACTGAGGGTACGCGCCGTCCAATTCGGTTCATGGAGGATGCATCCTCGCCTGGCGTCAAGGGGGTTGAATGAATAGGGATTGAGATCTGCTGCGTTGTGGTTGGAGGAAGCTTGTTCTTTGAACAGCGTCGCGACATGTCTTGGTTACACGTGACGCGGGACCCCTTATTAGAGGTCCATCGCCAACTGAACCGTTACTAAATTAAAATCGATGGACAGATAACAGATAGGCTTTATCTGGGATAATTATCCTTGGGTGTTTCTGTCAATTGATGTTGCCAGCTTGCTCAAGATCATGATTGTTTTCCTAAAAAGAAAAAGTGACGTGCAATTATCCGCTTGTTTCCCAAACGTTGACCCCTTTCCCACAATCGCTACCCACGCTTTTTGAGTTGCAGTACATATTAGAACAACACCAGGCCAGCTCAACTAGACATTACTGAGATAGCTTTCCCTCATCTGCTCATTTATTGCTCAATGACTTCCGTTTTGATTGTGTCCTTTCCGAAACAATCTTTTCAGTCCATCAGCCACTGAATGTCTTCGGCGCGCCTGACGTGGCTGTTGCTCGCCCTCAGGCTTGTGAACCTCCGTATGTTGTGTCGAAACGCTCACTTGTCGAGTCCCAATCTGCGTTGGTGGTGGTGGTGGCACTGGGGGCGCTCTACCCTCCCCATTCCCAAGTGGCGTGCGTTGAGGGCCTCTGTCCCAGTCGTGGTTGGACGCGGGAGACGGTCTGGGTTCCCAAACTGTCTCCTCATTCTCTAGCTCGTCCACAAACCCAGACATCTCGCCCTGGACAGCCATTCGTGCTGGCGGCGGCGCTCTGGTACTCGCCCACACCCCAGACGGCTCTCCTCGCTCTGACCTTGACATTGTTCCTATCTCCTCCTCATCCTGAACAGATCGTGCTTTTGGCGGTGTAGGCGGAGGAACCCGGATGACCTCTACTGGCTCAGGCGGTGGCGGCACACCAGGTATCGGTGTCTCTTGTAGTCTACGAACTGGTGATGGTGATCGTAAAAACGGCTCGGTGGAATGATTCACAGGGTGGGTATCTGGTGTCTCCTTTTGAACCAATGTTGGTGTTGTGAGGCGTGACGACGGTTCGGACGCGTCTCTATACTGCGTCCCGCGTACCTCTACCATTTGAAATGGGTCTGGCTTTGGTGTCGACGGCGAAAGCGGCAAGGCTCCAGGCATCTGTGATATATCAGGAGTCGGCAGATCTTGTACTGAACGGTTCATCAACATCGGCGATGGGGTCCGAGACGGAACTACCTCCCCAGGCCTGGGCAATGCTGAGCCTAGCAACCCCTGCCCGGCTGGGTTCGGCGAGATTGATAATGGTGGTTGTGGTTGAGCTTGTTGAGCACTGTGAAAGGATGACCCTAGGAGGCCATGTGAGAGAATTGGAGATGGCGTTCGAGAATGTTGATTTTGAAAATAATCTAGGGGCTCCCTCGATGCTTGGGGAGGATATGGTGACTTTGGTGAAGGTGTTTCAAAAGGATGAATGTCCGCAGGATCTAATCCTCGCGCTACCCCTTGCTGTGGGGGGTTCGGTGAAGTTGGCGAGGGCGTCTCAGAATACCTGGTGTTTTGAGGCTTTCCTGGCGATCTTGGCCCTGGCGGAATATGGTAAGGCGAAGTCGGCGAAGTCGGCGAAGGCGTTTGAGAAGCTCGAAGATGATGAGGATCAATGCCTGACTTTGTTGACACTGGCTGCAGAGGTTCTGGTGAAGTCGGTGACGGTGTCTGAGAAGCTCGTAGATCTTGACGGTTGACTAATGGCCTTGCTGAACCTAGCTGAATAGGATTCGGGGAACCTAGAGAGGGAGACCGAGAAGGTTGAAGATCCTGAGGGCTGATCAATGACCTGGTAATTTCTGGCAGCGGAGGGCCCTGTGAAGTTGGCGAGGGGGTTCGTGACGGTTGAAGGTCTTGGGGATTCATCAATGACCTTGTTGGGGGGCTCTGCGAGGTCGGGGATGGTGTTCGCGATGGCTGAAGCTCTTGGGGGTTGACCAATGATCTTGTTATACCCGGTAGAGGAGGGCCTGTCGAGGTTGGTGAAGGTGTTTCAGACCGGAGAGCTTGGGGGTTGATAAGTGATCTTGTTATCACTGGCACTAAAGGGCCAGGGGAAGTTGGGGAGGGAGTTTCAGAAGACTGAAGGTCTTGGGAATTAATGAGTGGCCTTATCTGTGAGGCCCCTAATGACGTCGGTGAGGGTGTTTGAGAACGGACACGTTGGGCGTTGATCAGTGACATTGTCTGTGAGGGGCCTTGTGAAGTTGGTGAAGGGGGCGAGGGCGTCCGTGATGGCTGCAGAGCTTGAGGGTTAAGAAGTGATCTTGTCTGCGAAGCTCCCAACGATGTTGGTGAGGGCGTTTGAGACCGGAGATGTTGAAGATTGATCAGTTGCCTTGCTTGTGAGGGACCCAGAGAGGTAGGCGAAGGAGGCGAGGGTGTCCGTGGTGGTCTGAGGTCTTGAGGGTTTATCAACGACCTATTTGGCGGATTCAACGAAACCGGGGATGGCGTTCGAGAAGGTTGAAGAGCTTGAGGGTTGATTAATGGCTTTATCATACTTAGCTGCGATGAGTCGAGCGAAGTTGGTGAAGTTGGCGAGGGCGTTCTAGATAGTTCAAGGTGTTTAGGGTTGATCAATGAGCTTTTCAGTCCTGGCTTGACAGGTTTCGGCGAAAGTGGTGCAGGTATCATAGAAGATTGGATCTCCGGAGGATCGTGTAATGACTTTGTAACAGTTGACATCGGAGGATTCGGTGAAGTTGATGAGGGTGTTTGAGTCAACCGAGTATCTTGAGCAGTATTTAACTGTCTGATCACCCCTGACCGTGGAGGGATTGGTGATGTAGGTGAAGGTGTCTGAAAGTCTCTGGGGTCGTGCAAGGATTCTGGTCCCCCTTTCTGCGGAGCGATCGGTGAAGACTTTCCAGAAGATGAACCATAGTCAGAGTGTTGCATTCTCGATCCCATTAACTGTTGCCATGGCGAACTTTTTGTCATTGGGGACGGCGTTTGATGAGGCTGGGTCTTCTCAGGATCATGCACCTCAATCAAACCTGGACCTATTTTTTCTTGTCTCACAGTAACCGGGGACGTTGGCGAAGGTGATCGAGATGGCATAACCTCCGCGTATGGATGTGGGCTCGGGTCTGGCAGCTCATTATGCGGGCTCGGTGTAGTCGACCACGCCGATAGAGATGGGTTGAGCTCCTCGGCTCTGATGGGCATGACAATGTCTGGTGCCTCCTCCCGCAAAGGGGTCCGCGCGGGCGACTGCGCCATCACGAACTCTTCAGGCTCTAGCAACAAGCGGTCTCCATCGTGGTAGAGTCCCGACGCCGTTGATGTTGAATACCGTGACGAGACACTATCAAAGGTTCGAAGAAGTGGTATTTGGATATCCGGCGTTAGTCTCGGCGGTGCGGCTGCATCTTCTTGTGACCACTGTGACGATGATGTCATTGAAGTTGATAGCCTCTGTGGAAGGGGCTCGCTGGGATGGATAGGTTGGCGGATGTCTGGCCACTCTTGGTCGGGAGGTCTTGGTGTTGAGCGCGCCTCTCGGTCCTCTGGGATATCATCCAGCACTGTAAGAGTATCCTCTGCTTCAGTACCATACTCAGATGTTGAATCTTCTTCGCTCTCCTCATCATCACTCTCTCCCGGAAAGTCCCTGACCTCATCGCCACAAACAACGACATACCATCTTACCGGCTCCCCCTTCTGCAGCTCATCTCTCAACTTCACAACCCAACCATCTTCACCTGCCATCTTCTCATAGTACTTGGCCATTTCACCAGCCACATCCACGCTCAAGTCGACCCGCACCACATAATCCGCAACGTAAGCGTACGGCCTGCACGGAGTCGTGATATCTTCGGGATCATACTCCTCCAATAACTTGACGGCGGACCATGAGTGCATAAGGACGCCATCATGCTCAGGTGGCACACGCGATGGTGGGAGCGAGAGGTCATCATCAAGATGTTCATCATCCTTCTTGGCCTTGATACTGACGCTGGCCTCCTGCTGTGGCTGTGCAACCTCAGGAAGAAAGTCGTATGAGGTGTAGAACTGATCGAGGATGGATGAAGAAGTCGCAGGTCCAAGAATCCAATTTGAGGCGGCATCCTCGAGATCGTTGAGGATGACGTAAATGCGGATGGCCCGGCGATGCCATCGAAACCCGTGGCATAGATACGTGGGCATTGTGGTAGAGGGCGGGATCGTCGCTATGGGCGGGAGCCCAGGCTATCACGACACACGGCCAGTTGCCTCGCTTAGATTCCCGTCGCAGGTGCTGTTTCACCTGAACGAAAACCACGTTGATTGAATCTCACAGAGAAACCTCTGTTGAATCCAAAGCAACCGCATTGACCGTCGAAATTGACGCGTCGTGTGCTGATGATAAGACCAAAAAGAATGAGATGCGTCGCATTCTTTCCCTCCAGAGTAATACCAATCAATCAATAGGTTGCTCCTGCAACGTTTAGGTCGGCGGAACGGGGGGTGAGCAGCCACAGTCCAGGCAACCTCATGAGCGAATGCCCGTCTTCGGAAGGCGCGCCCCATCGTGTCAGGCACGTCAGGTACGTCAGGTCCAGACTCGTCCGCATGCGAACAAACGTCTGAGTGATTGACGCATCTGTTTAAGACTAGAGATAATTTAATTCAAGCTCTCGCCTATCACCGATGAATGAGTTGTGTTGCTGTTATTGGTAACTTTTCGAGTTTTGGTATCTTGTTTTGTTTGAGGGAGGGGTTTCCGCCAAAATGAAGTATACATAATCCATCCATGTAAATGTAAATAGCACCGCCCATGAACCAAGCCATCCATCCGTTGAGTCCTCTGATATATCCACCTCTAAAATTATCGTGTACTGCATGCTATGCCATATGCATCTTGTTGAAAATTCTCGCAAATTCTTGTTGCTTTTTCGTCTCTCATCCAACGCTCATCTCCATCAATAAGCCTCCTCGATGGTGAACAATGGGCCCTAGTTGTTAAAGCCCGTCATGTTCAGACTAACACCGCCCGCGTCTTGCAGGCCTTCCATCGTAACACCTTCGAAGTCTTGAGGATCAAACTCGAAGTTCATGTCTTGCAAAATGTTGTCAAGATCTGCATCCGAGATGTTCACACCCATGTTGCTGGGCATCTCGGGGGCCGCTGCCTCAGCTTCTTGAGCAGGCAGCGCGTGGGGGACCTTCTTGGCCACCATGGCCTTGAACTTCGTCATTAGGTCTCCGTCCTCAGCGGGCGTCGTGTTTGCGCCAAGGATCTGTCGTCCTCGCGCCTTGATCATGTCATCAGAGGGCATGCGTCCCGTGCAGGCCACATGGTCCTCCACGTAGTCGACCAGGCCACGCTCCAGCTCTCGGGAGCAGAAGACCATAGCCGGACGCGCAGCTCGTGACGTCAGATTCTCGAGATAGCTGTTGGCAACGGCCGCGGGGAGGGACTTGGCACCCTGTCCCATTGGGACCTGGGCGTTGGCCGGGAACGGCTCGAGTGAGGCCTTGGGAATGGCGTATGGTGGCGCAAATCCTGAACCACCTTGTTCGAGAGCCCATCCGTCGCTCACAGGGAGACCAGGTCCATCCGTCTTGAGGATCCCAGCATCACGCTTGAACCTCTGCAGCCACTCAGCGTTGTCTGCAGCAGTCTGGTTCCACGGATCATCGCTGAGGCTTTGTTAGTTCATCATCTCAGAATCTCATTCGGGCAAACTCACTCATCATATAGAATCCAGCGGGCCTGGTGCTGGAGCTCGGCGTCGGTCGGCACATGCTGGTTCGGGTTGTTCGATGACATGGTGGCTCCCACCCATCTTCCCAGCTCCTTTGCCAACCGTCGGTAGCAGTTGGCGTCATTAAGGAAGTAAGGCCCAGGCTGGGAAGTGCCCAAGTTGCACACGTTAAAGGGGCTATTGCAGCCTTGGAGAACTGGGCAGTCCGGCGATGTCGTCGTAGCGTTGGTCACTGTGGTGCCGCCCAAGGTCGATGTAGTGCTGGGTTGGAGCGAGAAAGCCGGTGAGCTCTCCGTTGTCGGAGGGTGTCGGGCTTTGAAGCTCTCCAGCCATGACATATTGTCTGCAGCCGTCTGGTTCCAGCCGTCGTCGAATTCGTATATAATGATACGAGCCTGTCGTTGGAGATCATCATCCGTGGGTTCCGAACCCATCGACCGCTGAAGTTTGAGATAGTCTGCTAGCTCTCGCTCCAGCCGAGTATAACTGTGGATGGTCGAGTCGATAGACAGGGGATCAGTCGATCGAAAAATGTGGTCCTTGACATCCTCGCTTCGTGGCAAGTGTGCTCGTCGGCGGAAAGAGGCGAGCCAGTGAGTGGACGACACAGCCAGGCGCAGCAGCCAGTTGGCGATGGCGTCTGAGGGATGGGTCGATACCTCTTCGACACGACCAACAATGCGACAAGCCTCCTCCTGGAGCTCATCATCCATAGCGGTCAGGCCCAATAACCTCTTTGTCTTGACAAACTCTTGAAGTTGCACCTCCATAGGGCACTCCTCGAACAAGTTGTCCTTGCCGTTAATTTTTAGCGTAGCCAGTCTGTTTTCAGCGGCTCCTCGCAGAGGACCGAATCTGGCCTTTTGCTGGTGCGAATCGGAGCTCATGATAAGGTCACGAAGCCAGGAAGGGCGCGTGGCGATACCTTGGAGAGACAACAATTCGCTGGCGAAAATAATACGGCATCCTTCCACCATCATCTCCTCGTCGTTGGGCAGTCGTCCGTGCTGGTCCTCATAGTTCCGCATGAAGAAGGCCATCTCCAGTTTGATCAGTTCGTAGGCGTTTCGAGGGGACTCTGGCGGGGACTGGTTCGCTACGTATGGCAACGGGGAGGTGCGTTCATAATGAATCAGATCTATTTCAAAAGTTAGACGTTGGCAGCTTGTCTACAGGATACTGCAGAGGTCTCATACATGGAGGCATAGAGTTCTCGACCATCTCGAGTACAGGGTTATCGAAACCCCAGTCACCCTTCCAGTCAGCCATGGAATAACCAGTCTTGAAATGCTCCGCCAGATGATCAACACGGATTGTCCAAGTATCCATAATGATACCGCAGAAACCACACCGGGACCGAATTTCAGGCGTTGCAACCTTCCACGACTTCATCGACCAGTCCTGAAATTTGATGTTGTGAACCAGACGCAGGTGCTGGTTGAGATGATCCTTTCGGTAGAAAGTCCTCTCCTCTGGGCTACGCTCTTGGCAAGCTGAGTGATTGTGGCTTTCGATGTGCGCATCGTCGGGGTTGGCCTCGCCACAGAAGACGCAAGAGAGCATACCAGTGTCAGGGTTGACAGCTCGGGGCCCATGAGGGGAGCAGACCCATCGCTCAAGAGATAAATGTAGCGATTTTTCATGACGTTGCCAGTCGTGCTTAGTTCTGAATGTTTCCGTACAGAAAGTACACTGGAAGGTCTTGAGAGGTGCAGACAAACTAGTCTTGGTCGGTTCGTTGCCCTGCTTTGCCGAGGCCCTTCTGCGACGGCGGCGGCGGCCTCGAGTGTTGAAAGGGGCTGAACCAAAGGAGCCCCATGAGTTGCGTGACCCATGAGAATAGGCTGATCCATGCGATCCATTGCTTGAATGAGAAGTTCCCAAACTGCTGGCAGAGGACTGGTTGCAGATGGACCTGCTCGAGCCATCGTCGGTGTAGTGGAAGCTGAAAGGACTGTTGAGGCCCGATGACATGCCAGAGGACGACGCGGTGACGGCTCTGGCAATGGCAGTGACGGACGCAGGTTCGTTTTCCGGGGGCGAGTGCTCCCATCGCTGCAGGGGGTTCATGGCTTCGAGAGCAGGCGTTCCTCGGCGTTGAGGAATGTCAATGGGGCCTGACCAGGAGCTGGTGTAATGTGGTGAGGTCGACCGAGGGGCCTGGACCTTGCCACGTCGGCGAGCATTGGCAAGCCAATTAGTGATCTGTGTCTTGTTCAAGCCAGTCTGGCGCTGAAGCATCTCTTTCTCCTCATCACTTGGATAAGGATGGCGGTTGTGAGTCGAGAGCCAGTTCTTGAGGATACGGACAGACTCTCGAGAGAACCGAGCTCCAATTTTGGGAGGAGGCGCCGCTTTGTTGAATGTGTCGGTCAAGTTGGTCAGATCTGTGACTGAGGCATTGCGAGAGGACTGGCAAGAGTCATCTTGAGCATCCTCCAGGACCGTGTTGGGCGGGTTGGTTTGAGATGACATCCAAGGGTTGATGCCAAAGGGGGCTGTGGTTGTCGGGTCCAAAGGCTCGGCCGTGACACCAAAGCTGCAGTCCACTCTCAGAGCTACACAGGTCGTGCAGTAACCCTTATACTGACCCTCTTGGATCTTCTTGCAAGAGAAGCCGCCGACAGCGCAGTTAGCACACGGCGAGTCGGGCATGATCCACTGGAACTGGTGGGCAAGGTTGTCAGCAGTGGTGGTGAAATCCATCACTTGCTCAGTCGTGAGGTCCGGCAGGGGAAAGTTGTTGTCGGAGAAGTGCTGAAGGGCGCAGAAGCTGAAGTCATCCTCATTGACATTGGCCAAAACGAGATCAATGTTGTCGCCATCGGGGCCAGTTGTCAGACCAGCAAGGGCGTCGTCCTGGAAGGGCTGACCAACAGTATCGTCGGCCTTGTCCCAGTTGACAAACTGATCCATCTCGTCAATGGTAGCCATGTTGGGCACGGTTCAGGGACCGATGTGGAGAGATGAAAGTCAAGTGAAAGGCGCGCGTATGTCTCTCATGGATGGGATGGTTGTGTAATGTGAAAGGCGTGAAAATGACAACCGTCAGCCAAGTCAAGTCAAGTCAGATTGATAGGCCGGCCCTGTCCCACTCTGACTTGAGTCGTCGATGAGTCTGAACGAGAATAAAGAGGAGAGAATGGAGCCCGAAAATCGAGGACTGACTCTCAGTTTTGTTCAAAGTGAAGGATCCAACAAGCCACAAGTAACGGTCTGTTCGAGTCGTCGTCGTTGACCATGGAGTCACCGTCAGCCGCGAAGCACCCACTGCAGCGCAGATTATCGACCAGCCACACCAACCAGCTGGAGTCTCGTGCCAGAATGTCAATTCGTGCGCCCTTCAATTGACAGACAGGGATCTTTTTCGACAAAGGACCCACGCAGCCATGCCGCAGAGTGACCGTGTTGGAGGCACTGTGGCATCTCGGTCTTCCGGACTCGTACGCTCAGCTGGCCGCCAGTCCCAGGCAAGTTGACCGACCTGTCGGTGAAGAATCTTCAGACTGTCCAATCATGGGCTCGGCTTCACAGTGTCTTGCCTACCGTGCCAGGCCGGGCGGGGCGCATCCGGGGCTCCGCTTCTCGTTGTTCGCAAGGCGCGGCCCACGTCCAAGAGCCAGTCCAGCAAAGCCTTAAGCCCGAGACCGGTCCACCATCAATTGGGGGTGACTCTTGGAAGAGGATTGACGGAGATGCACAATCTCGAATTCAAGACCAGCCGGAATCAATACCGCATGGTTCCCCATAAAGCCAATTGTGTCCACCGATGGGGTTGAGGCATCCCCTGCCCTCCCCTGCCCTGTCCTAGCTGGCATGTCCCGCGTTTCCTCGCATTCGATCCATCCCGTCGTATCGAAAGTTGCGAATGCGCTGGAACTTTCTAGAGAGCGACTGTCGGAGAAAAAGAAGGCCTCTGTCGGTCGGTCAGAGTTTAGACGCAGCCACCGACACCCGCGTCCTTGGCTAGCATGCATTAGCCGGGCCGCTGATCCCTCTAGCAGCGGCCTTCCTTCTTGACTGAGGCGGCGCCGCATCTGACCGTCTTACAGATTGGTAATCAAGTCTTGTGTGTTGCGATTGATATGGATGCATAGGAGGTCCAGCTGAAATCCGGGGTGGTGGTCGATGCTGTGTTCTTGGGGTCGGTCAGTTCAGTTCAGTTGGGGAAAGAAGGAGTGGCGTCATGCGAACCTGTTACGGCGCATCGGCCTACAGGTACGTACCTCCCGGCCATGCCCCACCTTCTCCGGAGTTCGCGATGCAGGCAGACACCCGGTCTTTTGGACATTAAGCCCGGGGTATTTGACGATGACCGACATGGTAATGGTGTGCATACACGGGAGGAACTCTGGACCGCTCTCTCTTTTTCTCTCGCTTGTTTCCCCGTTCCACGCCCAAGGTTCTGGGGTACAGAGCCCAAATGGACGGTTGATGCGCCGTTGTCGGCCCGGCACATGTGCAGCTGCACCCCCGATAACTTGAATGGCCGGACCGGACTGACGGCCAAGTGATTGTGCCGCAGGCGCCGCAAATTCCGCAGCTTTAATTCTTGGTTCCGCTTACTACGCGGCTCGATCCGAGTTGGCGAGATTGAGGCTCGATCCGAGGAGAAACACGTACAACTTCAATCAACTATGTACAGGTCAGACTAACACAGCAAGATAGGCGGCATCTTTCACGTTTGAAGTATAGAAAACCCCAAGTTGCATTTTTCTAACACACGCTGCCTGCCATGCCAATATCGTTGCTCCAGAGCCATGAGAGGAGGCTTCACTTCACTAGCGTTTCCAATGGACGTCTAGCCAAGGTGTCTTGGACGCCCAAAATTCGGTGATGCCATTGGGTGCTGGTGAGATCTTAGGTCAAGTATGTTTCTTTTCTTATTCCCGTCTGCACGATCCCGTGCCATCATGGCTCCAAACTCTCTATAGTGTCACCCTATTGAATCCGACCCACAACAGGGTCCCAGCCGAAGGTGTTGGAGTAGGCTTGTTTGGAGTCATGATGGCACTCATCTGTGCCATCGATACAACTCGGGTCAATGTTTGGCATGAAACCCTTTTTAAAGAAATAATTTCATCATGTCGAGGGCTCCCGTACCTTTGGTGAGATGCCAAACAGCCCTTCATGCTTGACGAGGATTGTCAAGAGCGGGTGTGTGAACCAATGGCTCCCAGGGTCAATCCTCTTTCTTCATATCATACGTGTTTGGGGGAGAGAACCCGGCCTGTCTCAAGCGTTAGAGTGACATTGATGGTTTCACCTGGGTATGAGTTCCTCAGTCATGACCAACTCTGCAATGGTATGGGGCACGGGTGCTTGGATGTCGTGTTGGCTGATAAGCTCTCAGAAGCCCTTAAGGTGTATATGACCAGGACAAGACATTGGCCTACCCTTCCGTAAGGGTACCTCCTAAGATATAACAAGAATATTGAAACAATATATAAGAAAGATCTAATACTTTAATCTTCTTTGCCGTTCTGGTGCCTCGTTTGATTCTAAGCCCATGTGAGTAGACACGCGATAAGACTACCTACGGAGAGGTTTCAAGATCACCAGAGGGGAAACAAAGCAGGCTACGAGATATTCAATGGCCTGGGATAAAGGCCTGCAGCCACGGCCAACTCCGTAATGGTATGGAGTCGCTTTAGGCTCAGTTCATGAACGGGGGTCAAAGCGAATCACGCTTTGGAGGGGGACAAAATAAGGGATAAAAGAAACCCTTTGCCTATGCCCATGTCTTGGTGTCGAACCTGGAATCCCCCCATTCAGGCCCATGAGAGGAGGGAAGAAACCACCTATATCTCGGCATCAAGCCTCAGCGATGAACTCCATATCCCATGTCCATTTATGATCTTCACTTTGGGTCATACCAAAAAGAAACCCCCTTCCCATTTGTAATCATCCCTCCCGCTCGTGATCACGTCTCGGAGCTGAGCCTCAACGATAAAGCTCATAACCCAGGCCCAGACCAAATCCCCATCTCACGCCAGGTCTCCAGATTTGGCAAACCCCGATATCAACTCCTCGCCTCAGATCCCAGAAGGAACAGGGCACGGAATGAGCGCCATCACAACCCCAAGCACCACCGCCACCCCGAAGCATATGCCCAAGGAAGTGAGGGAAGGCTGGACAACCTGGTCGAGTCGTCTCTCATACTGTTCCATTATCTCCTTCAGACCAGCAATCTGTCCCTGCAGAGCAGCAATCTTTTCATCGACACTGGAAGCAGAGTTGACCAACACCTCTTGGGTGTGCGTAGCAAGCTCGCTGACCTCTTTGCGCTGCTCGTCAATTTCCTCCAGGAGATTGTTGATCTCCCCTTGGAAAAAAGACATGACTGGCTTTCTCGAACCCTCTTCTGTGGTAATTGGCCTACTCTGCAACGGTGAGCATAAGCCAGGCGGGGCGGAAAGTAAACGAGGCAAAACACCCTGATTCCTCAAAGGCTATGTCCATTATGATGATGAGACTTACATAAAAATACCATGAAATAGTTGAGAGAATGAATCTGGTTGGGAATGAAGTTGATTGGGAATGAAGTTGACTGGGAATGAAGTCGACTGAGAATGAAGTTGACTGGGAATGAAGCTAGTTGAGAGTGTGAAGTTGGTTGAGAGTCAAGTTGGTTTAACGGAGCAGGTATAAGAGATAAGAGAGAATCAAGAGATGTAAAGGTGGCAGAGATGAGCACGAGTTTCTATTAATCCAGCGGAAATTATAGTCTTAGTAGAATCCGGTGCTCTAATTTCATCACTGCTGGCTAGCTGCCAACAACTGCCAGGCAGTGATTCAGCGTTACTACCCTTTGTTTATTATTTTTCGACTGACTTCCAAACCCTTCCTTTTCTTTTCTCTTCTTCCACCATCACAACAACACCGTCGCCATCGCCATCGCCATCACCACCAAGATGGCTGACCAGGCGAGCAACCACGACGAAGGCTTTGGCGTTCCTCCCGTGCCGTACGTAAGGCGCCTCACTTGGACTCGCCCGCCGACCTCGTACAGTACCATCGCCCCAGAGTTTGCGCATGAGTGGCTTGATCTAGAGCACACAGAGTCCGTCTCAGCTGTCGAAACGGTTCTCCTAGCTCGCCCCCATTACATCGCTGCGCAAAACCATCACATCATGTTGCAGCTCGAGAACTTGCACCTCGCCAATTCTCGGTATGTACCAAGTCTCTTCCCAGGTTGGTCCTGATCTCCAGCCATATTTCCAGTACTGACACACTGCTGGAATCCAGAGCCACCGTAGCAGCATGTCATCCGTTGCGGCAAGCACTGAAGGCGGCGACGATGCCAGCATCGCTCCCATCCCCGGAGCCCGAGTCCAAGAGGTATTCGATGAGCTCAGAGCCGGAGAGCTTCAGGGGATCCTCAAGGCCCTCCACGATCCATTTGTCACGGTCAACAACACAAAGCTATATGTGCAGCGAACAATCAACGCCAACACAGACGCTCGAACCCTCATTGAACACGTCACCCAGGTGATCAAGGAGAAACAGGCCAACCCTGAGGGCCAAGAGGCGTGACGCCTGGCCTCAAGACGGACTTGTACGTTGAGCTCAACTAGGCAAAGGCAAAGGGCAAACCGAAGATAAGATGCCGGACTCTCAACCGGTTTCACTCCCAATCAGCGTCACTCCCAACCAACTTCACTCTCAACTTCCCTCATCACAACGTGCTGGCTCGAAGACCTCACTTGCTACAATGGCATCGGAGTGGTTTGGCCCGAAGATGCTGTGCCGGGCGGGCATCATCCCTGGCTCATCTCCCCCCACCGACACCATCGAGTCGGAAAGGATGCGAAGGTCGATGATTGCCGCGATGAAAGAGGGCCGAAACTATATCGATCGCCACATGCTCGATCTCCTTGCTATGGATTCCCATGTCGATTCCCAAGTGTTCGCCATGCTCCACACAGACGAGAACCGTCTCCGAGACATCACCGTCAACATCACCGACAACCAGATGGCCGACGAGATTGATTCAGATGGGTTGAACGATTTGGAAGAGGAGGAGTTGGATGAGATGTTTCAGCAGAGATTGAAACACAGGATTCGCGTCGTGAACAGAAAGATGCATATCGTTCGCACCTATGGACCGATCCCCTACTCCATTGGGGAGATGCAAGTCGATATCAACAGAGGCTTTTACCCGAACGTGTCATTAGTACACCACCTTACAAGCATCATTTCAACCGGATACCCTCATTAATGTGATTAAAATTAAAACAATTTGTAGAGGTTTGATAGAATATTAACTACTTCTTTTTCTATTTAGGTAGATTCTCTCATAATGAAAGAAGAGTATTCCCTAAGAGTTAGCTCAGGGAAATCATCCATGGACGGGTTTTTGGCGTGCTCTCCATCCGTGTTGGACGCCCACTGCCCCAAGCCTGCGTGTGGAAATTGACCCTGGAATCGCAGGGCCAGCTCGGTAGCCAAGAGGTTGTCGGTGCCATAGATGATTCTGAGAAGGGTGAGGGCTGCCCAGGTTACTCGCCGTCTTGCCAAGGGGGTGACGCTCCGGGGAGTTAGTTTCGCGCGTGGTGTTCAGCTTCGTTGCATTCTTTAGCCAGACGTGGCAATCCGCTCCAGATAACTTGTGTCCCCAGTCTTCCCAGTATTGTGATGCCTCCTTGTAGCGGATCCAGTTCGCTGATATGGGCGAGTTACCTGCCTCAGGCATGAGAAAGATGAACGCAGGCTCGTCTATGCGGGTATAAATTCATTCAACACATCATCAATGTGATCAAGGAGAATCAGGCTAACCCTGAGGGCCAAGAGGCGGATGTCGCTGAGCACCATGAGAAGCTGTTGGGTTATCTTGATAGCCTGACGCCGGACCTGAAGACCGACCTCTACATCGAGCTGAACAAAGAGAAGAAGAAGCGCGATCCTAAGGGCAAGGGCGGCGGACGGGGGGATTCAGGGCATTTTAATGCATAAATGAAATAACAGAACACCAGAACGTTTAAGAGCGTTACCTAACTCCTCTCAAGGAAAATGATTAAATTTATATAAAACAGTCAAGTATATACCATAATTGAGGTAATACTTTAGGGCTCTTTTACCTATGTTTAGGAGAGGATAAGCTAAAGGGCTTGCTGTCCTGGCGTTCCTTTTCCCCCTTAACCCGGTTGCCCCCGTTATAAGTCTTCAATGCTATGGATGGCAATATAGTCCGTACGTTGGTTAAGCCTACGTTATGTGACGGATGATGGCAACGAAGACTCCGCCAACTTCAATATAGGTAATGGAACGACGCCGCCAGGTTATTTGAGCGCTCCTCCCTCGCTATCTTAAGTGAACAACGCCGGATCATCGTTGGCTATCAATGGATCTCAGCTGGCATGTTTACGCTGGTCTTAACATGATGGGCAATCCAATAGGGCATTTCAAATGCAGCATCTGAGCCATAGTTGATGTCTCAATATTCCTACTTGGCATCTTGTGTACAAGGTCCATAGTCTAGTCACTGCTGCGTCTGACAAATCGAGACGCAACGATGTTCACAAATCAGGCAGACCCTGTCACAGAAGTGTTCCAGACATCTTCCTCCGGTTAAACCCCGTTTCTCTCTCTTCGCTAGCGATGCTTCATCATCCCCAATCGTCAATGTCACGTCGCAGCTATATTGTAAATCAGGCCATCCCCTCCAACCCAGGAGGTGCAGCAACGAAGCGACGACATACCCGAGCTTCCACAGACCTTCCATTCTAGGAATTTGATTGCCATTCATGACAAATAACAGTCGTTCACTTGTAGCCCAAGCCCAAGCGAGAAATGCCTCTGAACGGCCACGGGGTCAACGGCCACCGGGGCCGAGACACGACAACGTGAAGAGAGTTACCTGACTCTTCATATTTACTACACTTTGATTAAAAAAAAAATATGTTCAAATAATTGAAGATATGGATCATAACAAAGGTAATGCTTCAGGACCTTTCCCGGGTGATGGTTTCTCAGATGCGAACCACCCCACCCTAACAACGAGATATCCGACCCTCCATCACAGCCAGATATCCCTACAATGTTGCTTGGTCAATAGCTCGAACAAGGCGTGGGGGGTAGACTTCTGAGCAACCCAACCCCTACCATGTTGCAGAAGGAATGGGAGTCCAAGAAGCAGACAACATGCCCAATCCGTCCAGATCAACGTTCTCCAGATTCTCACGTGGTAAGGGTTCGACGGGCACGCCAACCGACGGGCCATGGCATGATGGATCCCAAAGGACCCCTATATTTGTCAAGGCAGCATTGCGTTGCGTGCTTGGTCCCGTGCTGCCGTGTCGTGCCATAATAGCCTAAAAAATCTCAACAATTTCCTCTTTTGCAATGTGGCGGAATGTGCCTCGGTTCGTACGGCACGGCTCCGGACGGGTGCGTTCAGTGAAGCCAATGAAGAGTAATCACTTTATGGCCAAATTATGAGCTGAATAAGAGATAAAAATGACAAAAAAAACCATCTTAAATCTTTGAGTATTTTATTCATTGTATGGTCCTTTCTGGCGTTCGGAACTAGAGATTGTTGACTCAGTGTTTGGTAGCGTTGCAGTCACAGTCACAGTCACAGTCACAAGGGTCAGCCCTACCTACCGACACCCGCGTGTTCGTCAACACGAGATGTGGCCGTGATGGAGAGTGACGAATTTGGCGTTGGAGAAGACTATCTAGATAGAAGTGAATATTGAAGCACAATCTCTCTCTTGCTATCAGTTACTTTGATGCCCATCGCCCACAGATCGAGCCGTTAATACTACCACGTCCAAGATATGGATGATGATAAATGCCAATATCAACACCTCTTCCACCATCTTGGGATGACAAATTTGGCCTCAAGGACCTGCTAACCCCATAACAAAGGCAAGGCATTCTAACCGCGTCGTCACTATGAACAATAAATCAAACAATGGAGCAGATATACACAAAGCTAATACTTTGCTGAGTCTTGGACTCTTGGCCGCTCAATGCGACACTGCATTCTTTCTTTTGGACTCCTAGAAACTATCTCGCGATCCCTTCAGCCTATCCTGTCTAAAAATGCATTCGCCATTTCGTCGGGATTGGCGGTTTTCGAGCATCAAATGGTGTAGCTGTTCCGTCCCATAGTTTTGTATAGCCATTTTCCGCTCCCCAATGGGAGAAAAAGAAATGCAGACCCGCCATGTCTGTAAACCATCAGACTCCTTGAACACGATGCGCCGCATGTCCTGAGCCGGAAACCGTCCTGATGTGTTGTTCATGTAGTGAATTCCAAAAGCGCCGACCCTCTGGTCTCCGTAATCCGCCCCGTTCGCGAAAGCCTCGCGTTTCCAGTGACTCCGTACTGACCACGAAGAACTTCATAAGTCATTGTTGTGTTCCGTCATGGATCCCATTCATTAATCATGTCCGAGTTCCTGCAACTCCCGCTCTTTAGCGGCAAGCATTTCCCGCATTCTATCCGCCTCGCGTTGTAGCGCCGCTCGACGCTCTGACTTGACCCTCTCACCATCCAGGCTGTAATCGCGCGACATCGATGGGGTACCCGGGGTATGATCACGATTCGAAAAGGCCCCAGGGCTGGGGGCCGAAGCGATTGTGCTTCCGGGTGATCGTATCGGTGGCAGAGAGTAGTCTCCATCATCACTTCCTGCTGCCATGTTGGGAGGGCTGTCGGCCGAAGTCGAAGGGTTAAGTATGGATTTGATATTAATCGACGAAACCCGCTTCGAGCTCTCTTGCGGCGTCTCCCCCGAGTTGAATGCCTCGCTTTCGGTCGTGGAAAAGGATCGTTTTCGTGCTGGCGAGAGAAATGAGGCAGGGGAGAGGGATGTCTGCCTTTCAGTGGTCGTTCCCATCGATGTCATGGGAGCCAGTCGATTATCGTCGTTCAATGAGCCGGGAAAGTTGCGAGGGTTGCTCGATTGATGATACGCAGCGAGATCGGATGTCGACGGCAGTGGTGACATTGTCCTAGTAGGTCGCACAACTGGCTGAGGCTCGATCGTGAGTGGGTGATCTGGTCGACGACGTAGGCCAAGGTTGACGGATCCATCCTCGTTCATCGACCCTCTCTCTGGTCCGGAATCATGTTGACTTTGTGTCTCGACAGACTCCATCGCGTCTTCCATATCTTCATCTTGAGAGGCGGGAATAATTCGTTTTCGTCGTTTGATGGTTGATTTTTTCATTGTCATAGGGCGGTGAACTCCATGGAGTTTATAGTAAAGTCCTTCGAACATTAGTAACCACCCAAGAAAATTTTCACCACAAAAGACTTACCACACGCATTGCAGATAGTATGGCCGCTCTCATCTCGTCTCCAGAGAGGAGTGATAGTGGTGCCACAGTTCTGGCACGCAATCACAACAGTAGCGTTGGTATTCTGCTGGGCCTGGGCAGCATTGACGTCCACAGGAACGGGCTCCGCCTTTGCACTTTCTCCCCGACTTTGGCAGCCTTGCCGCTTTTGCACTCCGCCAAGGTTGGCACTCTTGGAGACTCGGTTGTTATAAGCCGGGCAACCATTACAACCCTCAGCACCGCCCGTTCCGTTACAACGACCACCGCCGGGGCAGGTTCCTCCAGGAGTCTGATCGGCAGATACGTAAGTCGCATTTGACGCAGACTTCGACGATGCCGCGGCCGCGGCCGCGGCGGGTTTCGGTGGAGCGGTTCGTGGAGGGTCCGCGGGGACGACATTCGGCGGTCTCTTGAGGCTTGTCGGGCGAGCAGCATTCCTAGCTTTCAAATAGAGTCCACAGGCATTACAAATCGTGGCGCCCTGAGGGGATCTCCTCCACAATGGCGTTCGAGTGGTTCCGCAGTTGCTAACCCATAATGAGAATCGGTAAGACGACAAGATATTTGAATAACTCACCTGCACACTTGGCCATGACTGCCACCTGGAGGAGGGCTCGCTTTCGTGCCGCGCTCCGAACCAGGACTTCGTTTAGACATAGGGCCTGAAGATGCGCTTGCCTTAGAACCAGGTGGACTTCCGCTCAGCCTTTGTCGCTGGCTGTGTTCCTCTTGACCCGTGGGAAGACGTGTTCGTTCCTGAGAAGATGCAGCCACACCCTCGTTCGGTTTTGAGGACATGGGCCTTGATGGCAAGGCAGTTCGCACCGCGCCCGCCTCGCGCTGATGGCTATACAGCGCCGCTGGCTGAATCTCTTCGCTCATCCCCGTAGGTAGAGCCGATGTTGTCGAAGCGACCAAGATGACGGTGTCTCTGGGGTACGGCGAGTGGATATACCAGGGTACCAAATGGAAGGGTGTGTTGGAGTAGAGATGGATTGGTCAGTTATACAAGAGAACTGTATCATGCATCGGCGTCGATATCGAGTCGGCGCGAAAGGTTACGATGGATGGTTGTACAGGGTTGGGGGGCAGAGAGGGCGGGTTTGATGATGAAAGAGAAGTTCTTGGGAGCGAGTCGTGGACGGCTGCAGCGGCTTTGTCAAGTGGTTGCAAGCCGGCCGACGAAGGAGGCGAATCCGGAGAGGTGCCGGGGCCGGGTGCCGCAACTACAGACAGAACAGGATCCTTTGGGCAAGGAGAGAGCTAAATAAGGTATGACTACCTAGCCTCGGTGCCAGGTGTAAGCCAGGAGTTAAGGCAGGTACCTAGCAAGGGGCCTGGCGCAAGGCCAAAAGATATGTATCGCCGGGTTGCGAATTCGCCGGTGGGCAGACCAGTCGACAAAGGCGCCAGGGTACGAGGTACGTCGACTCGGAGGCAGATGACCCAGCCAGTAGCCCCAATGGACGGATCGGTCAGTCAGTCAGGACTGGAACGAACGGGAGCCGGCGTATTGGTCAGGCGACAGAGATGCCAGATAGCGACGCGACAGCAACCGGAGGGTCGGGGCCGACGTCAGGCCAGGGCGAGAGTCCACGTCGGGGGTCCAAAGCCGGGGGTGGGCTATTGGGAGATGATGTCGAGAGGGAAGAGAAGGAGGGGAAGAACAGTCGAGGGAAGAAACAAAGACGATGAAAGAAGGATCGCCGACCAAGGAAGGAAGCGGGCGCGGGGATCAGTTGGGAGTAGTCAGAAGTTGGTAAGACAACAAGGCGGCGCAAACCGAAGGACGTCGAGAGGTTCGAAGGCGTGCTTGGCAGGTCAGTGGCAGCCCAGGTCAGGGCAGGGGAGGCCGTCGTCAATGAGCTCGCAGCACCACCAGGCTGGGACGGTGACGAAGACCAGGGGGTAGATTTGCGGTCCCAGATCGATCAACGCACCACACACAGGCAGGCGGACAAAGAACAGCGGTGGAGGACCCCCGGGGGGAGTGAGGTCAGAGGACGAGGTGGGAGAGGTGAAGGAGGGGAGAATTTGAAGTCGCAGCGGTGGACGAGGCGCAAATCGGCAACGCACGCAACCAACCTAAGCAACCGAAACAACAAGCAACATGGATTGGAAGTGTTGAGAGCAAGGAAAAGGTCAGGTTGGATGAGGATGAGCAGGATAAGGCGATTGATTGCAAGGTAGGATGGGGCTGGGGCTGGATTGTCTAGCTCCAGTCAGTGACAATAGGCGCGCCGTACTGCGCAAGGTAGATTAGTTATGGTGGATATGAGAGTGGACGTCGGCAGGTGCATGTGCATGACCTAATGGAACCAGGAGTCCGCACACGGAGCAAGCCTTGTGCTCTCTTCCCTCTTCCTTGTCACAGAACGAGAAAACGGGCCCGTCGCAGACTGGGAGTGACGTGCAAAAGACGTCGCAAGAATCTTCTGTATTGCCTTTTCTGGTGGTGAGGCCCAGCATGATGCGACTACGCGGAGACGGACCCCTCGAGCGTGGGATGACCACCATGACCGCCACGGTCTTCTCGGTCGGTGGGTTGGGGTTAAAACGACCGGTCCTCTTCTGGAGCCATCCATGGCCATTCATAGCACCATATTCTAGTGCCTCTTAGCTTCGACGACGTGCCGTTTCCGACAGCCTGGAGCCCGCGAGCTGTCAAACCCCCTTGGCGGTGACTTGCTTGCTTGTTGGTCGTACGCCAGACGCATCCCCCAACTTGTCCCCTGTCCAGCGGCGTCTCGAGCCCTCCGGATCTTCACTCAACCGCCCACGGGGGAGCATCGCGGCGCTCTTCGCAGCAGCCTTCGGCGCGCCGAGGACCCTTTCGCAAGGTGCCGTCACAGGGGCCTCACAGGCCCTCAGATCCAAAAGTTAGTGGGCCCCCCTCTTCACCGCGGCTCTGTCAAATGGGCTCGGTCGCCCCTGAAATGCCTCGGATTACATTGCCCACTTTCTGATTGGCCCAGCTCGTACGGAGAAATTCCTCAGGGCCACTTGACACCGCTGCCCGGCTTTTGCGCAGGGGATCATCGCCTTGGTGGCCCTGATGGACCAAGATCCAGTCGACGCTAGGCCGAGATCGGGCCCTCTTTTCTTATCTGCAGTACGTACCTTCGTACCTCGCTCCTGCGCCACAGTTCTCGAACGCCAAACAATTGTTAGGGTCAGTGCTTCTGACGCGAGGCTGCCGGTAGCTCCAGCCCAAAGTGGGTGGGTTTTCGCGAATCGCAATCGTCACCGTTTTGAGCGTCAACCTCACCGTGAACGTCACCCACACCCGATTGGCGTCTTCGGAGATCATATTGATACCTTTACCGCAGAGGATAGCCTCTTGGATCCTCCATCATGACATCCGAGCGCGGAAGCAGCCCCAACCGGGAGCCTACTCCAACTCTTCCCCTATCCTCGATCCCGCAGAAACGCGCCCTCGAAGAAGGTCGTCACAGCCCCGTCGTTCCCTCGCCATTGAACCCCGAAGTCAGACCCTCCGAATCTCTAGCCCCCGAAGATGCAGCTACACAAGCTGCCCGCTCCAAGTCGGTCCGTACAAAGAAGGACACGCTCAAGAAACGCGAGGCCAAGGGCGGTGACAGTGCCCGCGCGACCCCGGATCCAAGGCCAAGGGCAAAGGAACCAAAGCAGAGCGAATCTAGTCCGCTCCGCTACAAGCTTGCGCCTCCCAAGCCGTCCGACTTTGACCTCCCACGAGGGCCTGTCTTAACGGCGCACCACGAAATCACTACTCCCAGCGGTGAAGCGGTCGAGTTCTTTGAGACATCCGATCAGTAAGTATAGATCGCCATCAGCTCAATGCGCCCAAGCTGACACAAAAAGTGTTTCCAACAAGAAGAACTTCCGCTACACCCATTGTATCGCCGACCCCCTCTTCCCATCAATGATCTACTATCGAGGTACTGAGCCTGAGCCTTTCGGACCCCGCATGAGCTTCGAAGACTCTGCGGGGCACGTCTTCTTCGACAAATCGGCTCGACAAGTCACGACGGATAAAGGGTTTCGAATGGCACGGGCGAATGTGGCTGTAAGAGAGGGTCGGTGGTACTGGGAGTGCAAAATCACACAAGGAATAAGACCGCCCAAGGACGGCGAATCCAAGCCAGACGGTGGACGACATGTTCGAATGGGTTGGGCAAGGCGGGAGGCATCTCTAGATGCGCCCGTGGGATTCGATGCCTACAGCTATGGTATCCGAGATGTCGCGGGAGAAAAGGTCCATATGTCACGGCCTAAGGAATTCTTCCCCGAGGGAGAAGGCATCCGAGAAGGTGATGTCATTGGACTGGAAATTCAACTACCGTCAGAACATCTTCATCGCAAGATCATGACTGGGCAATACAACCCGCTAGTCGACCAGGCTGACGAGGAGCCTGCGCCCTCGGCCGAAGCGCACAACATCGTACGCGATCGCGTACCTATCCGCTTCAAGGCTCACACCTATTTCGAAAAGATCGAATACCACACGACAAAAGAGTTGGAGGATCTCTTTAACCCGGCTTCTACGAGTGTAAACAGCAACGCAGAAGCACCCGGGCCAACCCACCCAACCCCAGGCCTTCGCACTCTTCCCAACTCACGTATCAGAGTATTCAAAAACGGCGTTCTCATGGGCACCCCCTTTGAAAACCTCCTCGGCTTCCTCCCTCCTGCGTCTCGCCCGATGCCTCAAGTGGGTGCCCGGGAAGGCCTCGACGACGGAATGCTAGGATACTACCCTGCCGTGAGCGTCTTTCGTGGCGGCGCCGTCGAGGTCAACTTTGGGCCAGACTTTTGGTTTCCCCCAACCGATGACACCTCAAACGGAGACGTGGATATGGTCTCACCTCCCAATGCCAGGTTGTCTAAGCTCCACGCTGTCTCAGAGCGTTATCGCGACCAGATCGCCGAGGATATCGTCTATGATATTATCGACGAGGTTGACTTCTGGATGAAGGATGGTGGGGGTGCAACAGATCGCCAAGGCGTGAGCGCCAAGAGCGAAGCTGTTGCCATGGCTCCAGGACGGGAAGAGATCAAGGAGCTGGTCCAGGATGATTGAGACGGCTCGGCAGATTAACATCGCTATCCATGGAAGCCCACAAGGAGATACCGGGGTGCATCATGATCGACTTTCACATCCTATTAAGTAAAGATACCCACTGTGGCAACGCAGAATCAAATTTGTAATTATCAAGATACTCATCACTAATGAAACCTGGTATCCTCTGCTTCATGGCCCAGTATCGGCCTTATCATATCATCCATTGTCGTCATAACTTGTGTCGTAAAGATATTGCTCATTACCATGCAAACGCACTCCAAACCCATAAGAACCCGCCTCGAATCTTCATCAACGAGGAGCCGAATCACGTGGGGCAGCTGGTTCAACAACCACCGGCGATGGTTCCGATAATGGCGATACAGGCTCTCTGGTGGCCGCTGGGTTGGTGCTCGAAGTCGCGGTAGCGGTCTCGGGTGCAGGGAGCTGAGGATCATCGGGAAGTTCCTCGATACGATCACTTCCATCAATAGGAGTCTCAGTTTCAGACTTTTCGCGCTCGAGTCGAACCTCGCGGCCGCGCTTGTGGCAGTACCAGAGTACAAACATGAGTACTGTACAAATGTCAGCGACTGAGATGTATGCGAGGATTCGGGGTACTTACTGAAAAGCGCAACGCTCCAGATGACGTTTGTGCCGATAAAGGCGGGCCACCGCACCTTTAGGGCGTTGACGACTGCCTTGAGCATACTGACAATAGCGCCAGGTTTCGTCACAAGGTCAGTCAAGTTCTGAGGCTTGAGTAGGTCCATAGCAGCCTCCTTGACGCCCTTTTCAGTCTGGGCCTTGAGACCCTGGCTCTCGGCCGCAGCTGCGAGAATCTCTGGCGCCAGAGACGACGTCAGCTTGTCTGGAAGCTGGGTGACGAGCTTCTGGAGGGACGAGGGCATTTTCTCGAAGCCTCGGTTGATGGCGCCGTCGCGATCCTCGATGAGGCTTGCCAGATCGTTGTATGCCGTCGGCACACCGTTGGCGAGGTCCTTGAAGACCTGTGTGAAGCGTGACAAGAGCTCGGATGACTCGTTGGAGAGTGAGACGATCTTGTTGTTCTTGGCCTGGAGGTTCAGACGATCAAGGACATTTCCGAGGTCCTTTGTCTCCTGTTCGGCTTCCTGGGTAGAAACAACAACATCCTCTGGCTTGAGCTCGTCGCCCTGTTTCTTGTGTCTTGTGAAAAGAGCTGTGAGACGATTGGGATGCTTTTCTTCCTTCTCTTTTTCTTTTTCCTTCTCCTTTTCCTTCTTCTCCTTCTCTTTCTTTTCTTTCTTCAACTCTTTTTCATGCTTCTTCTTATCCTTCTCCTGTTCCTTCTTGCTCTTGGAATCCAGTTCCTTAACAGCCTCTAGCTCGCTCTCGTCGGCTGACGACAGATCGATCTGGGGCGTCTTGATGCGTGGTGGCAAGGGTGGAGGCGGACTGTCATCTTCAAGGATGCTTCGAAGCCAGGACTCGTCATCTCGGTCGAGAACTGGGCTTAGAGGAGGGGTATCGGAGCTAGGACGGCATTCGGTGCTGTGACGCTGAGCAGATGCATCGGTTGCCTCTGTCTTGATCTCAGGCACAGGCGCATGGGTCTGCGCAGGTGTTTGATCAGCTGCAGGCCCCGCCTCCGTGGCATGTGCAGCCTCTTCTGCGGCCGCTTTCTCGGCCCTATGCTTCTTGATCTTCTTGTATGAGAAGTATTCCAGCATTGTGGTTGTGGTGTCTTGGCGTTTCGCGGGGTCGTCGAAGTTGAAGAAGCAAGGAAGTGCTCGTGTCGCAGACGACGCTCAGTGCTATTTAACAAGTAGAGGATAAAGAGGCCGCCGATTCTGGACTAAAAAGGACTCTCGAGGGGCAAAGAGGTTCGCATAGGCGCGCGCTTGAGATGATTCGCCTTTGTTTCACTCGCATTCGTCGTACACGAATCGACAGCTGAAGAGCTTGCACAGCCACATCACATGTGATGTCATGGATGAAAAATGTGGCTGCCGCCGAGCTCGCTCCCCTCCCTTCTCCGACTTGACATCCATCCCCCTCCATCAACCCCCACGCGACTAACGCTGCTTCATGATCGACAACCAACTGCCGACGTTTTCTGGAAGTTTTGCAAAATTGGAGACCTTCCATGGATGGATACATAAGCACAAGGTCCCATGTGTGTGTGGAGACTTCAGAGGTTTGCAAATTGCAACTTCGGCTAGAGGGCCAGGTACAGGCATGCCCCCGAACATTTCAGATTCCAATTGACCCTGGGTATCTCGAATAGCTAAGGAAAAGTGTATGGGCTGTCTCAATCCTCGTCATAAATATTCTCTTCTTCCTCATCCCCATCCTGGGTCTCGTCTGCTACGCCTCCTTCTTCGCGGATGATATCGTCAGCTAGTGTGCTTCTTCGCCAACCGCCGCCTCTTCGTCGGCCTCTCTCAAACGCATCGGTAGATGTTACGGCTCGTTCGCCGGTATACTTCTGGCCTGTCCACTCTCTGGAGCATTTGGGGCATCTTTGTTCCCGCCTTGTTCTCCAGAATGCTTCTTGACAGACATCATGTAAACGGAAATTGCACTCCAGCTCAGAGCATCTTAGACCAATTGTGACAATGTCCTTGCATGCTTCGCAAAACTTGATCCGCTGCCATTCTCGCGGGTCAAGGTCTGGATCATTATAGGTCTCAACAAGCCAGGGCCGTAGTTCAAGCAGCGCTCGGGGTGAGAAGGTGTAAAACCCCTCAGCGCTCTTCTCGAACCAGCCTCCCTCAACCAGACTTACTAGTACAGCCTCAACTTCGCTGTGCTTCAGGCCTCTGTCGGCTGGTGTCTGCGTTTGCGCATCCGCGTCGATTTCGGCTTCTTGTTGCCTCGGTCGTGCGCATTTGATCGCCTGCATTTCGGTTATGGCGAGCACTTCCATTCGCGGAGTGTTGAACTTGTCGAAAATGGCATCAAAAACTCGTTTGATGAATGAGAGTTCGTCGGGGCTATATGTCGTGGCGAGTTGGGTCTGCGGGTCGGAAGTAGTGTTGACCAGAGCATAGATGCGCCGCTTCGTCGTCTGATGGATAGTGGTGCGAATTTCATAATCGAAGAGTGATGCCGCTTCAGCTGCCTTGTCCATGTACTCTTGGAAATGGTCTTCTGTAATTTGGCCCGGTCGGATTACATCTCCTTCGTCTTCGCCGCGGTCGGCGTTGAATATCGCGGCGAGGATAGGGCGGGAATCCTCAAAGGTGATGGAACCTCGGGCTAGGATTGCCTGTAGGAATGCCCGGTTCCCGTCGTTGAAGTTGTGGTCGCTCATTCTCAGCGCCTGCTATTTTTCGGTGCGCGCTGCGGTATCTGGGCGCTGAGAGTGCGTGTTGAGATTTGCGCAGAACAAAGGACGTTGCGATAGGCTTTGGTTTAGCTGGGAGACGCGTTTCACGCGTTGCTGCGAGAGGTTAATTGAGTGCATGCACCGCCTCGTGTGGCTGTGGTGGCTGGTGGCCTTGGACCTGCCAGAGCGTACTCATCTCGACGGTTAAATCACTATCTAAGACTCTATAGAAATGATATGAGAATAAGTTGATCCTTTATCTCAATCTTGGTGAGTATCAGAAGAGATTGGCTATGCTTGGTTTTGGTCCCTGCTCAGTACCAATCGCTGTTCCCGCGCAAACAAGACAATGTCCCAAGGGCAGCCTTCGAGGCCACAGAAATATACACCCTCTCTCTACAACCATTACAAGTGTGCCAGTATATCGCCGCATGGTCACAGGAGATAAATCTAAGGTAGCGTGAAAGTGGAAACACGTATCAACCATGGTTAGCTGAAACACAGTTAAACAGGCTCAGGATAAGAAATCTTGAATTCACGTCGAAGTGTAGGGTAGCTCTTATATTGAATGCTGACTCAGCTGAAGCATGATTGGCGACCAAGAGCTTTGAGCTTCAACTCAAGAACCCTTTCATCACTCAACACATGCGGATAGCTTTTTCATAGGCGACAGCTCCTCAAAGTGTATTCGGCTGGCCGGCATAGGAGATCTCATCGGGGGATAAGCGGCATTGAGTGACCCTGTCGTTGCGCCAGTTTGACCAAGTGGTCTTGTGCAACCTAGCCACGCGTCGAAGACGTGGTGGTGATATCCATTAGATGTTCATCAGAGCGGTGCGACATCTGCCAAACACGTGACGAAAAGAACACAACCTCCGCGTTTCTGAAGAAGGAGGGAATTTCTAGCCCATTTTCCAACCAGCGCCATTCACTGAGCAAGCCGGACGACCATCGAGGTGACCTCACCCCTGAGAACTGGGTCCCACGCGCATCTCGGCGCCGAGTTGCTCGAGCTCAGTATACGGCCAATCCAACCCCTCCTGCCCTCGACAGCACCAAAACACCAAAATGGCCACGACAGACCTGAGGGAGTTCGACGTCATTCGAGTAGCGAGGACCGATGGCGCGGATACTGGTCCTGGCTATTGGCCGGTGACAGCTCCACCTACGGTCACCGCTAAGAAGACGAAGGACGCGACAACAACAGAAAAGACCCCAAGAACCAAACCTCAGATGATCCGGTTGGCGGAGGATGACCCGAGATTTGTTGAGTGGAGAGTCAAGTTGGGCATTCTGCTGAAACAGGAGCTGTGTCCTAACCCCGATGGTGAGCCTCATCCTTGAGCATCATCGACCATATCTAACAGCGACCACAGAAGGAAACCCATGGTTGGTGCATTTTCCACGGGGATACTGGTTGTACGAAAAGTCGAAGCATCTTTGGGTGTCGGGTTACCCAATCAAGGCGAAGCTATTCAAGAGCCCACAGGAGTTTGCCGTCCACTTGATATGGCTCCTCTCAACTTCGATGGACTACCGGGACTGCTGCTGCGCACACTGCAACGCATCAAACTTGATCAAGGGTGGAGCTACAGACGAGCTCATCATCACCCATGAACCCCCCAAGGTTGAAAAGATACCACCCAAGGTGACACCAGTGCCTCTACCCCCGATGCCTGGACGGCCGCCCGTAAAGACAAACAATGCTGGGTCACGGCAGTCATCTGTTCAGCCAACGCCGACAACGACGGCTCAGAACTCGCCAGCACCTCCCGCCACAACAGCCCATCAGCCACCAGCTCAACACCAACCCCAGGTCCAACAACAACCGCAACCACAGCCCATCCAATCTCAACCCCAGATTCAGCCGCAGCAACCTCAGCAACAGCAACAACAACAGTCGCACCAGCAGCAACAACAACAGCTGCAGCCTCAACCTCAGTCACAGCCTCAGCTTCAACCTCAACCCCAGCTTCAACCTCAACCTCAACCACAACCCCAGGCCCAGGCCTCTCCTCAAGCGCAGCCTCAGCCTATCCAATGGGCACTCAAGTCAGCTGTGCTCTTCCGCTCGGGAGAACTGGTCTGGTATCAGAATGGAAACACTTGGCGGCTCGGTGTCATAGCCGGTTCTGCGAACGGACGCCACGAGGTGATGCCAATCGGACATGGCCTCGTTCAGCAGAACAATGTGTCTAAGACTGACGGTGACATGCGGCCATTCTACGCGTTTACGGTCCCGCCAGTCACCCTCCCCGAGCTCAAGGACAAGGAGTTTGATGGCGTTCCATGGGAACCATTACTAAAGGGGGCAGCAGATGGTAACAGACGAGAAATGATTGCCCTCGATGCCTCCAAGATGGCCGCCGTCAAGATCGACTACTCCTACTCCCTCTGGTCTCCGCTGTCAGAGGACCCCAACAGTAAGCATGTGACCTACTACGGCTGCTTCTTTGGAGCAGAGCGGGTCGAGATCGGCGACGCGATGCGGCTGAGATCACTCCCCGCGGAGCTTAACGTGCCCGCCGAGACGGGAGTGCTCGGCCTGCGATTCATCTTCACGACAAAGGACTTTCCCGGTAACGTCTTCTTCCGCGGGCACATCTACCAGCTCGTGTCAGAGGACAAGCCCAACATCGTACGCGACGAGCACCTCCCCATCGCGCTGCGGCTCGAGAGCCAGTGGCGCCACTCTGTGGGAGCGCAGCGCTGGCGCTACGCGCTCGTCAAGGAGAACGTCGTGTTCAAGGAGCAGTCCATCCGGGGTCGCTTCTACCCGACGCAGCGTCTCATGCCCATCCTCAACCCGGCCGAGTTCCGCGACGCCGTGTCCAAGGCCCGGGTGGACGATCTGTACGCGCACCTGAACAACCGCATGGATGGAGCCGGGAGGTATCTCGGCCGCAAAGTGAACCGTATCGGTACCCTGGGAGCGTCGGTGACACATACGGCTAGGCTCAACATGGAGCCGTTTATCAGGGAAGAGCTTAACGAGAAGGCTATCGAATGATTTGTTCCATGGAATTCTGGGCATGTATTCCAGAAGCGTCATGTTTGCAGGGGAGGGGAATGAGTGACAAGGGAGCCATGGAAGTTGGCAGGTTAGGAGTCATGTTATTAATGTATTCTATTGTAGCTGATATCTTGGTACCTAGTAGATAGTACAACAAGCGAGAGTAGCAAGGCATCATTGAATCACCCATCAACCGTCGATGAGTATATGATGTCTCTCAGCTGTGACACGCATCTGGAATCCATGGATACCTTGGCACACCGTCCTCAACAACCAAACACCCTTCCCTTTACCTAATTCTCCCCTAAAGATCATAATAAGCATAATAAAAAATGTCCTAAAGTATTGCCTTTATTATGATATACCTTTTCATTCTTTTATTATATTTTGTATAGATTTATCCACGATTCGGACCCCCTCCAGCTTCTCTCCTCACGATACCACCCACCATCCAGCTGCAGCCCGAAACCCACACCGCTACAAACCCAAACCACGAGACCATCACACACACACACACTCACGTAAAGTGCACACAATCTCCGAATCCTCCCAAGCGACCTCGTAACGTGGATGGGAATACCCACCTTTGACAGTTAGATAGCTCACAAAAAGACAAGTCGGCGTAACTCGGGGGCGCAGTGGTTCTTTCAAAAAGCAAAGTTGCATGTGAGAAATCTGACATTCTGGAGTCCTCTCACCCACAGCCATCCACAAAAGCAATACGTGTATGCAGAAGACAAGAACGACACATAGTAATTGATGAGATTGATTGATTGCGGCCCAAATGCAAGAAATCCACTCATGCGGTGATACTTGACAAAACACACGAGCCACCGTTCCCTGTCCCCCTCCTCCTCCCCCCGGCACCGCCAGTCTGGTCACGACATTTCCCCCGCCTTGGGGCAGGCAAAGCTGAGGCGCTCCGGTAAAAAGGGAGGAAACCCTGGCGGGGTTCTTCCCGGGAACAAATGAAAAATGGTGTGGGTATGGTGTGTTGCGTGGTGTGAGGCAGCATGCAGAAGATCGCTGTTACACGGGCCTGGGGAGGTGTTGCGGCCAACTGTGAGACGAGGGTGAGGTCATGGACCAGGGTTTGATGGCCGAGGTATGATAAGCAATGGTTGATATTGCCATTGCTGCTCTTGTTATTGTTGCATCAGAAGTGAAAGATATCATGTCGTGAAGAATGACATTGTCTCATTGATTGATGAGAGGAGAGAAAACATTCCCCAAAAGAATCTGTGACCACGAGAGAATCAAGGAAAACACCGCTTTCTCGCTGTCGCCAAACACATTAACCACATGGCCCACCTGCTTGGTATTCATCCACTCCTCTGCCAGGCCCCCCAGTTCCCCTAGAAGTTCTATGCGCAGCTTTTCGAGACACAAACTCAACCAACGGCTCTTCCCCAGTGCCGTTCTTCCTGTCTTCTCTCCCCAAACTCCTCTTTTTCAGAAAAAAATCAGTGTCCTCTCCAAACTCGCTCCGCCCCCCTTGAAACAACTCTTGTTCGTAAATGCGTGTGTAAATGACTGGTGAATGCAAAATCATGGAGGTGGCGCTTGAATGATCCAGATCGTGATGTCGTACGCGTCAGGTAAATAAACTCCGCCTTCTCTATCTCGTGGGAACCAACAGGCTTTCGTAGTAGTATGCAAACCGTCGTGTCGGGGCCTGTTAATGGATGCATGCATGCGACATGGGTTGGATGAACCGTGCAACGTATGGCCGAATAGAAGTAGAAAGGACTGCTGATGAGGGCGAACAATCTTTCAACTCATCGGGATGGGTGACAAATCTTCTGGCAATCGTTTCTCGCTCTCGCCGGTCGAATGTCGTCGTAGGTAGGAAAGACCAAAGAAATACCTCCTCTCTTCGTCCCCGAACTGACCCCTGATCCAGGGGGTCGGTTCATGCTGCTCGTTATGCCACCTTCAGATTTTCAAGTCTCTCTTGTAGCTTCTTCAGTAACTCCGGGTCTGGTTCGGGTTCGACCTTGCGAGGTAAAACACGGGGCGAATCGTCCGTCTTCTCTAAGCCACACTTCTTGCACTTGGTTCCGTTTTCTGCTCCAGTTGGGTATACCGTCTTACAGTCCTTGCACTCGTAATGGGGTACGCTACTAGGACCGAATTCGTCTCCAGGATATCCGTATGGGTATTTGTCCTTCTTGGGCCTACACAGGTTGTTAGCAATTACATCACGCCAAGAATTCCAGGTCTCAACATACGGGTCTCGAGGGCAGTCCGTGCAGCGGACGTGGCCGCACTTCTCGCAAGTCTTGTTACCGGAAATAAACAGCGTCGAACACTCGTGGCAAGTTCTGCGAACCCGTTGGCGGGGCTTCTTATGGACCAGATCCTGTCCGCCAGTCTTGCTGGGTCGGGTGAGGACAATCTTCTTCTCGTCAAAGGCGTAAGAGTAGTCGGGAATAATAGGGGCGTTCTCCTTGTTGGCCTTGATAATGGCGGCACGTCGCTCGCGGCTGGCGATAATCTCGGCTTCGGTTCGCTTGGGAGGGTAACGAGTACACTTGGTGCAACGGGCGTGCTGGCAGTTGGGGCACTCCTTGGCGGAAGAGAAAGTGGCATTGCACTTGTGGCAGGTTCGGCGGACGCGCATGCGGATGGGCTTGTCCATACGGAGGACGGTGTCGTCGGGAGATCCAGTCTGAAGTTCCGAAATCTTGATATCAAGTCCATAACGCTCGCCCAGCTTCTTGGCGCGCTCCTCAATAAGCTGGCTCCTGGTCAGCTTGGAGACGCCCTCGAGGCCTTCGTATCGAGCCTTGGCGTCGGGAGCCTTCTTCTCAGGGGCGGCGGGTTCACTGTAAAAGAGTTAGCGACCGATTGATACCGCAGAATGGCTGACGGTGTCCTGGTTAAGTCGCAAACGCCCAGGCATGCTCCAAGGAGCATTTTCGGGACACGCAGATCCAGGAAAACCGTGCAATTCATGTCGGAAGAAGCGTACCTCGTCTTGACGGGCTCAGATTGGCCGGCGGGAGCAGGCTTGGTGGTGGACATGGTGGACAGCCGCTTGTTGGAAGAACCCTCCCGCTTGAGGAAGGTCTTGGTTCTGGTGAGGAGTTTGCTGAGACCCTTCTCCTTCTTCTCCTCCTTGGGCGCCGAGGGCCCGGCCTGCGAAGGAGAGCTCATGATGTCGATTGGTTGTGTGTAACTGGTCGACTACAGATGGTTGATATCGATGGGATTTAAATGAGGGCCGAATAAACGGGAGCTAAGGTCGGAAAATAGTTATGCTTTAATTGCCCGCTGAGACGACAGTCCGGATGCAGGAGGCAAATATGTCAAGAAAATTGTGGATGGGCGGGATTGCGATGTTTCGTGTAGTCCGAATAACGTATCGAAGTGGACGATGCTCGGTTGAACCGGGGAGTGGCGCTCAATAGAGGCGACTATCGAACGATGGTGACGGACCAAATCAAGGAACGTCGAAGCGGAAGGGGATCGTGTATCGAGGATTGGCACAGGCTGAGGCAGAGTTTATAGACCTCCCATGACGCAGTCGAATTGCGAAGATGGAGTGGTTGGTTGGAGGTTTTGAGGGGAGGAGAGAAGAGGAGAGGGAGAGAAGGTTCGTAGAGGGAGGATGGGCGAGGGCGGGCGAACTATACTTACTCTGGCTCTGGGTCGTCACTAGCTGGGGCGGCGCTGTAGTAGGCGAGCCGGCGTGGTGGTATCAGTGGGTACAGGCGGCCCGGCGTTACAGCGCTACAGAAGACGGAGGTGACGGACAGCGAATAGCAGGCGGCCCCAAAGCACCCAATGCCTGGTGACAAGCCGTACGAGTTTGTTGCGAGGGATCCATGGGTTACCATGACCCCATGCGGGAAAGGGCTTGTGGGGGATGACGGGGGTGAGAGGGGAGAGGGGCGTGCAAGTTGTGGTCAGCGGCCTGTGAGAATTAATCAATCCGGCAACGAGACCTGATCTCCAGTGGACGACAGCAGTACCAGATGCAAGAGTCGACGCTGGAACCGGGAACTGTAGCGGGACCCTTCCCAGGGAGAAGGACGACGCCAAGAAGCCCTCGCTCGGACTCTGGGGACGGGAAGGGAAAGGTGTGGTTTGGCGCGTGGTTCGGGCGGCCCTGGCGATGCGTCCCTCGCTTGGTTCTTTTGGCTTTGGAGGGTGTGCGCATGGCAAGAGGCGCCTCTGCTCCTCACAGGGAACCTAACCAGAAGTGCGACCCCTGTCATGACACCCATGGATCCATTAGCAACACAGTGTCCGTCTAACGGAGTTGAGGAACAGCAATATCCTCCGTGGTATTTCCCTTTCCAGACGGGCGGTACACTGATCAACGCCGCCCTGCTTGTGCACACACAGTTACAGTTGGGTCGTCCTGGAAGAGGCCTGGTGGCGAGCAGATGGTAGCAAATGGCAGCAAACGTGGATGCAATTGCTCCGAGACCACATCCTTGCGGTCGGCCGCCAGCCGTCAGTGGCAGCATCGAGGCCCTGAGTCGGCCTGTCAGTTCAACCTTTTTGTGCCTTCCCAGCATGGAGGCCTTGCCTGGCCTGTTGACGATTCATGTCTTGTCGGTCGCACAAGGCGACACGACACGACACGATAAACATGGGTGTGTGAGTGGACGGGTCGACACCGAAGGGCGACCACGGAAACGGGGAGTGCCCCGTGCTGAGTGTGGAGAAGGCAAACCAACCATCGGGTGTCATTGATGAAGGGAGACCCAGAGCGCTGGGAGTTGCGAGTTGCAAGTTGATGAGTTGTGCAAGGCCAGCGGATGCTCCCCCCGCCGAGAGCAACATTAGCATGATCCAGGTGTCGAGGTTGCTAGCCCAATGGAGTTTAGTATTAGCCCAACTTTAGAAAAGCTCGTGGCCTAAGAAAAAGACACAACTTGACCACTTTTTGCCCCAATAATATGAGAATCTGTCAAACGGCAAAAGAAATTATGGTAAAAAATACCTTGGGTTAGGAAGAACCTTGAATTCTCTCAACATATTTTTATCAAACAACTCGACTAGTTATTCTCATTGCTTATTCTTGCACCGAATAGTCTGGTAGCCCTAAGTGCCAACATGTGTGTGTGTCTCAATATTCTTTTGGCCGAGTACCAGGGGTCCCTATCGAGGACCACCACGACGTAACACTGTCTCTGGCTACCTACTGCTTCTGCTACTTCTCTTGTTTCCGCGCGCCGTTCTCTCACTCCCGTAGCCAAGCTCGAGTATGGTGGCGGCTGCGGCGTGATCCAGAAGGCCAGGATTAGCGGGGAAGGTCTCGATGTTGAAGACGGCACTTCCGGCCAAGGCCAGCCACGGTCGCGGCAACAACTTGAAGCAGACAAGATCAGACCCGAGAGAAGGGAAAGATCTGGGACCTCCGACTCAGGCGGCGTCTCTGCCGTGTCTCACAATATTTGTGTGTGTGTGCGTGTTGGGAAGAGACTTGCACAGAAGAAAGAAAACCGTTTGCCTGTCGCCATCCGTGCATCCTGTCCATCCATTTCGCGAGAAATCAAATGCAAAACGCCAACATGCACCTCCACGTAATACCTGGACCCAAAGCTGGGAGCCCTTTTTCGGGGTTGTCCCGAGGAAGAGGTCAGGGTCAGGGCTATGTTACAGTGCACAATGCACAGTACGCCGCCGTTCCTTGGTAAACTGGAGCGGTAAGGTAGCAGCAGAAGCAGCAGCAACATCAACAACGTCAGTCACATCATTGCTCTCCCACCCATGGGACCGGGCACACACCCATCCACCCCCCTTCCCGGGACCCCGCCCAAGCAAGATCCCAACCAGAACCCGTCCATCCCCTCCCCTCCCCTGCCACTGACTGAACCTCTCGCACCCAGCATGTTCGAGCACGAAGTATCGCTTCTTCGGGGGCAGCTCCCGGCCGAGACGAGATTGGGGGACAAACAGAGGGAGGCCTTGTCTTGTCTTGGCCAAGGGTATCCCGAGCTGCTAACTACTGTAGCCATGGCGCCAGTTCAAACCCTGTGCTTTCAGTTATGAGACGTCACTTCCATTAGTTCCGGCTCCTCTTTTTGCCGTTGCATTTTGCTATCACTGACGGGAAACGTTTTCCAGGTGTCTACTCCGGCTGGTCTACTCTCGGCTGTATCATCCGCGATGGCGCTGACAATCAAATCAAATGCCCGACTCTCTGGTACCGAAGCCTCAGCTTTGAAAAGTCGGTATGACCCAATGTCGCTTCCACCTCAACTCCTATCTCCGACTGCAGCGCTGCACATCACAGCACAGCGCGCGGCGTGCGTTTCGACAAAAAAGTCAATGACTGGACTGCGCCTCGTTTGCATCCCGACAGCATGGGCAACCCCAGGGTTACCATGGGCGGACCACCTCCTCCTCCTCCCTTCCCGCGCTCCCGTTTGCCTCAGTGCAAGATGCACCCCTGGATCCAACCCATCCATTGGAGAGACTCCGTTTTCCATCAGTCCACCATTCCACTCCTCAAACAGACCAAGCTTCCCCCCAATCACACGTGGGGCTCTCGCGAGGAGTGTCCTGAGTGGCACTGACGGAGCAAGTCTTCATTAAACCCAGGCCACTGGGTGCAGGGCGATGGACGTTTGCGCTAAACGTCTGGAAGAACCGTTCATTGTCGGTGGGCAAATCAACTTGCCCATCTGGATCATGGAAAACATGGCGATGGAAGGGTTCTTTTGCAAGCTGCTGACCTGTCCCTTCGCTAGCGAATAAGGGCCGAGTGCCGCCTGCAACCTGCAACGCGCCAGGGCAGTGTGGTTGTCGCCTTGCTTCTGGTGGTTGCGTGCGTGCCGAGGCACCGCAACCACAACTACACGCGCAGCAGCAGCAAGGGGCAGGCATGCTTACAGCACACACACATCAACGATGCAATCATCATCCCGGCTGAGGGGTTCTAACTTCTCACTACGCGCAGTAGCTCGCTCGACTATGACTCCTGTGCCTGCGCCTACGTCTGTTCACTGACGTTGTTTGACCGAAACTCCGCCCGAGTTCTGTCGGGTCAGACTGTCTTGTCTGTCTGTGCTTATTAGTGCCGAGATTAACAATCAATCGCATGGCAAAAGACAAAAAGCCAAATTTACAAATCCTCAATTCGATACAATTACGCAGTGGAAAATGTCCGAGGAACCGAATCTAGCAGCCATGTCTGATCTTCCCGCTTAAAGATGCAAAAGCGGTAAACACCTCATCCATGACAGGCAGGCACTGTGTAATCCTTGAGACTTCTGGCACGGAGGTTCAAGCCCAGTTTGCAAAAGCGCGAGACGGCCATGTATGGATGCGAATAGGGAATTTCCTCAACTCTTGTCGTACACCGCACTGCACTGCACCGCACCGTTCCTCGCACATGGTCAGTCGCCGTGGCACGATGCAACATTCCAGTCGCTTGCAGATGTGGCCCAGCAGTGAGTTGGAGGCAGAGTCAGGCAGGCCCAGGCAGGCGACACGACTGTTGTTGGTCCATCAATTGAGGGGGCATGCGGTTCAAGTTACCCGTTGGGAATTGAATCTGGCACGGGGATTGCTCCGATGACGCTGATTGCCTCGTTGTGGCCTTGTCCAAGGGACGATTGATTGATTATCATTCTATCGTTTCCACATTCAATAGCCTTGTTATTGACTGCCTACGGCAACTATAGCAAGGCACCTCTCTCCCTTGAAATTTCGCTCATTCGCCTTTACTTCTCATCCCTTCCCATCTGCTGCATGGCATGACTTGCTTGCATCGTGCCTCCACCGTGGCCCGGAGCGCCATGAGCTGATTTCAATGGGAGTCTCGCCCGTCCTGCAGATACCCGCTGTCTTCCGCCAAACGACTGTGCCAACCTGGTGGATCGTCCCGCCCGTCCGTCTCTTTTTCTCTCCTCTCATTGGAGCTTGGACGGGGAAAATATTATTAGCATTGGGCCTTCGGAGGATCGACCATGGGAGACCGAGCGCCCACCCCCATTCTCCTTGGTCAAAATCAAGATGGATTGGATGGATCAGAGGGAAGTGGATAGGAAGGAATACCGGACTGGAAATGAAGGTTTCGGTCTAACTCGAGGGAAAGATTCGAGAGGCTCCACGAACCACTCCAGCGGTAAGTTTGTCGTCAGAGACAGCCCGACGGCCAGAAATGGCAGCCGTCCAGAAGAGGGGGAGCGGGAGGCGTGAGTTCGGGTCCAAAGCTTGCATCGCCTGCCAATGGCTGCTGCTGTTCTCATGAGATCGAGCCATCGGTCGGTCGTGATGCTGGAATCTTGTATCCTTGTAGTCGCACTTTGGGCACCTAACGCCGACTGACAGAACCTTGTGCTACTGACGCTCGCTGACAGAGGAGAGACAGGCTGGCGGCCGTTGATCCGCCCATCAATGGCCGCCGGTGGCTTCATGTGCGTCACCCTCTACACAAAAGGTCTTGGATTCCTAGCAGTCCCAGCGGGCCGGTTTCAGCACCTGAGACATGGCCAACAAAGAAGCTGACAGCCCGGTTCTGGACCATTGCCACCGGGTCCCGGGCGCTTGTACTGTACACACCTGTCTGGCTTGTGAATTGGGTGTTGGGCTTTCACCGCCCTTGTCTGTACTACGTGCATCTTATCTAAAACAGATCACCTGTGTGTGCATCGTGAGTAAACCAGAATTTGAGTCGTCGTCAGAGGGCTATAATCTCCTAATTCTTCCTATCCTCTGGCTACTCTGGACTGCCGGGGTAGAATTGGCCATGGGCCAGGCTTGATTACACATGCCACTGCACTGATGGTATTTCTCTTGACTTTTCACGACACGTTCCCTTTGTTATACTATGCTTGATCAAGGTAGGAATGACACCGCTGCCATATCCGTCAGGGTACAATAATGACATGGAGAACAATTGCTATCACTAGGGAGGGTGAGAATCTTGAAGGAAGTGAATACAGTGTTTGCAATATGATTCATTTACCCTGTCATCCGTAGATTTACAGCTCAGTGATAGCTAGCACTTCATCGCTCCAAGTAAGGGGCGCATAAACCTCTGCCCAAGACTCCGGGCTCGGCGGGATTATTCCCACGTATACAAATATCTCTAGTTGTGCCAAAGGACGAGGGTTACACAGATCGCATTGCTACAGGACAATCATGCTCCTTTTGGACACTGTTTGTGGCGACATTCCTGCTTCTAGCTCTGCCTGCTTCCGAGATCCTCGACTTTCCTGGAAGTCATTGGCGCACACTTCCTTGGCACAGTGACTACATCAAGCCGGCAGAGCTTCATCACATATCAATGCCGCTTCCTACAGTCATCTATTTGAGCCGTGTAACCGTCATGGGGACTCGATCTTCGGCAGTTGTTGGTTGCATTGCCTCTTGATCCACTCGTTTGAGAATGTCTATCCTGCGCTGTGATGTCCGTGGCAATTCTATCTGCAGATACTCCAGTTCCAAAGGTACGGCCTAGACGGCGTATGTTCCTTCTGATATTCTTTGTTTTCATGTGAAACATAGGTGGCCATTGCCGATGGGCCGAGTGTTTTCTGCACATGTTCCTTTGATGGATGTCATGCGTTGTGACTGTGTCCACTGCCACTACAACAGTTGAGAAACATATTGTTTCTTTCCAGGTCCTTTTGTCAGCCTCATGTTAAAACAGCCCCAGTCTCTCCACATCAATTCCACCTGCAAGACGAAAATACCACGGACAGAGAAGAATGCACATGCCTCGACGAGTGGACCACCGTCTGGACAGTATTGAAGTTGAACTGAGACCATGAAAGAGATGATAAATACTCCAAGGCATATGTGGTGCTAATTGAGAGATGAAATTGATCCCACGTTACACACAGGACAGGATGGTATACGTGATCCAGCTGTAAGTCATGGAAGAGTGTTTGTATTCGTCGTCGTTTGTTTGTAGTTTTAACAACCATCCGTCTGTGCTTGGAAAACAATTCTGCCCCACTTGGATCATCCAAGTCACATCGGATTACCATTTGCAGGTGTAGAGGCTGTAGATGATTGGAAGGCTGTCTTTAACTGCGTGAGTAGCGTGTTTCGTATAGAGTGTGCCGGGCCTTCGGACTTTAACGATTCTACACTGTGATTTTGCCTCATCCCCAAAGGCTAAAGATCACTTGGAGGGTTAATTAGCTCGCTGGCGATGCTAACAGACGCCATCTCTATTACACTTCTCTCCCTCCGCAAACGCCTCATGAGCAGACTTATGTTTCTAGCTTAGGAACTGTGGTTGAAACGTGTGGCGCCGCCTTTGACGCTCTTACTGAATTCATCGTTTTATACGAACATCGGCTGAACGGGAGAGTAGTTAGGGTTGCTGGCGAGCTGGCGATGCTCGTGCCCAAATGAAGAGGTAGGTTTCCGCCATGACCTTTCGTTAACAAAGCGAGATTGAATTGATCCGGTATCCGTGTGAGTGGCGGGAAGGGCGTTTGGGTTATACCATGTTCGAGAACACGCTTTCGCGTTATTGAATGGTTGAGGATCTGTGGGTGTGAAGGGCCTCGTCAACCCGGATGCGTTGAGAGGTTTTTCGATGACAGAGCTCACCGGCATGTTTACTCGATCGGAACTCATGTGACCTTTAGTTGTTGACACCTGGATCAGAATTACTGGCTTGTGTGTCCTCTGGCCTGAACGTTTTCGACCAGTCTTTCTTAGAAGCCCGCCAAGACTCTTGCAAAACCCAGACGCCATCTTTAATGCGCCGAATGGTGTCTGTTTAAAATGCAATATGGCGTTTGCATGCTCTGCCATGATTGAACGCTTTGAGTCTCGTGTTCCTAGCCAACTATATGTATGTGTTTTTGTTATAGTCCATAGGAACTCATCAGAGTGCCTTGCAGAGGTCAATGGAAACTGAGCTCCAAACTGACTTGTTTGCCCTGTGTCAAAACTCTCTGCCACCTTCCCTGAAGGGACAAGCTACTTCGTATCTTCCGGGCGCATTGTTAAAGCAGCTTCTCCTTGGCAATGGTGGATGGTGCCGAGTTTACATGTGCTTCATTGAACAAGGCAGACCAGGTTTGTGGTTGTTGGTAGTAGAAGATTTCAACGTGGATGACAACTAATATTTTACAGTACAAAATGGCATGTGAGAATACGGTTCGTGAGGAACAGAAACTGCTTGAGGTTGGTTTCCTGCTCTCTGATTCCGCCGTTTCTGCTTGGCTTGGTCTTGGCCCTACAAGCCCTTGAGACACTCAGTTGGTACAATATCCCTTTCACAACTGTTTCCATCTCCGACGTGTCCGGCTTGACCTCCTTTCTCCCCGAAACTCAGAGCCTTGAACTCGTCAAGAAAAGAGGCCAAGCCGCCGAAAGATACGTTACGTAGGACTACGCAAGCAACAGGGTTCCGTCAGATCATGATTGAGGACGCCTTGCCTTCGGCCAACCTTCTTCGCCGACAACGCGGCAGGGCTTGTGCCCACAAGCCGTGACCTGGCCTGCAGTCCCCGCCCCGTCGTGGCTGGCAAACGGCGTTCAAGACGGTCTCGTCAGGCAAAATTGGAGGTGCACAAATGGGCCCTCTGCCTTGGCGCCGTCTGCACGGCGGGTCGCCGCCTTGGAAATCGATATCCCCTGACTCAATCCCTTGAAAAGTTTTTTTACCCAACAGTAGCAAGGAAAGGAAAGGAGGCTTCCCAGCTTGCGGGCAGGCAATCAGCGCCAGCCAAAGTATCAACGCTAGCTTTGCAGGGACTGATGGATAGTTCCACGCACGGCCACCCGTTATCCAGCAGAGAGGTTCCAGGGATCATGCCCAAGCTGTCAGGTACTCTGAAAATTGACAAACCAGAGGACGCGGGTTCTACGGCTTTAGGGACCTGATGGCCGGGACCCTTGATAGCGGCCATGACAGCATTGGCTCACCGGTTCCTTGTGAACTCTGTCGAAATGCGAACCGCTAGCAATCCGGGGAGGGGGGTGTTAGATCTCCTGCTCGGAGGTCGATCCCTGGAAAGGCAGGACGCTTGTTGGACTCCTTGCGCGTGGGGACGACGAGCCAGGGTGCTGGGCCAGGCCGTTACTGCTGGTACTGTACAGTACAGTGTGTCTCCCGCCCCAACCGAGAGTGAATGGTTGCAGGAGCCGCAGTCAGTTGAAGCCGGCTCAGAGCCATCTTGGGCTCGGTGCAGAGTGACTTGTCACGCAGCCTGCAACGTCTTGCTTCCGCGGGCCTCTAGTGCTGGATGGGCTGATGACCCAATGACCCGGCGCCAGGCACTTGCAGGAGAGAGGAGAGGCTTTTCCTGAACGGCATCGTCATGGTGACAAATCTCGGCAGATGGAATCCTTCCGACGACCGAGACGAGGCGAGGCGGCCTGACCTGGCCTGCAGACAGACGTCAGGAAACTTCAGCTCGACCAACAACACTTCCTGATAAAGTTGGATCTCCTCTCCATCCATTGTACGGATAACGTAGAGTGGCGCCGCGGGACGGGAGGGCCCGCCGATCCGCCCGGCGCCACTGAAAATTCGGCTCCCGTTCATCCATGTCCAGACGGCAACGCGGCCAAATGTTGACAGAAGCAAGGAGCTAGGACAGGCTCACGAGAAACTCAATTGTGATTTCGGGTCGATGGATGTGCTAGAATGAGACTCTCATCTATTACGGAGCACCTGTCCTTGTAGCTATCCCCGCAATAAACACTTTCAATATCCCGCTCTCTCCATAATTCACGAGTGTTGGCACCGTTGCCTACCTACCAGAGAGCGCCGTTATTTTCGGTCCCGGTTCAGCTCATCTGCCGGCAGTTGGCATATTACATGAATAAGCTGTATCACGGAGCGGATAAATGCCTCGATGACTGGTCACGATTCACTCGTTTCAAGCCTACATGACGTTGCCGAATCCTGCGAGTTGAGAGCTGCCCGCATGTTCTGGCCATGTGGGAGAGCAAGACAGAGACCCATCTCCGAGGCCTGGAACTCTCACAGCATCGTTCCACAACGTGGAAATCTCCAGATTCTAGCGCAGTATAACGCTCACAGGTTGGGGTTGTCATGTCATTGACATGCCGATACGAAAAGTGATGCTGTCTGTTTCACACGGGGCTCAGGGTTGGCGGCTCAACAGTGGAGAGGTCTTGGAGAGTCACGTCTTTGGCAAGAATCATGTCCAAGGCAAGAATTCAAGATCGGGAATGAAGCCACAGGTTGTTGAGATCGAGGGGCGTTTTGATAGGGAGACCCGACTGGGTACCGGGTATGTTGACGCCCAAGCATATGGTTCCACGGGCTGAGGCATTCAACAGGAGTCTCACAAGGTTGGCTGGCAGAGTCTCATATGATCAGAGACATGGAAATTAGCTCAAGGCAGTGAGGTGGTTGAAGGGATCTTGGCCTCAGCCTGGGTTTTGGAAAACGTGTTGTACCACTGATCGTTTCTGGTCAACCGGGTTGAGGTCTCTCAACTGGGACGAAGATCAGGATGTACCCAGTGAATAAGGGCTCAGAAAGAACTCATTTCTCCTATCCAGGTGCGCAATGTGAGTGTTTGAAGTAATAACTCATCCCAATGGAAGGTTGGCCCTGGAGTGAGAGGCTGTTAGCAATCCTGCGGCACCAACACCTGAACCAACCTTCCGGCTTATCCCAACCATATCGATCTCCTTCTCGGCGCCAACCCCCGTCATGAGTTCGGATGAACCATAACTGGGAGATGGTTCTGGTGAAGAGACGGAGTTACGATACTAGAGGGTTGATGCTTTCATCTGATCTCAGCTTCATTCCGCTGGATACCTAACTACCCACCCACGCATTCGCAGAAAAACATAAGATACTAGGTCAACGATCTCTGTTTTCTAAGGCATAAAATGTTCCTAAATATGATTGAGAAAATATTCAAAGACTTGTGATATTATTGCTTAATTTTATCTTTTATTTAACTTTTAATTAGGTTTTTATGTGAGTACTCTTCACTAAATGTAGACGTCCTGGTGTCTTTGGCTTTTGTACGTCCGGGTGCCACCTAGGCAAGTAGGTAGGTAGAAGTACTCCAGGGCAGTGAAAGTCAAACTCCAATGAATGGTTTTGAAACAATCCAAGAATTGGTATTCGAGATGCACCTGTTCAAGACTCCTATCATCTTCCTCTAGGCATCACCGTTCATGGATCCAACCTAGAGTAATGGCTCAATAACAGCCATTAGATGACTCACGCGGCGAACTCGAGCGTCGACAACGCCCACAATACAACGAGAATAATAATCGGAACTCTTGAATAGCACGTTTTCAGATCAAAGCATAGCATCGATCGCGAGAAATCGTCACTTGATCGCTTTTTCGAAATAGAGAAACACGATGTCTTGTTGTGGTCAGCTATTGGTTCCCCCTCCTCACGACCTCTACGGACTCTCTAGCCGGCTCATCATCGGCAACGCAATTTCCCAGCCAAAGAAGCTCGACGCGGCGTCGCGCGGCAGAAATTACCAACTTGGAACCATCACCACCAACTCCTCCCCCTCGTCGTCAACTTCAAGCTCCTCGCCGCAACACACTCTTGCAGCGCCCAATCAATCCCTCCACCCGCTTCAACTCTATCGCCCCGGCGCCCCAGACTGTGCAAACACTCCCTGCACAGTCGTCACCCCTGTTCCCCGAGTTCCACGCCTTCAGCTATATGCAACAAGAGCCTCCCGAGAATCCAGAACCTCTGACTCACCAGGACAATCCCTTTTACACCTCTTCCTCCCAGCATGGCCTCCTTCACCGTGACCCGCGCGGCCTCCGCCGAGCTCTCTCCCGAGACTCGAGTGGTCCTGAGCCGCGCTCTGCCTCGGCCCTTCGCCGGGACTCCGGCCATGACGTCGACGCCGACTTGCTCGATGAAGAGCTTCGCCGACTGAGTCTAAGCCATGGATCGGCCGGTCGACATGCAGCTCCCGGCCATCGCATCTCCGAGTATGAGAGTGCAATGACTCCGCCGACCCCTAAGAAAGCCTTGGGCTTCAAGGTCACCAAGCGCACAGAGACACCTTCTGATGGTGTTCAGCTCGCAGACTTCCCCAATGGTGCGTTATCATACCTCTGACAAGATGAGCGTAAAGTGTCTAACTCGGGACTTCTATAGAGCTTTTGACGCACATCTTTTCGCACTTGCACTCCGATTCCCATGCCGCGATCGCCCTGGTATCGAAGCGCTTCTATGCGCTCATCACCAGCTCCCATGCCTGGAGAATGGCCTTCCTGCGGTATTTCCCAGGACACGAGGCGCTCGAAGTCAAGACAAACGTGGATATCTGGGCTCATAGTTCGCATGACTTGATCCAGTCCGAGTCTCGATACTTTGCTCGCCTCACGCCTATGGCATCTTGGAGAAAGGAGTACCTGCTCCGTACGCGCTTGATGAGGAGTCTTGCGCGCGGCAAGCCTGGTGCTTCGGCTGCTTCTGGTGGCATTGGCGCATCTGTCCGCTCTGGAAAGAAAACCAGCGCAGTTTTGACTTTCAATTCGAAGCTGCCCTGGCTCGTGTCAAGCCTCCATGCGGTGTTTACCAACGGGAAGAAGCCCCCGCGAGCCATTCATGGAGCCGCAGATCTAGGAGTCGCATCGATTAGCGATCCCACCAACGGAAGAATCGAGAAATGGGGATTCGTGGACCCTTTCAGCTCGATGCAGCTTGACGAGGTTGTCCCGAACTTGGTGCCATTTGGCCTGGGAGAAGGCCCTGCTGCCACCCCTAACGTTCTTGATGTGAGCCAGCCTTACGGCCTGCTCGCCGGTGAAGGCTTCCCAGGAGGCCGTGCCTACTTCCGCAGCACCAACGAGAACCGTGGACGGTATCTTGGTGGTGATTCTGGTGTCGTGGATACCTACCCTGATATCCCCAAGATTCCAGAAATGTCTGAAGCCATCTGCAGCGTCTGGCTGGCAAAGTCGCAGGCTGTGCCTGCAAACACCAATTCTATGATCGGGATGCTTACTGGCTCAACCCTTGGCGTCGTATCATCCTTCGCTATTGGTGGTGATTCTGGCCCGCAGCGATATCAGGCTGGAGAAATCACCGCTCGATGGGTTCTTAGCCCTGGTGTGCCCATCATTTCCCTCAAGGTTGATGATAACTACAGCCAGAAGCGAAAGACGGCTGGAAGAATCTTTGCAGTTGCTCTGAATGCTCTTGGTGAAGTGTACTACCTGACTGAGACGCCCAGCGCACAGAACCAAGCAAAGAGCGAGGACATTACCAAGAACGCTTGGTATGCTGGACGTTCAGTATACTGGCACCTCCTCGACTCTACGCGACGCATTGCTCGCCCGGATGATCTTGACAAGAATGCAATTAGAGGAGCGTACTCACCCAGATCTCCTTCCAACTCGATGAACCTGAGCAAGAGTCAGTTGACTGCTGAAGCTCGGGAGATTGAGAAGTTCCTGCGCCACAAGCCGGCTCACTTCAGGAAGGTTTGTGAGGGATGGGGTATGCAGCGCAAGTTGGAAGTCGATTTTGCTAGTGACGACGGACAAGGTGCAGGCGAGAGCATCTTTGTGATCGACTGTGGCCTAGCTGAAAGTCGTCCCGCAAGCATTCAACGCTACACTCGATCTCTGATTTCTCAGGAGGCTCAGTCGTCCTCGGTCATCCTGGCACCGGCACCTCCTGCGCCTCCTGCTGCCAGTCAATCATCGCTCTTCGGAGCAGCGCCGGGAGAGGCCAGCGGGACACCTGAGCAAGAATCACCAGGACTTGCTTCTCCTGCCTTTGCGTCATCGCCAGACTCGCTGCATCTCCATGAGTGGGATAGCTGCCCAATGAACCTGAAAGGCCACTTCCATGCTACAATCACCAGTGTTGGCCTGGACCGTTCGAACACTGCGGTTCTTACACTCGCTGAAGACCCCCTCTACGCAGCCGAGGAGGAAATCCCCGGCCGCAGATCTCGACTTTTCGCTATCGGAACCGATGCGGGTGCTGTTCTTGTGTGGAACGCCAGAGACAACACCAAGGGCACAGGCATCGACCCAGTTCGGCAGATCCAGACCGAGTCCCCCGAAGTCTCCTGCGTGGCACTTTCAGCGTTGTACGTTGTCCACGGCGGAAGTGACGGGCTTGTGCAGGCTTGGGATCCCCTGGCCTCTACCCTCGAGCCTGTTCGAACTCTCAATGCGAGGTCAAACGGTCGAGTTCCTCGACACATGATGACAATGAACCCCTCTCTTCGCGAGTCCAACTACTCTGCGGTTGGCGCCATCTATCTCGACCCTGATCCGACAATCCTTCGAGGCGTCGTTTCCTTTGGCGCTTTCTTGAGATACTGGGCGTATAGCTCTGCGGCCCATACTATGGGACGCAAGCGCCGCCTGAGGCATTCTGACGTTCATGGTCGTCTGGCCAGTCGCCGCCAGGGCGGAGTCGTTACTGACTTCATCGCCGCTGAGGAGGCTGAACTACGACTTGAGAATGAGCAAAAGGCTAAGGAGCGCGCACGCCTGCAAAATCGGTTCGGCGTTGGTGCCCTTGGCGACCTGACAGAGGAAGAAGCTCTGCGGTATGCACAGATGGTCTCGGAGGAAGCATTCCTCGAGGAACAACGTCGAACCAGCGACTCAGCTGCCGATGCTAGTCTTGACACTGCGTCGACTTTTAGCGAAACCACTGTCGACACCATCACCCCTGAGCCAAGCATCACTGAGATGACTCCTCCCACGGCTCCTCCTGGAGAGGATTCTCGTAGAATGCAAAACGAGGACGACTACGAGCAGCAGATCCAGCAGGCCATTCGTCTCTCGCTCATGGAGGGCGTCAACGAGAATGGCCACAACTCACCACCGGCAATGAGTTCAGGCGACTACGAGTTCTCCCTCACGTACAAGGCCAAACCCAGCAAGAAGGGCAAAAATTCAGGGCTCAGCTCTCCAGGAGCATCCAAGACCGGCGGCTCATCTAGCCATGCCGAGCCGCGCGACTATGACCTTGAACTTGCCCTCAAGCTCAGCATGGAGGATTCAGGCCATGCTTCATCCGATGTCGGTCTTGGCGTTCAGTTTGAGGAGTTTCCACCTCTGGAGACAGAGGGTGTTGGGAAGGGAAAAGGGGTGCAGAGGTGGTGATGCTCGCCGAGAGATCTGTGTGTGCTTGCGTTTGCGTTTCGAACATTTGACTTGCTGCCGGAGTCTGATACCCATTCTATTGGACTCTTTTGCACAATTATCTTTACTTCCTCGCCTCCCCATGGCACCCTTAGAACCATAGTTATACATTTACCTGAGCCGTTGCAACAGTTCCTCATTCTTATCCTCGTTTTATTAGTGACATGTCATCTGTTGACACCTCGCACCCACGACGTCGAAACAACCACCATCACGGCCGCAGACAGCTGAACCTTGTTCCCCCCTGTCAGCACCAAACACAGGGCAGCCTCAAATCACCAGCCGTGACGCGTCGTCATGCCGCGACCACCCCCGCTCGTATCCTCGTGTCGATCCAATCCTGCCAGGCACACTCGAGGGCAAAGAATGCCTCGGGACGGCTCGGGTTGGATGATGCAGAGTTTGTGTTTGGGCTATGAATAGGGAGGGGAATGCCAGCTCAATCAAGGCAAGGCGGCGATAGGATGAGACATCATGAGCAGTCACATATGGTCTCAGTTCAAGTCTCAAGATAATACATTACTATAGTACAATACAATATTCCCGCATCTTGCGGTTTCCATGTGCTTATGGCTCGTATTTCCAAGAGCCCCGTTTGCCAGGTATTCGTCATGTCGTAAACCTACATGCCCAACCAGAGCCAGTCTTTCCCGTACCATCCGTAGTATCCCTGACATGTGCCCCTTAACCTGGGTTTCCCATCGAGATGCCACCCGTCCAAGCCATTTTGGCCCATATTAAATCCAAATCCAAATCCAAGTCCAAACGCCAATCGCTATGCAGAACCCAGCCATTCCCCCAGTGAGATCAAACCGTTGAGAAGCCGCACCGCTATCATCATCGTCCTTGCCCTTCCCTTTGTCTTTGTCCTTACTCTTGTCTTCATCTTCGTCATTCTCGTCCCCATCATCCTCATCGTCCTTATCCTCCTCCTCATCTTCGCTGCTACCCTTCTTCTTTGCCTTGCTGGCACTTCCCGTCTCGGTAGGTAGACTGTCTGTTCCTGTTCCTGTTGCCGTCGCCTTGATCGTAGTCACAGTTGAAGCTCCAAATGGGTATCGGACTGTAAGTGTAGTAGAAATGGCAATGCCGCTCGGACCGATGGTGACGGTCTCTCCGCCAATAACTTTCGTGGTGCTCTTGGCGCCAGGCCCGGCTGTGAAGGTTGTCCCATCGATGATTACCCATGAAGGGCTGACCTTTGTGATGGTGGCACCGCCCACGATTTGGTATTTGGTATCGGTGGCTTTCGCACTGGTACCACCAAGAGTAGTTGCGTCGACGATAACACCAGAAGGCCCAATGGTAATGGTGTCGTCGTCGACGACTTGGGTTGTTGCTGGTACGCCTGGTCCGTATGTGAGGGTTGTAGAACGAAAGACGTAGATAGACGCCCCGGACGCAGTAACCATTTCGCCTCCCTGTATGATAACATCCGTCTGGGGTGCACCGACTGCGCGGTAAGTGAGCGTCTCGTCGTCCACCACGATTGTGCCGGGCACAATGGAGACTGGCCGTTCTTCTACTCTTGTAGTGGCACCAGCCACAGGAACCTTGATCCTCGTCGACATACCGACAAAAGGGAGCTTGAATGTTGTGCTGCCAACGACAGCCTCTGATCCCGAAACAACAACGGGTACTCCCCCGATTGTAGCCTTGGTAGGAGTGGCAGCCGAGACCACACTTCCCAAAGGTTGTGGTTTCTTGACCGTTGCCCCTTCACCGACAACTTTGGAGGGGAAAATGGTAAATGTTCCATGGTCTGCTGTCGCCGTTGTTGTCTGGCCTGGCCTCAGGTCCGAGAAAGTGTGGTCATTGATAATGACTTCTGGACCTCTGGCAGTCACACTGAAGGTTCTTGGTGACCCTATCCGCGGTTGTGGTTGTGGTTGAGGTTGAGACTGTGGTTGAGACTGTGATTGGGGCCGTTGTTGCGGCTGTGATTCAGGCCGTTGCTGGGGTCTCGCGTCTTGGTTATCACCCCCAGGTTGGTGATTGTTTCCACCCTGAGGCATATTAGAGGGACGAGCCATCTGTTTTCTACTTACTGGGAGCCCATTGACTCCCTGAGTGGGCCGGTTGAAGCGTGGAGGTGGTTTTGAAGTAACAACGACGGCAGGATTCTTGTCAGTGGTGACAAAGGTGACAGTCCTCCTAGAGGATGAAAAGGTTTCCACTGGCTGTCCAGGTTGCTTGGTGCTTACAACGAATCCTCCCGATGGGTTTGCTGGCTCTGGTTGTCCAGGCTTCGGGGCAGATGTAGGTTCTTCCCCGCCAAGCACCTCAGAATTGGTGGGACAGTAGTTGGGGGTCTTGATAGCGGGATAAGGTGCCGTGTAGTCACTATAGTTGCCGTATAGGGTTGTCGTGGCTGTATAGACGATGGAGAAGACAGTGACGGGCTCATAATCTCCTAGGCTAGTGCAAGGCGTTGAAGAGACCGCAGGTACAGCAGTGAAGGTGCCGTTCCCCTTGTAAGTAATGGTGGTACCGTGCCATCCATTGCTGGTTGAAGTGGATGTCCGGGTCTTGTTGAGGCCCGATGTAGTCGGGAACGAGAGATCGGGAGCGTGTTTAGTCCTCACCCTGCCCCGTGAGGGTGCTGAGGCCGTCGAGGCCGCTTCAGGCGCAGGCCTAGCATCGTTCCCCGACTCGACAGCTGCGGTTGGAAGAGAGTGGTCAGGCGCTTGCTGATCAGACGCTTGCTGAGGCCTGGCCCTGTTCCCCGAACCCCTGGAACCGTCGGGAGACTCCCCTGTATCTGGGGCTTGGTTGGCCTCTGAAGGAGGAGCTTTGGCCGGAATTGCAGTGAATGAAGGCGAGGGCTGCTTTGAAAACGAGTGATCGTTGGGCGCACTGATGACCTTGGTGCCCACGTGAGGCTGTGCCGACGGGCCAGAGGAAAATTTAGTCTGGTCCTTATATCCAGCTGTAAGAGGATCCGTTAAAGAAACCGGCTTGGCACCTTCAGTGGTGAGGCTGGAGGTTAAAGAAGATGGCCTAGAAGTGGTGGTTTTCAGTGCCGAGGTTGTTGGTGTAAGTAAGCGAGTGGAGGTGCCGCTTGAGGAAGTCGCGACTATGGTGCTGTTGATTAAGGGGAAGCGCGCAGGTGCCGCCTCACGGTTCACGACGTCTGAGGGTGATTTTTAGCATGAATTCGTATTTCCCCTCTCCATCATCAAATAAAACTCACCTCGACGCACGACAATTCCATCGACGGAGTGCACGAGCGCTGCGATCGAGAGCAACGCGACCGTGTGTAGATGCATGCTGAATCTTTTCGCCTAGTACGTCAGGCGCCAGTGAGCCATCGAACCGAAAACGAACGAACGACAGGCAGGCCTCTTAAGCGAGTGATGAGGCCAAGTTTGAGAAGGTAGGTATTCGTCTCGACATCAACTTGTTGATCTCTGTAGTGGCCGAACGAGGTCTGACCAAGCCTGGCCTTGACGTCGTCGAGAGAGCATGGAAAGATGAACCAGAGCCAGAACCAGATCAGTCAGAAGATGGCGAGGGAGGACTTGAACGTTAATGAACCGGCCGGCACGCTACTGTCCCAACCCACCACCGATTGAACGGCCAAGCTCTAGCGTAACCTGGCATGGGTTTATCGGCCACGGCACAGGCGACAATGCGCTCCCGCCCAGGCCAGTGACTGGGGCTATTACCGCAAAGGAACTGGGGCCGTCCTGTCGCTGGAGCCGGGGCCTCCTTGCACTGTTTCATCCTGCCAGGAGGCCGAGTGGTGTTCATTCTCTCGGGATGTGGCACCCACACACCGACACCAGCTCCAGCGGCGCATCTCTACGGTCTGGTCGGAGGACACCCACAGAGAGACATGATAGATTGGTCTAGAGCAGAGGCGCTGCGGGAGTGTACAACCCGCATGGACGAAGCCCTCCGATATGTCTACCAGACCCGAAAGACTTGTTTCACAATGGTTCAATTACTCCGAAAGCCATGTTCAACCTTCTCTCCAGGCTCTGCATCCCAACTTCTTGGTTCCAACCTCCGCTGGACTGGGGATGAACCCACAAGGTTGGACCAACCCAGCGTTGGACTAGGGCGATCCTCCTTGGCAAACCAACACCTCCCTCACTCAGCCTTTTGATCTCTTAGCTTGAGTGAGCATTCTCTTCAACCGAACCGACCTCTGAAATATTATTCGCTCTGCCTCATCGGACCGTTCAGGTACGCGTGCTTTACTAGGAGATAGCACACGTAAGCTCTAACGACTGCGCCTGTCCAATCTACACCAAGACTGCATCTCTGTCACTCAAAAGTTCAATACATCTGGACAGCCCGTGGAACATTGTTTAAGACACTCAGCTCGGAAATCAGGGCATCAATTGTGTGGGCTGAAAAGCTTTGCCGTTGTCTGATTAACTGAGCATCAAAATCAGATCAGAACTTGAAAACAGGCGCAACAAATGCAGCGCACGCACTCGAGGCTAACGTCGACAGAATCCTCCCTAAAGCAAGAAAGGGGAGATGAATCTTAGCGAATTGTTAGCGCATACTGCCGATCCTCAGGTGTTGTGGAGTCGTGAGATGATGGCTTCACCAGTTGTCTGTTGGTTGATTCCGACTCAAGCCCGTGGATATCAGCTCTCGAATCACGGGGACGACTCCAATGTCAGGGATTTGTGCATCCACTGGACCTGGCTCCCGATTCCCGGCTATCGTCTTATTATCGTACAGATCGATATCCTACGTGGGAGGTTCGAGGCACAACGTCTTCAGGGGTGATCGAGGTTGGACTAGGTTAAAATTACGGTTGTTGGCTGCGGATACTGGTGCTTCCAACTAATCGTTTCCAATGATATCATTCCGGGGCTTGGATATTCACCGTCTTCGTTATCTGCGCTACTAACGGAACTTTTCAGCTGCATTGGTGGCGAAGGGAACTCGGTGTCGCGGCCTCAGTCTGTCAAGGTGGGTTCCGTCGAGGTAGGACGACTAACAGAACCAAAGTTGTTGCATTTCATGTCGGACCATCTGAGACTATTGATGAGGTCCCGAAACTTGGAGTTGAAATGTTGACCGACAAGAATTCACCTCTCTTCATCTCTGGAGTTCGATACAATCCTGAAGACTGCATGCCGCCTTGGACCCTTTCTCCCAGGCGAGCCACTTTCCTTCTCCAACTCTCATGTGCCCCATGACAGACAGCATCTAGAATGCGGTCGGGAGGTCCTCCCCATGCTTCTTCAAGCACATGCATCCATCCTCTCAGCCCCAAGGCTGAAGAAGCCGGGGAGTCTGATGATCTAGGGCTCCGTTCCCTGTTGACTGGAAGGACGACGGATGCTTGTAAGGCCATTCCCTCCTCTCAGCTTGACCGAAATCCACTAGAAGCGGAGGACCATGTGTCGGTGGTGGGTATCCTTGCAACTTGGACAGGCCCAGCTCGGTGTCGGCGAGTCAGGGTGACGAACTGGGCTCCGCTCCTCCCGCCACAAGACCCAAGACATTTGAGGCCCTGTAAGACGGGCCAGGGCCAAGCCAGGACAGGCCGAGATGGGTGCAGCAACTCTGCGCCCTGTGGCTTTTCTTCAGGGAGTGGCGCGTCGAACTTTTTGGCTCCCTCGGTCGTCTCACTTTGCCATCTCGCGCAGAGAAGCTGAGGTTCCTATCTCATGAGAGCCGCCTGAATCACCTCCCACCTCCGCTCTCTTGCTTCAACGTACATACAGCGGCTTCGGACCTTTGAAAAGCCCATGGGCAGACCCTTTGATCCTGCATGCGGACCCAAAACGGCGTGAAACGGGCCCCCCCGACAGCGCGTTGTGGACGCTGTCACATCATCGCCGCTGTCCACCCAGAGATTTGAAGTGAATGCCTACCTGCCCCTGGACGAGCAAAAGCCTCGCCGTTGAGGTTAACGACTTTGGAATTTCACATCGTATTGGTCGGTCTCAAGATGTGGACAGCCATCATTGGATCGTCTCTCCTTGTCGCTGGAGCCCAAGCTGGTCCTGCGCCGCTCCTACTATCTCCCAGTCAATGGCAAGTCCCCTGCCAGATTCACTCGACATCATCGTCTAACTTTCTCAACTAGGAAAGGAATCGACGGAAACTGGTCAACTATTTCCTTTTCACTGGGCTCAAACTCACAGGCCGTTGATGTTCTTGTGAGCACGGCTCTTTCAGAATTTTGGGCTGTTGGATCAGGAGGATGTTTACCTCGTATGTCTGCCCGGCTCATGTTCATCTCGACGTTTCTTCTTTGATTATAACTACGATGACCTGGCTGGACCTCACCGACATTACCGTGCTAATCATCCTACAGGGGAACCTCATTGTAGTGCTGCTCGGGGCGGCATTTATGAACCCGAGGAATCCACCGATTGGCGATCGTTGGGAACCTGGGAGCTGGGACTTAGCTACCTAGGGTACGGAGGTAATGGCGAGTATGGTCGCGACAGAGTCACCACGCAAAGTTCTACCAGCTCAGAGCCATATTCGATGGATGGGGTCCTCATGGCTGCCGTCAACACCACCAGTTACCTCAACGGACTCTTTGGCTTAGGAATTATACAGGGCAACTTTAACGGAACAGTTGCAGACTCACCATTGACTCAGGCAGTCAAGGATTATGGCTGGATTCCAAGTTACAGCTTCGGCTACACAGCCGGTGCGCATTACAGTATGCATCAATGCCCTTTGTCTGTTGACTCTAGAGGCTAACTAGGCAGGAAACGCTCCCGTCTCGTTGACACTCGGAGGCTATGAGCCGTCGAGATTCAAATCGCACAATTCTGACTTCACCTTGACTCAACCAGATAGCATGGAGCGAACTCTCGTCCGTGGTATTGAGATCATGCCCGTCAATGGCAGTGCTGCCCCGGATAGCTGGGGCTCAGAGTCTATGGTGCTCTCAGAGTGGGACACGTCGTTTGATGCTATTTTTGATAGCAGCACTCCATATTTATGGCTTCCGGATGATGTCTGCGATCAGTTCGCGGCAGCACTGAATCTCACATACAACAGCACCTTTGACCTTTACCTCATTAGCAACGAGCAATACCGCGAGTACTCGAAGGCAGATACCTTGTCTCTCACCTTTGTACTGTCCAGCTTCGACAACAACGACAACTTTGGCGATCCTTATGACGTCTCTGGGGTTGTCAACATTACCTTGCCATTGAGAGCCTTTGTCAGCCTCCTCCAGTACCCCTTTATGGAAGAGACGATCAAGTATGGCGAACCTGCGGTCCCTTATTTCATGCTTCGGAAGGCACATAACAGCACCACTTACATCCTCGGACGGTCTTTCTTGCAAGAGTCATACCTCATCACCAAATACGACGAGGGAATCTTTTCAATACACCAGGCCCTATTCCCTGAAAAGTCATCTTCTGACCCCGAGTTGGTTGCCATTGGACAACCCGATAACAGTCCTTACCCACCACCTTTCTCAGGTAACTCGCGAAATGGACTTTCTAAGGGCGCGATTGCAGGGATTGGAGTTGGCTCTGGGGTGTTTGTGGCCTGCGTCGCGGCCTTGGTGGGGTGGCTGTGTTACCGTCGCAAACGAAAGGGTTCTGCTGGAAGCGCTACCTCTTCGGAAGACGACAAAGACTTGACTCCCGGCTCAGCGACTCGATCGCCGAGGTCACCAATTATGCAACTACTCTCTAAACTAACTCGACGGGGCAACTCGGACCCTGCTAAGGACGGGAAGGAGAACGAAAAGATATCCGAAGCTCCCAACACGCAGATATACGAGATGCCAGCTCCGATACCGCCGGCAGAACTTGACGGAGACGACGGTACCTCATGGAATGGAGATACAGAACTGGGCACGGACAGCTCGCAAGGCATATCCGCATATGAGGCGGCAAGACGGAAGCTTGACAGACAGCTACAAGGACCTGTCCCAGCGTATACGCCTCCTACCGACGGAACCGTGTTGCCCCCAGAGAAGGCCATCTACCAACCAAACCCAGCAAACACCCAACCTCGTGCGTTGCAACGCTCACCAACTCCTTCGACAGGAACGGGCCAAGAAGGCAACTCGAATCCAAGTTCGATACCCTTGCCATCTCCTATGACTCCCGGATTCGACGCAACTGGCCGGCCGCTACTCGTGGCCTCTCCAATGACGGCAACCTATCCCGTCTCACCTACTCATGACGGGAGCACCTCACCAAATTCACCTTTCCCCCCGTCTTCGGACGGCCAGACCAATGGTTCCACAGGAACGAGGCGGCCTCATTCGGGAGTTGACTCATTCTCGGCATCAAACACATCATTGAATGTACCGCAACCTCAAACGGTGCAAAGGACACCGATTGACCCGTCCAAGGTGGTGTTTCTGGGGCCGTTGCCCGGAAATGCTCGCTTTTCCAGACACGATACGCCTCGAATCACATTAGACCAAAGCCACCAGGATGATGATGTTATCAACGCCTCACCGGACGATGAGGGCACTGTGGATAGTTTGGGCAGCAACTTTACGGTGGAGGAGGAGGAGGAGCGACGACAAGGACCAGTAGTCGGGCAGGTGAACCGAACGACGGACCGGTCATCTACTCAGGTACAGTCTATGCGATTGTCAGGCATGAGTCAAACAGCTGAGCCCGATACGCCTCGTAGCCAAGAGCGTATCGACGGGGGCAATGAGCTGGTCCACGTCCCGCAACTGGCTGAGAGACGGTACAGCTGGGAGGAAGAGCGATGATATTTTGGAGTGGATGTCTTATGATGTAGCCTGGAGCTATCTTCTGGTGTTTTCCGCATTGCGTGGTACTGAGTAGGGCCATAGAATTGGTTTTGGGCCATGGCGTCTGGGCACTTTGGAATTGTTATTCAAAAAAGGTATGGGTGCCTCCGGTGGTCTACTCGTCATTCCCTATGTTCATATGTATGAGCGAGCGCATGTTTTAATATGATATCAGATAGAATGATGTGATAGTTTTTAGCTTTCTGTTCAAGACTGTTATGTCCATATGCAAAAATGTCATATCTATCGTCTATTGTTCGTTATCCATAATCATCATCTACCAGATCTCTTGCCACCACGTCAACATGGACAAGACTTTTTTGCGTTCCTCGACGTCCTCGGCGCCCTCTGAGAAGGGATCAAAGACGGCTCTCTTTGCTGCGTCTGCCATCTTGGTTGAGCCGCCGCAGACGCAGAAGATGCCATTATCCATTATCGGACCCTCCAGACGCTTCGCCTCTTCACGTAAGAGGTCCTGGACGTAAATCTTCGTTCTTTGGTCTCGCGAAAAAGCAAGAAATACGTCGAGGTTTCCTTCACGCACGGCAGCGTCCCATTCGTCATGGAAGAAGTAGTCGGCATCGCGGTTTCGGTTGCCGAAGAAGAGATGCATGGGCGCTCGCGAGGGGTGGGTCAGGCGCTCATGGATGAGAGCTCGGATAGGGGCAAGACCGGTACCAGTAGCGATAGCGACGAGGGGACGCTGGGCGTTTTGCGGGCCGTGGATGGGGGAGAGGACAGGCTTGTGGGTGACGGTGAGAGAGGAGCCTGTAGGGAGGTTCTCTAGGTACCGAGAGCAGAGGCCTTGGCGAGGTTTGCGGAGGATTGTGCGATACTTGACCAGGGCAACGAGAAGTTCAACGCGGGTGATATTCTCATCTTTTGGATGGTTCAGTTTAATGCCGCCGTTGGCGATGCTAAAGTCCCGGCCGCGGATAAGGGGGAAGATGTCAAGGATGCGCTCGACCGGGAGCTTGACCGACGTGAACTCCTCAAGGACTTCCAGAATCGACCGCCTGGATCGCGTGGCATAGTCAAAATACTCATCGAGATACTCAGTCATGGTGAACTCGAGGAGACGCTCCTTGTGGTCAGGATTGGTGGAGAAGTAGGACATGCTCTTTAGGAAGGACCTCCGAGGGATGGCGGTGAAGTCGATGTTGTTGAGGATAATCTCCCTTAGTGTGCAATTGGTGTCTATGTAGAGGTTCTGTGGGAGGGAATCACAAAGAGTAAGGTCGAGGGGCTTGTCGGCGATGTCATCCCAACCCATGAGGGTAATGAGCTTCTGAGCGTCTTGGGGGAAGTTTTTAGGGTAGACGGTGAGGCAGTCCCCTGGATTACACTGGAGTTTGACTCCCTCCCGCCTGGGTATGTCAAAGGAGACGAGTCGAACATCCTGCCAGTGATTTTCCGGCGTAAGTCTGACGTTGTCGGCTAGGGTGGCGGTCCAGCCATTGGGGATAGGGAGTAGTGAAGCAGGTGGTAACTCTGAGAGCTGGGGAGAATAATGGCCATTGGCAACTTGGCAATTTTCCAAGGCATTGCTGAGAGACCACTTGGGAGGGAGGATAACATTGTCGGGTATGGGCTTGAGACCAAATGGTGGAGGGTGGTGCTCCAGGAGGTGTTTGGAGAGAGTTTCGGACCAGCGAACAAAGCTTCCGTCAATGCTGAACAACATCAGTGAGATGAGTGTGAAGCGAGTTTCAATAAGTAAACTCACCCATCGGGAAACTGTTCATCAGCCTCAAAGGATTCAATGAAAGTTGTGGCGCCAAGCTGCTCCAAGCGCCTGTTCAGTTTGCGGGCTGCCCAGTTAAACCTGAGAAGTGTAAGTCAGTGACACAGAGTAGTATTTACGGGGACACAAACTTGAGATAAGTGCTATCGCCCAGACCAAAGGTTGTGTACTGAACAGAAGATAGACATCCTGGGGGGAGCTTCTTGCGTAGTAGTCTCTTCCAGAAGAGGAGTGAGTTGTGTGGCATATCACCTTGACCGGTGGTTGATATGACGAATATCACAAACCTATGCTGCAAGAGGGCATTCTACATACACGAGGTATCCGTCAGTGACTAGGATGCTGGGTTATGGCGAGGCGACGTACCAGATCTACCACGTCCAACTCCTCAACTCGGCTCCTGAAGTGGAGCCTCTGGCAGACTCGCCCAAGCTCCTCGGCCATGTCCTGAGCATTGCCAGTCTCTGACCCGTAGAGGATGAGCACGGTCCTGTCCTGAACGGCCATGGCGAACTGCTTCCGCTTCTGCTGCTTGAGACTCGGCTCGACTCGAGTTTGAAAGGAATGGATGGGGAAAAGCAGGGGGTAGGTTCCGCTTTCGCAGTTGAAGATTGAAGGTTTGTTGGTTAGCGCCCGTTTAGTTCCATGTCCGATGGCGGGGCCCCCGTGTGTGAGAGACCTGCGTCGGGTCGGATCTTATCAATCGGGCTGCTGCTCGCTTGCTCGGCAAAGCTTGTTGATGAATCAGCCACTGTTTGTTGCACATTGACGATATTGGTGGAAGGAGTATATTGTTCAAGAGTTGGGCTATGAAAAGCAATTGTGCTTAGAGCTTGTACAGGGTCGGTCAGTAGAATCATTCGTTTGGTGAAATTGCAGTCAAGGGCCCCAGGTCCATATTGCCTCTGTTTGCGGTGTAGACAGACCGCATTTCACCTGATACCATCCAACCCCCATTTCCCATCATGATTGAGAGCCTCATGCATCTGCTTCTTTTAATCCCCGGAATCCCATCGAGGTGGAGGCGCCACAGAAGGACGGTTGTTCCATGATGCCGGTTTGACCAGGGCCCCGGGGCCTTGAAAGGTGCAAGCCACAGGGGGTGCTAAGTGCACTGACAGCGGCCGAGTTCTAGAAGCCTCGTTTCGCCCGAGTCGCGGTGGAGCTTTTCCACTGCCCTCGAGGACTTGGCTTTTTCTATTCCCGGGACCTGGCATCCTACCTACCGGTATCCTAGCCCGTTGCATCCGAGCTGTCGGGCATGGGCGTGGGTGTTCAAGAATAGCAGCTCACTCATCTCGTTTATTTATTGGTGGGAGGGAGAGCTCCCATTAAGGTCCTGGCCTGGGGCAGTGTCCCAGCAAACCCCCTATTCATCGGGGTCGGGGTCGGGGATGGCGAGCTGGCCTTGTCAGGGGGGGGACACAACCTCCAGAGATACGGGAGATTCAATCAGCTGTGAAATTATCCAGGACGAGAAGCAATTTCGGCCCTTTCAGGCGTCCGTCAGGAGTATTGCAACGATATCATGCATTTTGCTGATTTCTATCCGTACTTTTCTCCATGCCAACGAGATACACACGCGTTTGCATTTCTCTCGTTTCCCAATGAGGCAGCCCTGAGGCCAGGTTTCCAAATAAAGGTGAAAACAGACTTGCTCTAATTGGAGTAGCTGCCCGTGTCGTGCATAAACGCAACAATGTGAGTTGCGGGACAGGCGAGTGAGGTTGACGACTGTTCTTCAGCCCCGTGTAAGTCAAACATGGATGGATGGGCAAGACCTGCATCGCATCACAGCGCAGCACCGGCACGGCAACCGTTTGCTGCTGCTGCTGTTGATGCCGTGATGGCTGGTGACGGATGACACACGCCGAAACTACAGCTGAGGTGCCAAGCCTGTCAACAACACGCCCCCCACAGGTGTCCCATCTGAGAACAACGTTGAACCAGCGGTCAACTACAATAGTATCCATTGCCCGTAGCTTGGCTTGTTTGCCGTTCCCCGGCGGTGTTGGTGTTCCTATAGATGAACAATGTATACTATACTTCCAAGTTCACGAGTCACTCAAACGCTCCCCTATTCATGTTAAACTTTTGAATGACAGATGTCCATCTACAATGCCATGCCACAGACCTGACCGATACAGTACACAAGGTCGTGACGCACATGCAGGCCCGCACCACCCACACGCCAGGCCCTAATACCTACATGAACTGGCACAAATTCAAAGCCCGTCAACAAAGTCCAAAAACAAATCAGGAGATCGTCTTCTCTTCAACCTCTGCCCCCCTCCGCTACACTCTACGTCTCTGAATCATCGACATCCTCATCGAAGCGACCCGCCTCGCCTCATCTCTAGGTACGTCCTGCCATTCAGTGACTTGAATCGAGAACTCCTCCCCAGCAGGAAGCAGCCTCAGGTGTGCCGGGACCACCAAGCGGGAGGGAATCCACAACGCACACAGCTCTCTGGGAGCTTCCATGTATCTGATACCCATTCAGTGGTGGACTATACCTCACTTCCTTGACCGCAACGTGCCAGACACCGCCTAATCACGATCCCCCTTCGAGTACCTTCCTCGTGTCGTGTACCCGCATCCCTCCTCCACTCGTCGCACCTGCCCGTCTCCCCCCCAGCCCTGGCCACTTTCCCACTTTCCACATCTTGCCTGCTCCAGCGTGTCCTGCTCGCTCGCTCACGCCTTCCCTCCCACCACCCCTGACCTGACCGACCCAACCCCATGCTCAACACGCCCCTTCCTCCCTCCCCCAAGCCCAAAGCCGAAAAAATATTTCAAG
>JAPFTB010000023.1:0-20417 GCA_030779245.1 Fusarium sp. MBC 438
TCGCGCGGCTCCTATCGCTCTCTCTCCTCCCTTTCTCTTCTTCCCCATCACAACTCCAGTTCACTTGTGTCTCCGCGCAACGCACCGTCGTCTGTCTAATCCCCCCAACCCCCGTTTCTAGGGCACCAAGCTACCCTGATCAAACTCCTCCTTATTGCACCAGAGTTGAACCTGTCCAACCTGCAGCCCTCGTTCTCGAACGCTCCTCCACCACAGGTCCCCAAGTTCCGAACGTCATACTCAACCTAACCACAACCTTCATCCACCAGCCGCCATCATGACTACCACTGCCAACACCACCAACAACCTGGATGCTGCCGTTAATGACGTCGCAAACACTCTGAGCAATACCTCTATCAGCAAGCCTGCCGATGACAAGACGGCCGCCAACGAGGCCGCCTCGGCCAGCGCTGCTGAGGGCCGCCGCCTCTACATCGGCAACCTGGCCTATGCGACAACTGAGGGGGAGTTGAAGGACTTCTTCAAGAGCTATCTTGTGTGAGTTCCCTCTTCTCTTGATCATCTCGCCTCCCATCCCGAGAGCCTTTTGTCCCCCTTCTCGCTGCCCTTGGAGCGAGACATTCGAGTACCCCGCTGGAGACACGTGTCTCTCTGCCATCGCGATGCGCTCCTTCCCTGGACATCAGACGACGAGGAATGTCGGCAGGCACGCCCCAGAACCACCACCACATTAGAGGGCCTGGACTTCTGCGTCGCATCTGGATGATTTACAACTGGGAAGGCGCATTGCAAACTGGGCTTGTCCCTGTTGGCTGCACGGGCCTGACGTCCATCTACTGCCATCGCACCGTCACCTCATGGTGAACGCCAAGCATTTACTGACATCTTTGTAGTGAGTCTGTCTCGATCCCAAAGAACCCTCGCACCGACCGCCCTGTCGGCTACGCCTTTGTCGACCTCTCCACCCCTACTGAGGCCGAGCGTGCCATCGAGGAGCTCTCCGGCAAGGAGATCCTTGAGCGCAAGGTTTCCGTCCAGCTCGCTCGCAAGCCCGAGCCCGCTGGTGAGAAGACCGAGGGCGCCAACGGAGAGGGTTCCGGCGCTGAGGGATCTCGTCGCCGAGCTTCGGGACGTGGTCGTGGCAGAGGCCGTGGTCGTGGTGGTCGCGGTGCCCGCGCTGGACGTGTGAGTCACAATCGAAAGATGTAGCCCCTCTGAAACTTTTACTGACCAATACGCAGGAGGGCGCCGGTGAGAAGAAGGAGGGTGATGCTACCGAGGCCGTTGCTGCTACCGAGGATGCTGCCGCCGCAGTCGCTGCTCCTACCACCACTGAGGTTCAACCTTTGACCGACATCACAAACAAGATCAACACTGACGACAGTACAAAGACCAAGACTCAAGCTCGACCTCAGCGCGAGCGCCGCGAGCGTGGCCCTCCCGCTGATGGAATTCCTTCCAAGACCAAGGTCATGGTCGCCAACCTGCCTTATGACCTGACCGAGGAGAAGGTCAGTAACCCCTGAACTGTGAGATGAGTCTCTGCTAACTTTGTCAACAGCTCATTGAGCTTTTCAAGGCTTACGAGCCCTCTTCTGCCAAGATCGCTCTCCGACCCATTCCCCGTTTCATGATCAAGAAGCTTCAGGCTCGCGGTGAGGCTCGCAAGGGCCGTGGCTTCGGCTTCGTCACTTTGGCCTCTGAGGAGCTTCAGCAGAAGGCTGTTTCTGAGATGAACGGAAAGGAGATTGAGGGTCGTGAGATTGCCGTCAAGGTTGCTATTGACAGCCCCGACAAGACCGATGATGACCACCACGAGGGTGCCGTCAACGGCCAGAAGGAGGCTGCCCCTGCTACTGAGGCTGCTCCCGCTGCTGGTGCCTCGGCTCCCGCTGCCGCCCCTGCTGCTACTCCTGCTGCCGCCCCCGCTGCTGCTGAGAAGAAGACTGAGGCTGCTGCCCCCGCCGCGGCTCCCGCTGCCGCTGCTGCTGCCCCTGCGGCCGCTACCACCACTCCCGTCACCACTGCCTAAGTATGGGCCTGACGCGAGTCTCACGGGTATGAAGATTTGTTCATACCACGATGATCACTCTTACGATTTGGCACGCGATTTCAACGATTTCTCTTACGGTAGATTCTCGCTACAGAGATGAAAAGAAACAAAGGGGATTATTCAACACCTTGACTGGGACGTAACCAAGAGCTATTCGGACTCTGATGAAATCTCGGGATGGTGTTTTCTTGTCAACCTTGTTCTCTTTTCTCAAAACACTTAATATCTCCATAATCGGAACGCAAAAGTTCGCAGGCCCTCATTCATGTATTTGTATCACCCTTTTCTCCATCACTCTTCTGCTGGGATGTACACTAGTTTACGCCGGAGGCGGCTCGAGGGAGAGAAAAGCTCGGCGCATTTATTAAACAGGGCGTTTTTGATGAAACAAGACGATTGTAATGTGGTGGGTTAGAATGCCTGATGCGTTTGAAGTGATGCGACCTGAAAGTGAATTCGTGTGTTTGTCGATGATGTGATGAAGTGTTTGATAGACATGTCGAAGGCAATGTTGACGTCGTTTGAGAGGATTGTGGGGATAGATCATCGGGGAGGCGTCATGGTTCTCACCAGGGAAGCTGAGAGCGTTCCAGCTGTTTGTAGAGGATGGATTGCCAATAGGTAGCTATGTATGAATGCTCGTGAGCGCAAAGATATGCTTTCAAACGCTATTCTAAGTTCCTAAGACGACACGTCAAAGAGTGTGGTGTTGAAGCTCACGTGGGCACTTAACATGTTGGTTCTAGAACCTTGAAATGTGCTGTTTCGGGGGATAAGGACGGTACCCAGGTATGAACTGCAGCGGCCTGCCCCGCCGACCCAACCCCTTAAGGACCCTGCCACTGAATGGATGGATGGATCCAGCTTGAACTGGACACGGAACCTACTGGCACGCAGCAAGACCCGACAGGACCAGGACCCATGCTTCAGTGCCCTGAGCGCTGAGTGGTGTACAGAAGAGGCAGGGGGGTCACCTACTGTAGCCTCTAGCGCACTGAGACATCCATTCGTCTCCCTTTGCAACTGAACCTGGTTTCGAGCCGCCAGCTGGGCATCAACCACCCATACCAAACATCCGTCACCCAAACAAACATTCAACTCGAGAGCTCCGATCGATTACGACCTCTACCTCTGTCGCGATGGCGTCCAAGGGCATGTGGGAGGTAGATCCCGAGACGCGGTCCAAGGTCAGTCAACTCTTGTTTCTCCCTTTCCTCCCTATCACGCTTGTGGCCTCTCTGCCGTCACCTCCTGGCGGCGATGCGCTCACACATGCTGACGTCTATCCCAGCTTGCCGCCCTCCAGAAGGAATCCAAAAACAACCTGTGCTGCGACTGCAATGCGCCATCCCCGCAATGGGCGTCTCCCAAGTTTGGCATCTTTATCTGCCTGTCGTGCGCCGGCGTGCATCGAGGCCTCGGCGTGCACATCTCCTTTGTCAGGAGCATTTCGATGGACGCCTTCAAGTCGGGCGAGATCGAGCGGATGCGACTCGGTGGTAACGAAGGGTGGAGGAACTTTTTCGAGGCGCATGAACAGACACAAATGATGGGCATCACCTGGGAGGACTCAACCATCGCCGAGCGGTACAGCGGCGAGGTCGGCGAGGAGTGGAAAGAGAGGTTGAGCTGCAAGGTCGAGGGCCGCGAGTATGTGCCCGGCGCCAAGAAGCCAGCTCCGGCGCCCGCTGCCGCGAAGCCGGCGTCGCGGTCGTCGACTCCCATGGGCGGCACCGCCAACCGTAACCAGAGCCCGGCGACAGGATCGGGGTCTGGCAAGGTCAGGGTGGACGACCAATACTTTGCCAGGCTTGGTGCCGACAATGCTTCACGGCCAGACCATCTGCCTCCTAGCCAAGGAGGCAAGTATGCTGGTTTTGGTAGCACGCCCGGGCCGAGCCAGTCGAACGACGATCTGCCCAACTTTGCCGATATGCAAAAGGACACGATGGCGGCGTTGACCAAGGGTTTCGGCTGGTTTACGTCGACAGTCTCCAAGACTGCCAAGACTGTCAACGATGGCTATATTCAGCCCACGGCCAAGCAGGTATGACCTCATTATCTACGATTCCCATATTCTCAGTGGCCTCGACTAACATGACCACCTCCCACAGATCGCCGACGGTGACTTTGCCAAGCAGGCGCAATTAACAGCAGCCTCATTCGCCAAGTCAGCCCAGCAAGCTGGCAAGAACGCACAAGAGGGTTTCAACCGTTTCGTAGAGGGCCCTGAGCACCAAAAGAGCCGGGATGCCCCACTGGACGAGAGTAAGAAGAACTTCTGGGACGAGTTCTCCAACCTCGCAGACCAGAGGCAACCCAACAACAGCTCCATCGGCACAAGTGCTATGGGCATGGGCAAGAAGAACCCAGCTCCGGCGCCGAAGAAACAGGCGGACGAGTGGGATGACTGGTGAAGTGGACTGCAGGGGGAATGTAAGAGGGTAGATTGAGAGGAAACATGTTGATGGTTGGGAGTTGGAGCTTTGGAGTATAGGCGTGCTTGTTAATGGAGCGAGTCTCGATCAAGAGAATTTGGTCATCTCCAGGGTTTTTGCAGTAAGACGGCAGCAATGCTCGTCAGTGTGAAGGGAATTCGATATATGCCTGACGTATGTATGTAAGAGGGTATTGATGGCTGGACTCGGCATTCTACCTCTAGTCGCCGGCGGTCGAAGTCGGCTATAAGCCGAGTCAGCCACGGGGGCTGTCGTAAGTCCAAGGTGGTTTTATGGTAGAGGGTGTCTTTCTCGGTCAAGAATCGGTCTCTTGGACACGAATTTTGGCATCGAAAACGCCGGTTTGGACAGTCCTAATCAAGAAAGCGAAGTCTTGAGGGCACATCTCAAGGTCCCGGCGACCGGGCTCACAAATCCGATGCTCGGCCTCAAGACGGCTGTCACGTGGGGTAGTCGGCCGAGGTTGGAGCCGGCCCTAGCCGGTACCGCTCCCGCCCGAGCTTTGCCATGACGACTTGGCTCGGCCGTCTTGTACTTCTTGCCGCCGTTCCCCCCGACAACTTCAATTCAACCTCGCATTGAACAGCAAATCATCACGATGTCGGCACTACGGATCCTCGTCCCTGTGAAGCGGGTTATCGACTATGCGGTAAGGGCAAAGGAATTGGAACAAGACAGGATTCATTGAGCTCTGACGGTGTCGCAGGTCAAGCCCCGAGTGAACAAGGCCCAGACGGGCGTCGAGACGGCCGGCGTCAAGCACTCGATGAACCCCTTTGACGAGCTCTCGGTCGAGGAGTCTGTGCGCATCCGCGAGAAGAAGCGAGCCCCCGGTGGTGTCGAGGACATCTGCGTCATCTCGGCTGGACCTCCCAAGGCGCAGGACGTGCTCCGAACAGCAATGGCGATGGGTGCGGACCGCGGCATCCACGTGGAGATCAAGGACGGCGAGGAACTGGAGCCCCTGACGGTGGCCAAGCTCCTGCGACAGGCGGCCGAGCAGCAGAAGAGCAACCTGGTGGTGCTGGGCAAGCAAAGCATCGACGACGACGCCAACCAGACGGGCCAGATGCTGGCAGGTCTTCTAGGCTGGCCGCAGGCAACACAGGCGAGCAAGGTCGAGTTCGGCGCCGGCGACGAGGTGATTGTGACCAAGGAGGTAGACGGCGGCGTCGAGACGGTCAAGGCCAAGCTGCCCCTAGTGATCACGACGGACCTACGACTCAACGAGCCCCGGTACGCCAGCCTGCCCAACATCATGAAGGCCAAGAAGAAGAAGCTCGAAAAGGTCAAGCTGTCCGACTTTGGGCTGGACAATGAGAAGCGCCTCAAGGTGCTCAAGGTTGCCGGTGAGTTTTTTCTCCAATTGGGAAATAAGGGTAATGGATTGCTGACTATTAGCAGAGCCTCCCACTCGACAGGGTGGTGGCAAGGTTGAGGATGTTGGTGGCCTGGTTAGCAAGCTCAAGGAGCTTGGTGCGCTGTAAATGAGAGGGCATCTTGATGAATATGCACGAGTCGAGGAGTTTTGCTGTAAACAGAACCTCGATTTAGTGTACGAGAAATAGAATAAATAAACTTCATGTCAATATGTACGTTGTTCATTGTATCACCTCTCTTCTCAGAGACCCAAGGAGAGTGCTGAGTATAGGGGCAAAGTAGACATGTTTCGACACAATGATATCCGTAGTTTACAACCCAAAGCCAGAAACGGCCCCCCAACGAAATACTGCAAGGCGTAATTATAAGAACCAAGCAAGACACCTCAACAGTATATATGATATATGGAGTAATCTATTGAGAATTAGATGCTTGGACAGCCATTGGTGAAGATGGGATGAAACTCCAAGCTTGCGACAGGAATTCAAGTCAGTGAGAAGAGGGCTCAAGACCAATTTGACAATCCGAATTGATTCATTGACAAACTAATCGAGTTGATATTAACGCCGAGCTGAGTTACCAAGTCCAATGCTTCTAATTCCTTCCTCGATGCAGCAGTTGAGGGTTCCCATGTTCGACTAGTTTCGCAGAAAATAGCAAAAAAAAAAAATCACAACCTCACCCACTGCAGGTGAGGTTTCGATTTTACAACTCTTTGATTGAAATCAAGTGAACTACCACTACCCCAGTGTGTGCCACTTAGTACTACCGGGGTGCGATGAAAGAAATGGGTGACAGTTTGCACTTATGAATGTGACATCTGTGGGTATCATGAGTGGATTCCATGTGGAAGAGTCTTGAGAGAAGAGGACTGTGCTTTGAGGTTGTGCATGCATCTCCCTAGAACCAGGTCCATCTTGATCTCGGCATTCATGGTCTGGACTTATAATGATCCTAAACTGCTACGATCTGATTATCTGCCCTGACTCATTGCATCCGATCCAGGAACGCCCTTATCGAAGCCCATTCCGCCATCCCGTCCGGGATTCGGACATGACGGACGCTATGTTCCTGGGGTTGTTGGCCTCCGTTATCAACAGAAAACCCCGTGATGGATCTAAACTCTTAACGACTCTAGCTCCATGGTCTCACTCAGCTTGACCGCCCACATGCGAAAGCGGGCAAATCAGCGGGCGCGCCCTTGATCCCAACAAGGATTCCTGGAGCTGTCTGTTGTTTGCTCCACTGCCCGGCCTCCCCATTGAGCTGAGCTGAGGTGAAGAGCTTGACGTCGCGTGAATTGACTTGGTACGTCATGGGTCATGGAGGATAAAAGGGCATCGTTGCCCTCATCTCGTCGACTCAACCGTCATGGAGAAAAGAGTGTCGATCCGATAGAGGATGTGACGTGTAATTGGTGTTGGTCAAGCATGGAGGCGGACACACACAGACCAGACTCAGACCTCAACCGCCAAGCTTAGATAAAAACGATATCGGAGCACGAGCAAACTTCCCTCCCACAATGACGGGTCATCGTCACCAGGGTCCAGGGGCTGCATTAGCGGCTCCGTAGCGGTGTCACCAGGCGGAGCGCCGAAGCCGCCCACGCAAAAACAGACAGAAACGCGGGCGGCTCAGCGGATTTGAGCTTCCGCCAGAGTAAAAATCGAGTCTAAGCTACCCCACTAAGAAAAAAAAACTTGGCGGGGAGGAGCCAACATGGCCAATGACCAACACGCTGTTGTCAGGAGGGAGGCGCGAGCGTCTCTCTCGTCTCGTCTTTTCTCTTCCTTCTCGGCCCCTCCCTCTTCTTTCATTCTTTTCTTCTACAACAGAAAGAAATCCTCGCGATATATCAACTCTCGTACTACTCCTATTACACTCTGACTGCATAGTCTCACACTTCTCACCCCTCCTCCCATCCCGAGCTTGTCTCACAATCCGCTCATATGAACGGACGCCCTTCGATCTTCACCTCGCAGGTACGTTTCTACCGTCTTTTTTTTCTATGTCGAGTCATTCTGTCGCGTGCGGCTGCTGCTCCGTTCGTCGGTGAGCATCCTATCACGACCCCGCCAAAAACTTGTCCGCTTGACGGGAAGTAAAGAACGGGTCCCTCAACAGTCAATGCTTCTCCTATCATCTCTTCGATACTTGTACTCTTCAATTGAATTATTGCTGACTCGTTTGCTACAGGATTATCTCTCTGGTTCGTCTCACTCTAGCTTGGCCTGACTCACCGCTTCCCAAGCTTTCCCATCTTGGATCCCTTGGGCTTCTGAAACTAATCTAACTTTGCGCTACAGACCATCTCTGGAAGTCCCAATCTTGCTAAAGGGCTTCATTGACCAACCAGCTACTCTTCCTTTGACTTCAACAACCACCTTCAACCGATATCAAAATGTTCTCCCGACTGGCATCCTTTGCCAAACCCGCGGCCAAGTCCGCGTCGGCTCCTGGCCGATCTATGCTTCAGGTCCGATACCTGTCTGAGCAGGCCGTCGCTGGCAGCAAGGGCAGGAAGATGCCCTTCACTGCTACCCGAGCTACTGCTCCTGTCGCTTCCCTTCCTGCGACTCTTACTATCCGAGATGGTCCCGTCTTCCAGGGCAAGGCCTTCGGCGCCAACGCCAACATCTCTGGCGAGGCCGTCTTCACCACCTCCCTGGTTGGCTACCCCGAGTCCATGACCGACCCCTCCTACCGAGGTCAGATCCTCGTCTTCACCCAGCCCCTCATTGGCAACTATGGTGTCCCCTCCAACGCCCGAGACCAGTACAACCTCCTCAAGTACTTCGAATCCCCCCACGTTCAGTGTGCCGGTGTTGTTGTCTCCGATGTCGCTGTCAACTACAGCCACTGGACCGCCGTTGAGAGTCTGGGCGAGTGGTGCGCCCGAGAGGGTGTTCCCGCCATCTCTGGCGTCGATACCCGTGCCATTGTCACCTACCTCCGAGAGCAGGGTTCCTCCCTTGCTAGGATTTCCATTGGTGACGAGTACGATGCTGATGAGGATGAGAGCTTCATCGACCCTGGCCAGATTAACCTGGTCAAGCGCGTCAGCACCAAGGCTCCCTTCGTTGTCGAGTCTCCCGGTGCCTCTCTGCACGTTGCCCTCATCGACTGCGGTGTCAAGGAGAACATTCTCCGCAGCCTAGTCAGCCGAGGCGCTTCCGTCACCGTCTTCCCCTACGACTACCCCATCCACAAGGTCTCTCAGCACTTTGACGGTGTCTTCATCTCCAACGGTCCCGGTGACCCTACTCACTGCCAGGACACTGTCTACAACCTCGCCCGGCTGATGGAGACCTCATCCATCCCCATCATGGGTATTTGTCTGGGCCACCAGCTTCTGGCCCTCGCCGTCGGTGCCCGCACCATCAAGCTCAAGTACGGCAACCGTGCTCACAACATTCCCGCCCTTGACTTGACCACTGGCCAGTGCCACATCACCAGCCAGAACCACGGTTACGCCATTGACGCCAGCACTCTCCCCAGCGATTTCAAGGAGTACTTTGTCAACCTCAACGACGGTAGCAACGAGGGTATGATGCATAAGACGCGTCCCATCTTCTCTACCCAGTTCCACCCTGAGGCCAAGGGCGGTCCCATGGACAGCTCCTACCTCTTCGACAAGTACCTCCAGAACGTCCAGCTCGCCAAGAGCAACCAGACCGTCTACAAGGACAACCGACCCAGCCCCCTGATGCTCGACATTCTCAGCCGACAGCGTGTTGGCGTCGAGCCCACTCCCCTTGCCGCTGCGGCCTAGGCGGGTCATTGTAGAGAATCGTTTTGGCGTCAAGGATCGGTAGCTGGGTAACGGATGGTTGATGATTTTGTACTTTGCGGGAGAAAGGATAAAGATTGCAACTTTTTCTTGTGGATATGTAGAGCAATAAACAAACTTGGAACATCATACCTTTATTCTCCCTGGCCAGACTCACTGTGAGGTTGATGTTTTCACTTTCATAATCTTCATTCCTGTCCCAGACTAAAAAGAAAACCACTTCCCATTTGCAATCGTGTTGGTGTCAAGCTTCAACGATAAACCTCATAACCTAGTCCAGGTGGATGTTTCCGCGATTACCGGCGTTCTTTTTCCGTGGTCCATCCTTTCGTATAATCCCATCATTGCTGCCCAGCTCTGACCAACGTTCGGGGCGCTCTGCCCACCTATGGGGCAGCGCTGTAGTGAGGACGAAAGTTGATGGATATCTCTCCTGGATGCGCGCGGTTGCCTCATTCCCTTCGAAGCTCACACAGCGCTTTCTCTCATTGCGATCCTTCGACTTGGCGATAGGGTCGTAGTAGAGGGTACGCAGAACAACCAAGGCCGACCAGTCAAAATCATCGGTGCATGGTCAATGTCCTCTTCCATATGACATGGTTGCTTGGGCTTGTCTCGTTGCTCTTGGTCAAAATAGGCCAGCCCGCAGGCTTTGCGGAGGCTTTCCATGGCGTCTTTAGGGAAATATGGCCAGTGTTTCTTCCAGTATTTTCGCAGCCTTGACTTGATGATAGTCTCGATTTGGTTATTCTCAACGGCCAGCAAGCCCGTGTCCCAGCTGAACTCAAACGACTCACGACGGTCCAGCAGCTGTTGACACTCTTCCTCATTGGCGGCAGGGGGCTCGAGTTTCTTCCGTTTCGGGGGAGCCATTGCGAGATAGAACCCAAATTATCACTGGCAGGTTGCGATGGTGGAGTGCTTCAATAGGAATAGTTGCAATGGTGTTGTGCCTCAATGGGAAAGGTTGCAATGATGAAGGGCGTTGAGAAAGAGCGAAAGGCAAGGTCCAAGTGGTTAAAGAAACCCTCAGCAGCGTAAGGAACTGCAATGGCAGCGTAGCGTGATCAAGAGCTGATTGCTATCATAAGAGTTGTAGGGGGAGGAGGGGGAGGAGGGCTAACAAGGAGGTAACTAGGAGTTTGTTAGGTGTGGATGTGGTGGCCTTCGTATCATATCACAGTGGAGGCAGACGAGTCATTGAGATGATTGATTAATCAAGCTTCAATTCCATATACCGTAAAGCCCACCATGTTCCCATCCCTTTGTTCCATGCCAACCTTTTAGACCCCTCGACGCCGCCCTCCAAGCCAGTGACCATCTCCCATTTCATCTCTCATGTATATACACGAAAAAGCATATGCTTCAAGTTCCCTTCCTCCGAGTATAATCAGTCCCTCATCCGGTCAAAGCCGTTCTCGGGCTCGGAGCCAAACCGAGGTCGTCGGTCGTCGCGGGGAGGAGGTAAGTAGCGATCACTCCGAGGGCGACCACCACCTCTGCCACCACCACGGCGACGTCCTCCTCCTCCTCCACGACGCTCACGCTCGACGGCTCGCTCGCGGTGTGGGGGTCGGATACCTTCAAATACCTCCTTGCCTCGGTCGACAAAGTTGGTTCCGTCCTCAAAGGAATAGCGGTTGATTTCACGGCCAAAGTCGCGACCCCGGTCCGTCGAGTAGAAGGAGTGCATGTTGTCGATTCGGCGGCTTGCGAGATCTTCGGACACTGGCTGGTAGGAGATAGAAGGCCGGCTGTTGGTGCGCTTGGAGGCGCCGCCTGGGTTGGTAGGGGGAGGACGAGGGCCGGGTCCAGTGCCAGGTCGGACAGGACGAGGTCCCGTTGGGATAGCAGGGTCGCGGTAACCTCTAGGGCCGAGGGGAACAGAGTCGCCACCCATCATCGAGGGACCCGTAGGCTGTCTTGGACCCGGAGGAGGGCCTGCGCGAGATGTGGAGGCTGTGGCTTCTTCAAGGTGGGCCTTAACAACCCCGTCAGGGCCATCCTCATAAACAACCTCCCATCTAGCACTGGAGCGTCCACGCGGACCGCCGCTGGCATGCTCCGTCTCAATCCAATCGCGTACCTTTTCGGGAGGGATAAAGTCAAGCCAGAGGGGCCTGCGGTTGCTCTCATTGGGCCAGACAATGTCGTGAAGGGCGTTGCGAACGCGGGCGGCCGCGGCGGTGGTCCTGAAGACGACAAAGGCATGAGTGCGAATCTGGTCGAGGAAGAACTCGACAATGACGTTATCATCAAGGGGGTCTCTTGGGGGTGTTGCGAGATCGACGAGGTGCGCCTTAACGTCCTGAGGTCGAAGGGGGCGCATCAAATTCTTGACATAGAGGGCTGTAGTAGCTGGGTGCACCGAAGGCGCAACATCTCTCTCGTAGTCCATTTCCTGCGGTTTATCCGCCGGTGTTTCCTCTCGAGGCGCGTTTGACTCGGGCTCCGGCTCGGGCGCGGGAGCAGGTGCAGTTTCTTGATTCTTTTCCGGCTGTTGCTCCTCGTTGTCGATGTTCATAGGCGCAGGTACCTCCTGCTCCTCAACCTGAGGCTGTGATTGTTCCTCGCGCGCGGGGAAGGAGTCTCCGTTTGCCGCACCCTCGTCTGCGCGGGCGCGTTTGCGCGCGATGGCTTCTTCGGTCGGCGGCGGTGTGAGAGAGCGACGTTTGCGCTTCTGTCTCTCTGCAGCTGGTGTAGCTTCGAGAGAGGGAGGAGAGGCCGCGGTCGTAGTTGCAGCTCTTGACGCTTGCTCGACAGTCGGTTCTCTGGATTGAGTACCTGCTTCCTTTCCAGGTATCGGCACGTCTGCTGTGGGGTTGGAGACTTCAGGAGCTTCCTCTGGCGCCCCGTTCTTGACAGTCTCTGGTTGTTGCGGCTCGTTGGTCTCCTCTGCATTCACATCTGCCTTGATCGTATCGACTTGGTCGTTTTCCGCCTTTTCTTCTTGGGTTGTTTTTTCTTCCACCTCCGCATCTTCGGCCGCAGGTTTCTCGGCCGCTTCGACATCGGGGGTTATAGATGCGGTTCGAGATTCATCGTCGGCAGGCTCATCAGCCATAGGTACATCTTCGTTCGCGCCCTCAGGCTCGCCCGCGTTCTCCTCTCGCGCCTGCTCCTCATCGGCTTCGACTAGTCGCGCGACAAGTTCGGTCTTGAGGCCATGCTGCTGTAGACCGCGTCGTTTGAGCTCGGCTTTCAGGTCGACGACCTTGAGCTTGGCCCAGTCGGTCATGATTTGAGGAATTGACTAGCCTCGGCGGCTGTTTCTTGATGAATCTTGGTTCCAACGCTCTCTCTCATGAAAACAGGCGCAGTTTTAACGGTTCGGGGCGGCGGTCGGGGTTGAAAGGATGGAATTAGACAAAGGGAGCTGCGAAAGGCTTCCAACGTATTCAGCATCTTTCAGCCTCGTCGCAATAGTCAAGCCCACCATTGTCGCGTCGGCCAATAAGAAGCCGAAAGGGAAAGTGGTTATGTCAGCAACAGAGACCCACCACTTTAGACCACCCAGCTCGGGCTCCACCGCGTCGGAGTCAGCCGCCATCAACCTCTTTTCTATATGACATGAAACACAATGACAAAGGCATGAGTGAATGTTTGCATATCCAGCTCGGATGTTGTGGAATCTTTCTGTGAAGCTTGATATCAAGCCTTGTACCATATTGGACCCAGTGCACAGTCCCTCCTGGCCCATTCATTCTCGTATATCCCATTCATGATATGCAGCTGATGGTGGATCTCCAACATGCTCAACCATGATTGTATCCACCGAGAGCAACGGATCATGAACATGTCTTGAGGACAAAGAAACACTTCGGGCTGCCAATTGAGCCCGTTGTACGACATCGATCAAGCCATCGGTGAGCACAGTAAGGTGAGCTCATGGCAGGACATGGTCAGCACGAGCAAGAACAAAGAAAATATGGATGGCTGTGCTGTCATACGCTCGGATATCTGACAAACAGTCCGTCAGGGAGGACTGACCATTGGCAACCCAGTCTCATGATTTACTCTGACCCAATTGTCATCCATGGCAAGAGCTGATACCTGGCGATACTATCCCTCCCATCTCCATCCACGCCATGAAGCCAAATCTCACATCCCTTCACCGAATCTTGCTCGCCAGCGTCACCTGAGCCCATTATGGAAATTGTCGGGCTCTTGATCCTTACACCTTTGTTTTGACTCATCTATCCAAGAGGCGAGAGTGGACTGACTTGTATGTGGTTGTCTGCCGATAGCCTGATGTGCCCCTTGTCTTTTGCCCGCTCCTTGCCCCTGGCCCTGACCCTGCCCTGGCCCCCCTGGTTCATCGGCATCACACGACCTCGCCCTCATCTGCTCAGCCGGGTTGGAGCTCTCCGAGCTTGTGTGGGGCCAGCTACACCACGTCATTGCCCTTGGTGCCCGCTTTTTGTGGGATTTTTGGCGCCTTTTGTGGCCTCCACCTCCACATTTTCACTCAGACACCAAGCAAGATTCGACGACCCCGCCAGCATGTGCAGATCGTTCCGAGAGTCAAAGTGTGACCAAAACAGAAATTGAATTGAATAGAGAGCTCCTAGTCTTTTTGGGATTTTCTTAGGTTTCTCCCGCTCGTCTCCGTGAAACTACATTACAAAAAACATTGGTCTCAAATCAGGGCTATACCTGAGCCCGTCGTAAACTCTTAACTCATACAAGTCGGCACTCAATGCCAGGGATCTTAGACGTCGAGACCATCGACGACAACGCCCTTGTTCCAGGTCCACTGAAGGACTCTGGCCACCTCCGCCGCACACGCATCATCAACGAGAGCGCTGACAAGATACAGAGCTGCATCAATGCCAGAGCTGACACCCCCTGAGGTGACCACACGGAGGCCACCAAGCCGCATCGCGGCACGACGAGTGATTGACTCGCGGCGCGAGTTGGAGCCCTTAAACGACATGCTTCCCTTTCTGTTACACCAACCCAAGTCAGTTGACCGTCTCAAACTTAATGCATGACAAAGCGGGGTAAAACGGGGATGGGGGTGCGAGCACAGAGGAAATTGTTACGTACCGGGCGTTTGAAGGGCGGCGTCCGGAATCGGACTTTCGGCGGATGTAGGGGTTCTCGTCCTCGTCTCCGAGGTCGAATCGCAGGTTGTTGACAACGTAGCGGGCGTCCTCGATCACGTCGGTACGCTCCTGGAGGTTCTGGGTGGCTGCATCACTGCAGATGTTCTCAAAGGTGGTGAAGAAGTCGGGGTGGGTGGTGGCAGACAGGCCAGAGAGGATGCCCTGCTTGCCCAGGAAGAGGGCACCGGTGCACACGGAGAGGATAGTACGCTCGCGGGCGGGGTCCCGCTTCTGAAGCTCCGAGAAATCGGTGATGAGGCTGAGGGGCTCGAGCTCCTTCTCGACGACCTGCTTGGAGTTGCCGCCGACGACGACGAGGACATCAAAGTCCTCGAGACGGTCGTGGGCCTCCTTGTAGGAGATCTGGGAGCCGACGATGACACCCTGGTCCGAGATGACCTTGGGGTCAGGGCCAACGATGGTGATCTCGAAGGCCTTGTTGTCTGTAGGGGATTGTGATCAGCGGGAGGGGTAAAAGTCAGAGGGGGCGCCATTGGGCTCACATACTCTCAGGGTCATTGAAGTCGTGGGCGGCAGTGTTGAAGACCTCGAGCGCACCGGCAAAGTCCAAAAGATCGAACTTCTCGTGGACGGCGAAAAGGACGTCAATGGGCTCGTCAGAGACGGCCGAGGTCTTGTTCGCACTCATCTTGGCGGTTTAAGTAGTGGTTTGGGAAAGGTTCGAGACTGAATCTTGTCGCTGGTATGCGTATGTAGGTGAATTAAGCAGGCAAGCACAAAAGGCGATGCTGACTGCTAGAAAGGTGTTTGTGGTGGTGAATTGGCTTTTGATCTGATCTGGATGATGATGATGGGAAAGAGAAAGAAGAGGAGGAGGGACAAGAGGAGGAGGAGGCCGAGTTAAGTAATGGAAGGGAGCCTAGGGATGTTCTTCCCCTCACTTCATGGATTGACCTCTGGCGACTCAGCAATACTGCAACGCATCTGCAACCAGCCAATGCCTCCCCTCGCAGCCTGGACCAGAGTCAGAGTCGAGTGGCTCGATTCCAGGTCAGATGGGCACCTCTGGGACAGATTCCACAAGACGTACGGCTTCGAGTGGGTCATCACGCCAGCAGCCTGGGCGCCAGAGAAACTCGCAGGCCTTTGCCGTGCATCCATCCATCGATCATACGCCCACTAAAGAGTACTAGCCCACTCTGGTTTGCGGGGTTATTAGTGCGGCGGCACGGCATCCCAGCCCATCCATCACCTTAAGTCGAGTCGGCGAGGTACCTTGCTGTAGGTACCATCCGTGCCGCGCCGTACCCAAGGTGAGGCAGGTATCCACTCTTCCGGAAGACGGAAGGTACCAACCGGTCATCTGCCGCCGCCTCAGGCTTAGCCATTTTCGCTTAGCACCCTTAGCCACTGAAACCCCCTGTGGCTGGCCGCTGCTTCGACCGGCAACCAGCTGCTTTCAGTGACCTCCCAGGCCACCTTCCGCTAATTCTCAGTCGTCGTCGCTGCCCTCCGAGGCTTATCCCCCACTTAGCTCAGCCAGAAACGGACCACCTGGCCTGCGCCAAAAATCAGCTGTCCATCCATTCAATGTCCGACGCCGAGAGCGACCGAATAGCTTCACCCAGAATAAACCCCGGGAGCTTCAGTAACTTAGTTAAAGATCCACTCTGTACGGGCCTCATCGCCTCGGTCTGCTCACCTTGAGTCTCGCAAGCCCGGATGAGGCCGTCACGCCAGTCATGGCTTCATCGGCGTACGTCATCTTGACCCCTAAAATTCTTCCATCGCAAGTCGTCGCGAGGGCCTTGTCCTGCAGCTCGACCTCATGATCGTCCATTCCATCTCCTCCTTTGACTCCTGCGACATCTCGGCCATCCGCTGACCATCATCTCCACTTGTGTAGGTCGCTGAAGGATCTGTCCAAGGCGATCGTCGCCTTCCTCGCCGAGCCGACCGCCTCACTCCCCGACGAATTAACCCAAACCATCGACGCCTATCTGCGCCGACACCAGAAACACGATGAAGCTGCGGCCGATCGCCTCCAAGAGGAGCTCTTGTCCATCTTTGACAAGCACGTCAAGGACACGCCGGTTATCTATGCGCCTTGGTTGAGCATCCTGCGACAGCTACTATCTGTCCTTCGAACACCTGAGCGCATCTTCACATGGTGGGATTCTTGCTCAGAGATCTTGGCCAAGGGATACCCCGAAAAGGGCGTTGTGGAAGAGTCTCTGGCCATCCTCATGGAGATCATTTCTATTGCCGAGGAGAACCACGAGACTTCGGATGCCGACCTTGCTTCCAGCCCGTTGATCGACCGCCTTTTCACAAGATGGATGGAGAGGCTCTATCCAGCTGCCACTGAAGCAGTCACGAACCTTGAATACAATGAAAAGATCACTCGGGAGGCTCTTGTTGAGTTCGGGAAGAGACATCCAAAGGTTAGTGCTTCAACACCTTATCTGCGCCGACTCATCTGACCTGATCAAGGACTTGTTCACTGCGCTGGATCGCTACTTTGTCAAAAGACAGTATCGAAAGGCAGTTTTAAGATTCTTGGGAGACTACCTCCAAAGCCAGCCTCCTCATATTCACCAGATCCTCCAGACACCCTTGTTTGGTGATATCCTCAGATGCCTGCAACAAGACACCTCAACCACCCTTGTGTCGGCTGCTCTGACCGTCCTCATCATGCTCCTACCGCATATGCCTAGCTCGCTAGTCCCGCATCTTCCTACCTTGTTCAACATCTACGCAAGATTGTTGTTCTGGTCGCGGGAACGCGCAGGGATAGTCGAGCCACAGTCTGAGGATGCCGATCAGGCCAGCTGGGAGGTGTTTAGCTACCAGGCCGAAATCGACGACCATCCTGTGTTTCACCTTCAAAACTACTACACCGTTCTTTATGGCCTATATCCTATCAACTTCATGGACTACATCCGGAAGCCTCAGAGATACTTGCGGCATGCGAACGTTGCAAACGCCAACGACATGGAAGTGCAACCTACAGAAATCAGAGATCAGTCTGAGAGATTCCGAAGATGTCATTTGCTTCACCCAAACTTCTATACCCTCACCATTGATTCAGAGAAGACGGACTTCGGACGTTGGATCAAGAGCGAGGCCCCCGAAGTCGTCGCTGAGTGCATGGGTCTCTGCCTCACCACCGAATCCAACCAAGTGCTTGGACAAGGCTTGCCATCTATTCCTGTGCCTGGAACTACACCGATGAGCGAGGGATCTGCCAAGGATAGCCAAGATTCAGCACTGCTCAGCTTGGCGACAACTGAGAACCAGGATGGATATCGCCTTCCTCAATCTGCAAGCATGGAGTCACTAGCAAGCAGTCGTCGGCCTTCAGCTTTGATGCGACAAGGATCTCAGTCAAGTCACCCGTCCACCCGCGACTCAATAGATGCCAAGATGAGAGAGCCAAGTGCTGATAGTCCGACTCTACCGCCTCACCTTACACAATCGTCGTCACATACGCAACTACAGGACATGATCCAGTCCAACAAGGCCATCAAGTCGGGTCTCCATCAGTCCTTGGCCAACGACAGCGTACCATCACTATCACTCAGTCACCAAGAGTCCGTGGCGGAGCGACCTGGCGCATCGTTGCTAGCAGCACCGCCGACAATAAGCTCGCCTCTCTCACTAACAGATACGAGCACTCAAGTTGCCCATCTACAACGCCAGATACTTCTACTGCAGAACGATCTCAACTTTGAAAGATTCTTGAAGCAGCAACATATGGCTCATATTGGCGACTTGCGAAGGCGACATATGGAAGAGGCGGTGACAGAGGCAGAAACCCAGAATCTCCTCATCACGAACCGCCACTTGAAACACCGGTTTGAGGAAGCGAAGAAGGCCGAGATGCAGGTCCGGAGAGACTCGGAGAAGAGTCGTGCCCTCGCAAAGAAGTGGGAAGCTGATCTTTCTACCAAGCTCAAGAAGCTACGTGACGAGTCGAAGCGACTCAAGGCCGACTTTGAAGCGCTTCAAAAAGAGTTGGATGGCTCCAAGGCAGAACGCGACAAGTTGCGCGTCCTCCTTTGCGAGGCCGAAGTCAAGGAGCTCAACTCGAAGCAAAACATGCAATCTGTTGAGATCCACAGTGCTGAGATTGATCGACTCAAGAGCGAGGTAGAGAGATTGACATTGGTGGAAAGGGATCACCAGGCCAAGGAACTTGAGCGGCAGAGGGCCATCAACACAGCTACTGAAGCCGAGGGCAAGGTCGAGGCATTGACGCTGCAGCTCGCCAGTCGCGACGCTGAGGTGGAACGCAGTAGGAAGTTGTTCCAATCTCAGGTGGCGACACTGCAGGCCAGACTGTCAGAAGCACAAGAAGGGCGGAGCCGAACTCCTCCTATAGGGAAAGAAGCCATCGAGACCCTTCTCGCAGCGAGCCGAGAAAAGCAAGCTGAGCTGCAGAAGCAATACGACCTCCTGATGCGCAAGTACACGGCTCTCCAGTCGTCTCTGTTGGATATGCAGACAGGGGCGACGCCAGGGCAGCTCAGGATCGAGACGTCAAACGCATCAGAAGGAGACGCCGAAAGCTTGTCTATGTCGACAAGTCCGGTCATGATGAAGACACGACCACAGCGTGTGCTGTCGAGCCAGGATGTGGAGGGCACAGCATACAACGTGACGCCGCCTCTGGATCAGAAACCAGGGACGCCCTTATCACCTAAGTCAAGTGGTTGGGCTCATCGACCGGGGTCGCCGCTAGGAACGGACGGATCTGCTTCGGGGTCGCTCTCGATGAGCCCGGACCAGCGGTTTGGCCGTAACGAGCCAGGGCGGCTGATGGCCAGGAGCCATTCGGATCTGTTTGCGAGCGCTTCACATAACAGGCTTCGCAAGGACTCGAAGGATAAGGGACGAGAGGAGAGCGTTGCAAAAAAGGACAAGAAACCGTCGGGTTTTAGAGGGATCCGAGGTTTCGTATATGAATCAGGAACATGACGACTATATTTAGCGAGGACGACAGATAGACGGGCCAACCAGGAGTTGGCGTTTCTCCATGACTATCTTTTATAATTTATCTGGCCTTTGTAGGCATTGGATCGCACTAGTCGAGTTCATCGCATGTATGTGTTGTGGTTGTTCACCCATCGATTAACACAATGATCTACGTGAGACGTTGACTGATACTTGAGCATGTGGATCAGACGACGAAATATAACATGTTACGTAAAAGTTCCGGTTTACCCCGTGTTGTTTTCTTCCATTCATGAGATAATTCTGCAATAAACTTATGAAGAGATACAAGGGAATTTGCTGAGGATAGCCAAATCTCTGTCTTTGGTGGTATTGACACCACCATCACACACCCAGGAATGTGACACCTCTGGCATATTCAGAACGGGAGGGACCCAAGGATCATTTCTTCTGATAGGATTCTCTTGATGAGTTTGTCATAGACACCAAATATCATGAGTATGACAACAAGCTGCAGGGTAGTTGGTCACTCACAAACAACCCCACCAGTGCTTTGAGCATCCATGTTACCGAGACACAGTGATCAAGAGCCAGCTAGAGAACTCAGCTTCGCCGGTTATATACTTATGTGAAGTTGAATCAACTGAACAGTGAGAGAACTTGAGAAAGCAGCCGTCCGGTGCTGAGCAGTTTGAGTCGTGGTACGGACACTGTTCTCCAACAATTGGTCGGCTTCCGTAGCTCAGTTG
>JAPFTB010000025.1:0-16172 GCA_030779245.1 Fusarium sp. MBC 438
TACCCGTAAACTCGTCGAGCAGAACCGAAAGATGCAGCAGGCTCTCCTTACAGCCACCGCTATCCCCGGCACTCCGGGCTACGAGACGGGCATGGATGGGGGATACTTCGATGGCGCAAACCCTCGATCCAGTTTCCGCGTCGGCCGTGATCGCCGCAGCTGGCTCTTTTCCCCGGGCTTCTCTCCAGCCGTCACAGTCGAGCAGGCCGGCACCCAGGAACAAACCCTTCCGGATGGCTGGAATCACAAGGAGCGCAAAAAGTGCTGCTAAAGGACCCTGCGTCAAACGCGCGAAACTAGAGGGGACACTGAGGGTGAAACGATGTAACCCCTCTAGAGAATGGCGTGTCTACGAACGAAGCAACAAAAACAACCAAACTAACTACGAGACGAGCGAAAGAGTTCAGGATGGATGGATCAAGCGAGCGCATGCTGTGTGATACCCGGTGATTCTGGTTTTGGTTCTGCTTTTTTGGGAGGGAATGGTTTTCAAAGCATTGGGTTGTTTTTTTTCTCTCTACTGATCTTTTGGTTACCCCACGATATAGCTTGTTTTTCTTTGTCTTCTTCTTTTGCTCTCATGACGCATCGGGCGTTTCATGTTTTTGTTTGTGTTTCCTTCGCTAGGAGTTGGAGGATTATCGGTCATGAGGCTGGGCGGGCGCGGTCAAGCTTGCATCACGACATTTCTTCAGGGGATATAATAGGGGGGGAAGGGGAATCATTGGGGGGTGTTTTTTGTGTGTCTTGGCCCTGGTTGTGTTATGGCCTTTTTTTTTTCTCTCACGAGACGTTTCTTTTTTCTATTTCTTAGCTCTCGGGTCTCTACCCAAATTTCTCTCTTCTCATCTTCTCTCTTGGGTTCATGTCATCGTCTTTGTTACATGTAGCATATGGGTCGCCGCAAGAGTCTCGGTCTAACCCCCAGAAACACCATTTCCATTGTGTCAATACATAAATAGACTAAATTCACTTTGATCCAGACGCCGCTGCCTTCTTTGACTGAACCTCATCGTCGACCGTAGGCGGCGCGGGGATATCAACACCCTCGACTCGGTACTCAAGACCTGGGTAGGCGTCACTCACGACAAGGACGTCTAGCTTGCGGGCTTGTCCAGCCTCGGCCGGAGGAAGCTTGATACTGGTCCTGGCTGTTGGCTTGCCACCACTCTGAAGCTTGCGGTTGGGGTTCGTAGTCCAACCAACTCGCTTCACGGCCATGACCTCGTCACGGGCTACATCGGCAACGATTACAAACCAGCTCTCTGTCTGTGGCTTGGGGAACTTGGGGGCGTAGATGCGGGCTTCCCTCTCCACAAGTGGGTTGAGTCGCTTCAAGCCGATTGTCACCGAGAGGGCGGTGGCCTCATCGATGGAGACGGATACGTTAGGGAGGATTGACACGGCGCGTGTGAAGCGGCTGTGCTGGCTGGTCGGGACAGAGAGCTTCTTAGCTAACTGCATCGCCTGCGGGCGGGTGAGGGCGCTGATCTTGGAGAGAGGCGTATCATTCTTGGCATCAATGTCCACCGAGGGGAGGATGGAGACGGGAGGGTCAGTGGGCCAGCGAGCTGACTTGATAGACTGGAGAAGAGCCATCATCTGCAGGCAACTGGACAGATACCCGAGCTCGGTGAGGACATCGATGGAGGCCTGAACGATACGGATGGCCTGGTCGAGGACACTGGTCTGATCACCCACGTAATCAGTGATGGGAAGCTCAATCTGCGACATGTGCGCCTGAAGTAGCAGGAAGGCTTTCACATGGGGATCCCACATGGGAAGTCCAAAGGCATGACCAGGGAAGGGGAGGTTGTCCGAGAGCGTGCTGTTGACGAGGTCCTCGTTGTGACGAACAGGGAGCTCATCGTATTCGGTTGCGCGGGACATCCAGGAGAGCACATCAAGAAACGAGGCCTGCGCCTTGGCGTGACGAACGAGGTGACGGATGGTCTTGTGGGAGAGATAGTAGTAACTCATAATCTTTCCAAGCGGCGTGGGATCGACGTCGCCGTTGGGGAACACCTCGACACACTTGGAGTCTGCCAGCTCGCTGAGCGACTTGTTGACCATCTCAATCATGTAGTCGTTGGCGAGCTGCTGCGCGGCGATACTATTGTGCTCCTCAGCCGAAATCTCGAGACCATAGTACGACGGGTTCTTGTGCAATCTCCGGAAGAAGAAAGTCCATGTAAGGTAATCAAGGGCGTCCTGCTTGGTGATGATGGTCTCAGCAGACACCTCGGCGCAAAGATGGTTATCCAAGACGGTGTGCAGCGAAGACTCAACAGGGAAGCCAGTGTGGAGGAAGTGCTTATAAAAGTCCTTCTTGGAGTCCTGCGTAAAGATGCGAGCAACTCCAGAGTTGTCAAACTGAGGACGACCAGCTCGTCCCAGCATCTGCAGCACATCCGTCAAGTCCATGTCTTTGTAGGCCTCGATCTTGGCGTCAAAGAACTGCGTGCCCTTGACGACGACGAGATGGGCGGGCAAGTTGACACCCCAGGCGAGTGTGCTGGTGGCAACGAGGATCTGGATCTTGTTGTTGAGGAACAGTTCCTCAGCCAGTTGGCGATCTGACTCGACGAGACCGGCGTGATGCAGTCCGATGCCAAAGTTAATGGCCTCCTTGAGAGCATCATCCTTGACGCGAGAGAGATTTAACTGTAGGTCATCTTCGTCCATGTGAAGGAACCGACGGGGGTTATCCTCCATTCCACAAAAGTTGATGAGATCCTTGGCAGTAAGACGTGTCTGTCGTCGCGAGGGCACAAATACAATGACAGGCTTGTCAGGGCTGTGGTTCTTGACAGCTAGGAAGGTCGGGCGGTTCATGGACTGCATCAGTGGACAGAAGCCCCTGACTTCTGGGAACCCATCGATGTACAGCTCCAGGGGAACGGGACGAACCGAGTGCTTAAAGTTAAAGAGGCCCTCCTTGACACCAAGCCAGTTGCCGAGGTCTGTCGCATTGGCGCAGGCAGTCGACATGCCCAGTAGACGCACGGCGTTCTTGGTTGAGGAAGCGATGTAGTTCATTCGTGAGACGATGATCTCGAGAATGGGACCTCGATCGCCTGCCAAGAGATGAATCTCATCAATGATGACCAGACTGACCTGTCGCACATATCCTCTCGTCTGCCACGAACGCGAGATACCGTCCCACTTCTCAGGAGTCGTAATGATGACATCGGCGTCTTGGATTGTTCGAGTATCGGGTGTGTTGTCACCAGTCAACTCGACCAGCTTCAACCCCAAAGGCCGCGCCAGACGAGCTCCCCAGTCCTTAACACGCTCGCGAACAAGTGCCTTCATCGGGGCGATATAGACAACCTTGGACTTGGGCCTCTCCCTGAACGCCCACCACATGGCCAGTTCAGCAGCCACAGTCTTTCCACTGCCGGTGGGTGATCCGAGGAGCACGTTCGCCGGGGTATGATAAAGCGTGTGGAAGATCTGAGTCTGCATGGGGTTGAAGAACTGGAACCGCTTGGCATAGATATCCTCCAAGGCAGGGTTCTTGAGAGCCGAGATTGGCAGCGGCTGCAGATTCAACAGATCCGTATAGACACTCTCAGTGTCTGGTCGGATGAGATGTTGAAAGGAGACTGGCGTGACCGTTTCCGCACCAAGCCATCTGTCAGACACGGCTCGGACGTAAATCTGCTTCGGCAGGGGGTCTGAGAGAGGAATGGTAAAGTTCAGCTCGTGATCATCATGGAGCTTTCTCCTGTTAAGAATGAAGAACTCATGATGATAGATTTCTGACGTCTCCGAGTTCTCAACCCAAACGTAGAAGGACTCGGAGGTGCCATGGATCTGATCGTGCCACTTGAAATCAGGAATCACGTAGAGCTTGATACGCAGAACGTCTCTGTTGAGAGGGGCAATCTCGGCCTCGACGTGAACCGTGGGGAAGTTGTTGAGAATCCTGGCAATGTTCTTGCCGGCGCCTTGGTTGTGAATCAAGCCGCCAATCTCAGCCGGCTCCATGTCCTTCATGGCCTCAATCGTCAGGCTCTCCTTAGCATCGAGCTGGTTAAGAACAGACTTTGCTAGGTCGAATTGATGAAGGGGATGCTGGAACGGCCAGATACGCTTCTCAATCGACTTTGCCAGAGTGAGCAGCACTAGGCATTGATGACCCCATCGACGGTTGAGAGCGAGCATGAAAAGAGCTCGGCAGATTCGGCCTGATTGCTGAGCAACATAGTTCATATCGTTTGAAAGGGCGAAATCCTCAGGCTGACTTCGAGAGATGTAAGATTGGAGAAGAATGTTAGTCTTCGCCTGAGGAGTGTCGATGCCTCCATCCACATCGCAAGGGATGATTTCCTTTCGCAAGTGAGTCAACTCCTTCTCTTCACTGTCTCTCGACTGGATGTTGTCAAATTCTCCACTCATACTGATCATCTTTAGAATGTCTGCCTCTGTAGCCTGGGGCTGCATCATGGCGTTGAACACCTGAATGCTGGTGTGGAGGATATAGTACTGGCTTGCAATTCGACCAATGTCCTTGCTGCGCAGTTCGTCCGTTCTCTCGTTGTATATGATCATCTGGCACTGCTGCAGTGTCTTCGCAGCCTGGATAGCAAGTTGGCGACGTCTTTGGACCAGATTAGGGTCATCTCGAATCTCCGACCACTCAATACCATATGTCATTGGGCTCCTCTGCATGCGAACAAACAGATACGAGTATCCGATCCACTGGACTGCATCCGGGATGGAAGTCACAGTTCCTAGTGCAATCTCGGCGTTCAAGTTGTCCACCAGCTTGGTAGAGAACTTGGATTCGATCGGTTGCTGCTCCGTCACGGCAGTCAAGTAGTGCGTGAGCTTATCGTGAGTGGTGCAGATCATGCCGATACCCGTGTCTTCGAACTGAGGACGACCAGCACGACCAAAGATCTGCAAAACATCGAGAATGCCAAGGTCAACGAATTTACCATCCTGGGCACTGTAAACCTGGGTTCCCTTGATAACGACTGCGGCAGCAGGCAAGTTGACACCCCAGGCCAGAGTGGCTGTACAGCAAAGGACCTTCAAGACACCCTCTCCGAACAGTCTCTCCATCAGATTTCTGTCAGATCTTGCCATACCGGCGTGGTGAACACCAATGCCCATTGACAACAACTCGCGGATCTCCTTGGACTTGGATTGCTTGATGTCTCGAGCAGCTTGGTCGTAACCAGGGTGATAAGAGGGATCAAATAGATCTGCACACATCGCCTCCATGGCCTTTTGGTTCAACATGCGAGCCGTGAGCATGGTATCCCGTCGTGAGTGAACAAACACCATGACTTGATGATCACGCTCAAGCATCTCCTTGACCTTGTCAAAGGCGACTTGGTCAAGGTTTTCTTTGGATTGCTTGGACCCGGCCTTGCCCTTGACACCAATGAAATGTTGCTCAAGCGGCACAGGTCTGAAAGACGAATCAAAGTAAAACAGACCAGCATACTTGTTGACCTTGAGGAAGTCGGCCACATCGACATAGTTGGGCAGTGTGGCACTGAGACCGATGATTCGGATGAGCGATTGAGTGCTCTCAACCTGTCTCTCCGTTCGGGCCACGAGCGACTCGAGGACAGCACCTCTCTCGTCATGAAGCATATGGACTTCATCAATGATGAGGAGGCGGACTTTCTGGACAAGCTCGGTATCACCAGTTCCCTTTCGTGTGACAACATCCCACTTCTCAGGAGTCGTGACGATGATCTGAGTCTGGATAATCTCAGCCTTTGTCAGTTGCATATCACCAGTGTACTCTCGACACTTGATGCCAAGCCAAGCAAGACGCTTGCCCAGCTTCTCTGTGACTTCAGCAGCAAGAGCCTTCATGGGAGCAACGTAGACGATTTTGAAGTCTTCGGCATTGACGAAAAAGTCGGTGGCTGCTGGATCCTCAAATGGGTTGGGTTCAACGTTTTGAGCAATTGTTTGCAGAATGGTAAGCATGGCAGCATCAGTTTTACCCTGAACAATTAGCTTTGAAACTCCCAACATCGGACGAAAGACTTACAGCACCGGTAGGGGCACAGATCAACATGTTCTCGCTGGTCTTGTGCGCAACAGGATAGACAAGACTCTGCATTCGGTTGAGCGTCTTGTAACCCTTGAAAGTGTTTCGGCATAGTCCATTGAGCTCCTTGATGGGGATAAGTCTCTGGTCTGGGCCAAGGACACCCTTTCGACCAGCTGGGATAGAGTACTCCTCGTACTTGTCAAACTGCTTCCGTTCACTGCCCACTGGCAGACCATATTTCTTTCCGGCATAACTGAGGGTGTTGCCAGCGCTGTATGACTTGTAGACGTGAGGATAATGAGGCTCTTTGGAATGAGCTGGGGCAAGAGTGGCAGTCTTGTGTGCCAGGTCTTGACGACGGAGAGCATCCTCCCTCTGGGACCTGTTCAAAAGCCTGGGTGCAGTTGAGGATTGTTGGTTTTGGCTGTTGACAGCAGAAACAATTTCGTCTCTGTGACCTAGGACTTCGATGATAAAATCGAGATCGTCGAATCCGACAAGGTCGGTGAGTTGGATTTGAAGCTCATCGTCGGAGCGACTGGACGACAAAACACTCATAATCTGACTCTCGAACACATCGGCAGAGAGACCATTCTTGGCCGCAATACCAGAACACTTTATGGCGAACCATTCCGCGCTGTAATCAGCTACAGCCGAGCCGTCAATGGCAGCCTCTCCATCGGCAAAGTCGCTGCTGAAAGCATCCTGGTCATCGTCCGAGATAAAGTCCCAGACATCCTGACCACTGTTTCCAGAAGAGTAACCGCCAAACTCGTCTTCATCGAAATCTCCATCGACGGGGCCGTTTTCCTTGGGGATCTTGAGGTTGGCGATGGCCTCTTGCATAGCTGCAAACTGTTCCCTCCACTGTGCCTCGGCGGCACTGAGTTCCGAAGACGCCATGATTGGGTTTTGTCATTAATGACAAAGATAGTTTCTGTATAGGTCCCCGCGTGATCGAAAAAAAGACGTATATTCTGCGTAATATGTGAAAGAATTCAATATCTTGCTGCCTGAACAAGCAGCAGTCGCGGCCTTTTTGATGTCGCTGACCTTGACTGAAGTTGCTTGTCTTGGATTGGTTCACGACGGTGACCCTCGTAGAGTCATACCGCTCTGATAACCCCCACCTCGCTGTTGCAAGCCCCCGCCACAGGGCGCCACAGAAGGCTCAAAACCACCTAAACTTGGCAATCGTAGCGGCCTAGACAAGGACCCCGTCAGCCCGTCGTGGGGAACATGTGACGCCTTGACCCGGGGCCTGGCCTAAAGTCCTACCGACCTCCGTGTGAACGACGGGCGGGCATGGGCGCATCTATCTAGCCGGGCTGGCCTCATTCTTCCTTTTTACATATAACCTTCCCGCCTTCTCCTATCGTCGCCCGCTTGCGCTCCCGACCGCATACACTCTGTTCTCTACAACCCCAATCGCACGCCTATTATCGACTCAATTCCGCCACCATGAAGCTGCACTACATCGGCGTACGCTACAACACACCCATCCCCAGTGCCCCTCACCGACCGACCGAGTTGGGCTAACACAGCTTGTTGCGACCAGATCCTCCGAAACGAGAGCCAGCCCGCTCACGAGATTGTCGCTGAGAAGGAGCTCAGCAGCTACTCACGATTCACACGCAACAAGTCAGTCCCAGCCCTGGGATCTGGTTGCAGGTCCCAACGCATAACGCCCAACTAACCCAATCTCTAGCTATGGCGAGTTCATGACCCTTTTCGCAAAGACCGTCGCCGAGCGCACTCGTCCCGGCCAGCGACAGGATGTCGAGGAGCAAGGTACATACGCTCCTTTCACACAGATCGTTTAGACGCTCACGCGCATTCTTACAGACTACACCTTCCATGCCTACGGCCGCACCGAGGGCGTCTGCGGCATCATCATCTCGGACCACCAGTACCCTGCCCTCGTAGCGCATCAGCTCCTCAGCAAGGTCGTCGACGAGTTCCTCTCCAAGAACCCCCGATCCGGCTGGGCCAGCGGCACACCCACCCTCGTCATGCCCGAGCTCAAGGAGTACCTCGAAAAGTACCAGGATCCCCAGCAGGCCGACAGCATCATGAAGATCCAGAAGGAACTCGACGAGACAAAGATTGTCCTCCACAAGACCATCGAGAGCGTGCTACAGCGAGGCGAGAAGATTGACGACCTGGTGGCCAAGAGTGACGGCCTGAGCGCTCAGAGCAAGATGTTCTACCGTATGTTTACCCCCTCCTTTTCGGTCTCTCGGGCGTCCATGATCCCCGGGGTGTCAAACTTGTAGCAGCTGACTAACGTTTCATCCCGACAGAGCAAGCCAAGAAGCAGAACTCGTGCTGTGTTCTGATGTAATGAAATCATTTCGTTTTTCCGGCGTTGAACGTGGCTTCTTTTCAGCATACATGGGAATGTCGGTATTGAGATTGGTTAACTACCTACCTATTCGTGCGGCGCAGATACTTTCCAATCGTTTTCGTCCACCATTCGTTCGCGGGGCCATGTCGTTTTGTTACAAGCTTAACTAGACTTTTTTGATATGGGGCAAGGGAGGACATCATCAATCACATCACATAACATCACATCAACTACGCGTGGGAGCCTCGGCGGGTAGAGTTGCTAATGATGGGAGAATCGTGCCTTGTATTTCTTTTATATAGTCCCAACAAACGGACACAGAGATGAAGTTGAAAAAAAAGACGTGTCGACTATATGTGAAAAAACCCTTTCTTGAAAAAATCCCGTTCTTGAAAGAAAATTCGTTCCTAAGGAAAAAACCCCATCCCCCCTTTGTGACAAAAACTCCAGCAAGATGCTTGCTTCCAGGGGGTTTCAAGTTTTTCGCTCTCCCTGTCCTGCCAATCCGATGCTTCTCCTGCGCCTTGCTGCAACTCGTAACTCGTGGTATTCCCAATCTTGGCCATCAAGGCTGCTTGTTTTGCTTGCTTGCTTGCTCTTTAACAAAAAAAAAACAAAGGGAAAAACGTTTGTTTTGGAGGGATGGTTGCCCTGAGGTGGATGCAAGAGGTTGACTCATGCCAGTGAGGCCTCTGCGAGGTGGTTGCTGCCAGAGCTTTTGAAAAAAAGGGGTATTTTGTAAAAACATGTGGGTGAAAAGAAGTATAAGAAGGTCTAAAATGTCCAACATAGGGAAGAAAAGGTAAGGTAAAGGTGTCGTTGTGTGTGAAGTATGGTGTCTCTTCAAGGTCCCTCGAGAATCACCCTCTCACTCTTGCGGTGCATCTGCCATGTTTCTGGCGAGTGGGCCAACTCCCCCCTAGGATGCACAAGCACTGGAGTTGCTGTCTTGGTCTCGGCGAGGCGCTCGTTCTTTTCGATGGGAATGTAAGCCCCGGCTGGCGCCATGGGATTGCTGTCACCTCTTCGTCTCACGCTCGGGTTGCTCTTCAAGGGATGGAGCATCTTGCGCTGCTGATGCGATACGCTAATCTGGCGGGCGATGGAGATCTCGACGGCGTTGCGGAGGGCATCCTCGGGGTTATTATCTGAAGGGGGTCTGATGACGGTGATTTTATCCGGTGAGGCTAAGGATGACGGAGGAGAGAGCTTCTTGGAGGTTTCAGGGCTGGTTGATGTGATGGATGCTGGAGGAGAAACCATGCTCCACGAAGGTTCTGAGGGTGACAGTTGAGGGTGCCCCCGTACAAAACGGGCTTCTGAAGCCTCGTCGTCTGTGTGCGCGGGAGAATCGAGGATAAGGCTAGAGGTGTCGGGCGTGAAAGGAGAAGGCGCCTTTGAACGAGCGGTAGGTGAGATGAGCACAGGTGATGTTCCTCGGGTAGGAGTGAGTCCGTTTCGCCTGTTGGGAGAAGAGGCTGCTCTGCGTACGCTGAACTTGGAGACGAGTTTCGGTGCGTTCTGAGACGGCTTTGGGACCTGGACGATTCGGGCCTGTGCGGTTTCTTGTACCTCATCCTGGAAAGCTGCTTGCACGGGCGATATGAGAGCGGGGGATGTGTGGGCTCGGTGCCGAGGAGAAGGTAGCGGCTTCGATGTATCTGAGTCAACTACAATGGTCGGTGAAGGCTGAGGTGAAGTTGCTCTTCGTGGCCGTGAGTGATCGTCGTATCCCTCAGCAACCCCATCGCCAATCGTTTGGAGACGGTCCAATGTGGCATGTCGTCGAGCAAGAAGCGATGAAGCGGACGAGGTCGTGGCCTGCGTTTGCAGCACACCGTTAAACATGACACTATATCGCTCCATCTTTATGCTGGGGATCTCGATATCAAGCAGAGACGCCGTAAGTTGAGGCATCGGGGGTACTGGGGGAGGTGAAGGAGGAGGAGGAGCTGCCGCTGCCGCCTTTTCTGCTCTTCTCCTCGCCGAGTCACCACGTAGGGCTCTTAATGACATCTTGCGACCTATACCCCCTGATGAACTCGACTCCTTCTTCACCTCCTTTGAGGGTTTCCTCTCGATGCCTGTTGGCCTTTCTTTTATGAGTTTGCCTGGCGACAAAGGCTTGAGGTCTGTCGGAGTTTTCAAGTCCGCTGGTATCGGCGGCGGTGGTGGTACTTCTGGCTCATTCGGTACAGGTTCTGTCTGAGACCGTATGACGATGGGGGTGTGCTTTGGTGTTTTCCTCTGGTCATGCACCGTGCCTCCAGAGGCAAGCGACGTTGTAGATACATTGGGCGTGTCCGTCATGGATCGCTGAGGTTGTGCCGGGCGCGCAGCTCGCTTCGACTTTGATCGGAATATCCCCCATTTCCGTGTCTTTTGCTGCGTGTCGTCGACAGGTTCAGGCGCGGGCTCTGGTATCTCGGCTGCAGCGGTGTTTGTTCTTTGCGGGTTCCACGCCGCGATCGGCGTAAACTCGCCTACTTGTGTTGGACTTCCTATCGCCATACCGATGGCAATAACACCAGTTTCGCTAGAGTCTCCTATGGAATCCGGTGTCGAGGTCCGTACCATAGTCATGCGTGTTAGTGACGAGCTCCGGGGGCTGGTGTCGGGAGACGGTGGTCGGAAATGGATGGGAACATGGAATGCGGTTACGTTGTTGGCCTTTCGGGAGCTCTTGAGGGCGAGGGAGAGGTCGTCTCTTGAAACTCGCTTGTCGAGAGCGTGCCTGTCAAAGAGGTTGTGGACGTCGTCTGTCCGGTCAGCCGTGAAGCTACCTCTGCGTCGGTTGGGACCGGCTGCAGCAGATACAGTGGCGGCTCTCGATCGTGTAGGCATGACTGAAGATCGCTTCGCTCGCTCACACACTCGCTCGCGATCTTGCGGCGGGGAGGGATGATGATGCGGAGTGTCGAGAATAAATTGGGCAGACAAAGCAAGCGGGGGGTATGGGTATAGTAAAGAGTGTGAGTCCCGTCCTGTTTTGACCGCCAATCCCTTGTATCGACAGGGTCTGATACAGCAGATGGTTCACCAAAAGACCAAGTTCCCAGGGGACCGGGATCCTCGTCAAGAAGGGACAGTATCGGTGATATAGACGTCTAGTTAGGCTGCCCCCCCGTCTCACAAGGACCACCCCGCCTTTGCCGGGAGCCTATTGTATGAAGCTGTAGATTTGAATCCGGACTAATGCGGTTAAACGGCCGGCTAGAAGCAGGGAACTGGGTCCCTGGATGACGATGCGGCGAGCAAGGATGGTTTGTAATAAGCGCAAGAGCAATTTTGTTGTCGAAAGAGCCCATCCCCGGATTGGTTGCCGAGAGCAAATGAGTCCAATGCGGGAGATGCTTGCTTGGGAAGGAAGGAATGAATGGATGGAGAGATGGGTTGGACGGACGCAACGTCAGCTTATTATCATGCTCGTCAACCGACAAACGAGATATGATGTGCTGTTTTGGGAAGACGGAGGTGACCAAGGGGGTGGTCCTGGGGCTGCGTTTTGATACTCGAGAACTCTTGTCTGTGTGAACGGGCCAACAGACGGCAACTCACCCGCACGTTTGAGGTTGATGAGGCGGTTCTTCAGAATTTAGATCCAAAAATGCCCTTTAACCGCATGAGGAGTCAGGACGTCTCTGGTTACTGGCGCTACTTGCGCTGTCCGGCCGTTCATACGTGGTCCGAACCAAGCGCCAAAGGTGGCGACGAGGGAGCCCTGTCGGTTGTGAGGTGGGACCTGGGGGGTCTGTCTCGTGTGTCAGAAATCTGGAGGCATGGACAGAAAAAAGAGGTCGTGTGTTTTTTTCAGCAGAACAGCGTTGCACAGTTACATTGCCTGCCTTGCTTGCCTGCGAGTTTCATGATTTAGCGGCGCTTCTGACTGCCTACATGATGCGTCGTCCCGTCGTGATATACGCATGCATCAGTCAGGCTACGTCTAACCGCCAAACGGCCATCCCGAGATGGACCATGGCCTTATTCCTGCGTAGCACGTAGCAACAAGGACACATCGTTGTCTAATAAGCCCCCTCGCCCCCCGGAATAGGCCCCAGCCCCCATGTCGACCCTTCGATGTAACGCCGAATCGCATCGACAATCTTTCAGGTGTTGCAGCGCAGCGACTTGTCAAAGCCTGGGCGTGGGCGGCTCGCTCGGTCGCTGAAGATCCCTGTCTTGAAGAGAGGCGGCACTTGACCTCACACCGCAACAGGGCAAATGCTGGCATCACAACTCAAAAAGTTCTGGAACCATTCTGGGGCTTACACGTCACAGTTGATGAATGCATGCGACTTTGCGGCGTTGGGCAAAAAGCTTGGGTCTCATGTTCGGTAGTCAAAATACCTTCTCTCTGCCTCTTCTGTTACAACCGGTGGTTGATTTTAAATTGGAGGAACGCGCGCCAAAAATGTCCCTCCCACCCAAACCCACACCCGTCACATGGAAGCAGGAACGGAACTAGTCTCAGGGTAAAAAGCAAACCACCGATCCAAAACAGCCGCAGAAAACCTGCTCTTCTTCTTCTGCCGGCCTGGCCCTGCGGCTGGCCGCACACACGCGACCCGGTTGTTTCCAACGGTTTGGCTGGACAAAACAATATGCTACGCTACGCCATGTAGAACAAGCGGTTCCCGTTCTTCTAGAAGTTTAGGTGGCGCACAATGGTCCAACTGCTCCCGCGCGGCTCGCAGAGACCGGCCTCGCCGGCGTCGCCCAGAGCTGCACCCGTCCTTCATCTCACTTACACGGAGGGGAGCAATCACCAGGCTAGCGCTTCCAATAGGGCTGACGGTCAAGTTGAAGCTATCCCCCCCTCAGACCAGGCCCTCGTGAGTCCCCCCAAGGTCCCAAAAAGGGAAGCTCAGGAATAATAGCGCATCCGTCGTTCGTCATTGGATCGCTAGGTTCATCATTCGCCTCCTCCCTCATCAATCCAAGGACCTCAGGGGCTCTGTCTGCCCTGTTTCATGTTGCCCACTACCAAGTCGACCAGGATATCTGTGACGCGTCTCAGATTGCCAATTTCCAGGGGTCCTTCCTCCGAGGCCTACCTCAACACGGGCCAGAGGCGTTCAACCCCGGGGAGAGACCAACCCTGAGGCTCGTGAGCGATCTTCACCAGAGTAGTATTCAAGGCGTCGGGCCTCGGAACCGCTCGCCGTTGATGCGAAGGCTACCCAAGCCAGGGCAGCAATCTGTTTCACTCCGGCCAATACCCGCTCCTGGGCAATACCGGCAATGCTATTGTTCTTAACAGACGACCTAAGACGTGAAACATGCCAGGATCCTCGTAGTATAGGTAAGCGGCTGTTGTGCTTGGTTCGACTTTAAAGAGACGAGCCTGTCGATAACGATTGTAGAGATCATATTGCACAGGGACAAAGGGCATTGGCAAACTCAGGCGTTAATAAAAAGTCGGCCTGTGCTCATCCACCGGGCATCAAAGGAGAGCCAGTGCTTCTCTCTTATGATTAAAGTTCGGTAGTATTGCCGAATGGACTCTTCATTTACTAACGGCCAGGACACGTCAGACGATGGAGTCTTGTTAGGGATCAGGCGACGAGTTGGTTGCCATCCTCAAATCTTTTGTTTCCAAGTTGCTTTTCTCTCTCAAGACTGTTACCATTATTGGAAACAAGCCGCCACAATCGTTGTTTCGCCGAATAACGAAACCGAGGCGCATGCTGAGTCTTGAGAGTGTCACATCATCGTAATCTTCTCGTCAGATTCGGCCTTATTCCTTTCAAGTTGCTTCTGACTCGAAGCTCAAGATAGAGTCCTTGGCACAACGCGATGCTATTAGAATTCTAGCTTTGAACTCCTGGCGGATGTTTCCGTCTGTACCAGCGGCCCGTAAGAGCTTCCCGTGCCTCTGGCGCCAACACCACAGCTGCAGCCCCTCCCAGTGACGTCGGACGATGAAAATGAAGGTTGTCTGTTTGTTGTCTTTCACGAGCTTCAGAGTAAGCTTACTTTGTGTGTGCTGCAACACATACCTCGCAAAGGACGTCCAATGTAAAACATCCCAGCACAGCAGAAAAAAAAAGCTGAGTAAACAATGCGTGCCTGGATCAGACGTCACACAAGACCGGCTTCGACAATGGCAACATGCAAAATGCGTGACATGAAGCAAGGCGCGCTGATCAATGCCGGCTGGCTTGGGAACCGTTGAGTCGCATCAAGTCGACTGTACATTGACCGACACCGCTCCTACACCGCATTTCCTGGTAGATCTACCCATTGGCGGGGGGTCATCATCTTCACGGCCCAAAAATACCTTGCCTGACTGCAGAGGACGCCTGCTGGCTGGGCAGCAGCACCAGCAGCTCACTCAGTACCAATTTTTTGGCGGGGACGAACGGAGCCTGGAGTGGAGGGGCAAATGGAAAGCTCCAGAGAATCACAACATCCAGTCAAGTCCAGTCCAGTCCAGTCGTCGGACAGTCAAAGGCCCCAACTCGACCTCCCCCGCCAAACCTCCAAACCTTCAAAACCTCGCGCCGCAACTTGAACTTCTTCCGATCTTGGGCCTCTCGTCGTCTTCCTTGTACTTTACAGCATCCCCTGCCTATACCCTCTTCTTCTTTTTTGCTCTCTTCAGTCCTCTTCCATCATGTCGTGGCAAGGTCAGTCATCATCTCCCCCATCCCACCTTTTCCCCTCCCCCTCCCCCTCCATCGTCTGGTTCCCTCATCACCGCCTCCGGATAACCCCACCTTGAACTGCACATTTTGAGGTTTCCATGAAAGCTGACGTGATGGCTATCCCGCCGATATAGCATACGTCGACACTAGGTAATTCCACACCTAATCCTCAGTCATGACCGCGACCTCTAGTCGTCTTGATCCCGACCGAGTACCGAGCCGATGCTGACCTCTATCAACACAACAGCCTTGTCGCCACCGGTCACATCGACAAGGGCGCCATCATCAGCGTTGCTGGTGACAGCGCCTGGGCCACTTCCGCCGACTTTCAGGTACAGAACCTCGTCCTACGGCTGGGCGGTCCTCTGATCCTCTATACGCCGTCTTTGTCCGAGTCTGTACTGACTCTTCCCACCTACAGCTCAAGCCCGAGGAGATGAAGGCCATCTCCTCCATTGTCAGCGAAAACAAGGCCGCCATCGACAAGGCCTTTGCCGAGGGTCTGTACATCGGTGGCGAGCGATACGTCTTGACCCGAGTTGAGGGCCGAAGTCTCTACGCCCGAGCGGTACGACTACCGAGCCCCACGAGAGCTCTCTCCATAGCCATCCCTCACCGCATATGCTAACATTTGACGCCAACAGGGCCGCCTCGGCGTCGCAGTTGCCAAGACCACTCAGGCCATCGTCGTCGGCCACCACGGCGAGGCCCAGGTTGCCGGCAACGCCACCAGCACCGTCGAGGCCCTCGCCGATTACCTCATCGGCCAGGGTTACTAGATATTCGCGAGTACGGGATAGGATCCCCTTAGGGAGCGCCAAGAACGCTGTCTACCCGCGGCCCGGATAGGCATCGCAGCTATGACGAGCTGGTGTTGAGAGGAGGGCTTTTGTTTTTAAAGCACTGGGCGGTGAGCCCGAGCGTCGAGCGTCGAGCGTCGGCCGGCGAGGAGGACATTTTCTTTGTTTGGACAGGAATCGTCCAAACGAATCTGTTTCTACAACGATTCTGCATATAGGCAATCCAAGTGCCCTCCAAATCTTCCCATACAAGTCTTGTTCAGCATGATGAACTAAACTAAAATGTCCAACTAACTGTATTCGCTGTTACGCCAAACTGCTGCGCCGGTTCAAGCAGACAAGGTAATATACAG
>JAPFTB010000027.1:0-212859 GCA_030779245.1 Fusarium sp. MBC 438
ACGAGCTATGGTCGTATGTGCTTGAGAGAGCGATCTGGCAGGTTCTTGATCCTTTGGGCGGTGACTATGATCAGTGATCGGTAACTACTACGTATGTACAGTACGCAAATACAGTAGGCAGCCGCAGAAGTAACCACCCTTTCGTTGAGCCTTGACGTGGCCCACTACGTAAGAGGCAGATAGGGCGGTGGGAGGCAAACATCTCGACACCATCTCCTGCGGGAAAGCCAGTTGCCCGGTTCCTGGCCCTGGCCCTGGCCTGGTGACGCGGGCCTCGTGCCAAGATCCGAGATCTGCACCGCCACAGATTAGATATTACTGCGCCACACGTTGAGTTGTTGAGAGTTGGGAACAAAGAAGAGAGAAAAAGAAGTGTGTGGATGGGGAATGCTGTAGAATGGCATTCCCGGTGGCAAATCAAGGGTCTTTGAGAATGATCCGCTTCTATGCGATGCCTGTCGGCCCTGTGGCCGAATCATTTCGCTTGTGATCCCCGCCATGACAGCCCAGCTGAAGGAGGGTGTGGCGCAGCAATCATGACGCTGTAATTGCCTCTCGGGCGCCGAGACGAGACGCTTGGCGGCCGCGCAAACCATGGCACGGCAGAAAATCAGCGACACGGAGGCAACCTACCCGAGAAAGAGCGAATCATGGCGCACGCGTAATCTTGTATAAAGACACATGACAAGGCCGCGCATGCACTGCATTTCAGCTGAAGCCTCTTCCCCTCTATATAAACGAACAGCAACTATCTGATTGCTGAATCATCTCCATCTATCTCATCCCGCGAGAGAATGGGCTCTCTGTTCGTCATTCCGCCTGATAAAGACGCCCAGCGAGCTGCTGACATTCTCCCTACTGCTAGGCACCAAATGCGCCCTTCGATCGAATCTTCCCTGGGCGACCAGGGCCTTGCTACTGAGCAACGCAGCCTGCTGGACCTCATTGACAAGCTTCAATTCGCCCAGCTCGACGATGTCAAGCTACCGCAGATTGTCGTCGTTGGCGATCAATCCGCTGGAAAGAGCTCTGTTCTTGAAGCCTTGACCGGCACACCCTTCCCTCGAGATGCCGGTGCCTGCACGAGGTTTGCGACCGAGATTCGCATGCGAAGAGCAAAGGAGACCAGACTGAAGGTATCCATCATTCCCGACAAGACACGACCCTACAATGAGCAGGCCCGCTTGCTACAGTATGGCGGTGATGTCACCGGCGACACTCCCTTCGATGCTATGATGCGAGATGCGACCGAACTCATCGCTCCCCGAAGCATTCCCGGCCGATTCGCAGCTCGAGATATTCTGGTCGTCGAGAAGAGTGGCCCCGACATGCCGCTTTTGACTCTCGTCGATCTTCCTGGTTTGGTTCGAGTCGCCAACCGTGACCAGTCCGAGGCCGACATCCAGACTATCGAGGCACTCTCCGATCGATACATGAAGAGCACCCGAACCATCATTCTCGCCGTCATCGGTGGAAACAACGACTATGTTCAAGCTCCCATCCTCAAGAAGGCCCGTTACTTTGATCCTACCGGATCACGTACCATTGGTGTTCTTACAAAGCCCGACATGACGGAGCGCATCGGCCTTGAAGAGAAGTTTATTGAACTTGTGATGAACAAGGACCGAGAGAACAACTTCAAACTGGGCTGGTACGTCCTACTCAACCCTGGACCCGGCGAGCGATGGCAGACACCCGAGGAGCGGTCCCACCGAGAGGCCGAATTCTTCTCTCGAGGCAAATGGGCAGCTCTTCCACCTGAGATGTGGGGTATTGGCGCCCTTCGTGCTAAGCTGAGCACCCAGCTTCAACGACACATTGGCAAGCATGTCAAAACTCTCCGCCGGCAGATTCAACAGGCGCTGGACGGATGCGAAGCCCAGCTCAAGGCTATGGGCGTCGGCAAGGACACTCCTGAGGAGATGCGACTCCAGATGGGCGAGCTCTTCACCGCATCCAACAACCTCGTCACCCCTGCCGTGAATGGTAACTACAAGAATCCCTTTGGCGAGCGATTCTTCGCTAGACAATCCAGCCCCAAGGGCACGCCATCACAGAAGCTTCGTGCCCGCACTCGTGAGGAAAGTGAGCGCTTCGCCCGGCGATTCCGATCGCACGGTCGCAAGGTTGCGTTCCAGAACAACCAACCTGCTGCTGCCAACGGCGCCGACGGTTCCGGCCTCCCAGCTGCTGGTACCGTTGGGGATCGCTCCAAGAAGGACTTTGCCGAGCATGAAGTTGAGCCCCTCCTTCGACAGATCCGGGGTAACGAACTTCCTCTCGATTCAAACCCTCGAGCCCCTTATATCCTCTTCCAGGACTACTCCAGAAACTGGCCTGTCCTGGCTCAAGAGTACAAGGACAACGTCAGCGTCATCTGCAACGAGTTCCTTGCGGATGTGATTGATTATGCCTGGCCTCTGCGCATGCGCGACCCCCTCCGCATGCACTTCCTTGAGATCAAGATCAAGGAGCTCATCGAGAGCGCCGACAAGGAACTAGGCCGCCTCACCGATGATATGGAACTGGAGGTGCAGCCATTCGACCCCGAGTACGAAGAGCGCCTGAGGAAGTGGCGTGCCGAGGCCACAGAGAACGGTGGAACATACAGCGAGGCCGAGGAAGTTTTGGAGAAGATGCTCATATACTACGATCTGACTGCACGCATCTTTACCCGCAACGTTATCACCCAGGTTGTCGAGAGACATCTGCTCCTTGGGATGCTCCGCCTGTTCAACCCTATCGAGATCATGCGGATGGGCGATGCTACCATCGAGGCCATCGCAGCCGAGAACAAAGAGACACGAGATCGTCGCAAGGCTCTTCAAGCGCAGAAGAAGGCCATTGAGGAGGCTAGAAGCATCTGCGCCAGCCTTGCTATGCGAAGCGAGCTGCGTGCATACGAAGACGAGGCAGAGGACGAGGTTGCTACAGATGATGACGAAGAGCTTCCGCGAGAGACGACCCGTCGTCAGGTTGGTGCCCCTCAGAATGGTACACCCCAGAACGGCGTGCCTCAGAGCGGACTCCTTCCAGCACAACCCACCCCGCCCCCTCCTCGGTCCCACGACTCTGTTAGACGCTCGAACCGTGAGAGCCGTGACGAGCGTTCCAATCGCGAGGAACAGCGAGCCAGCCGTCCTCCTACAGCTCCCCAAGAGGCTTACCAGAACAACCCTTACCGACAGGGTGATTGGGAACCAGTGTATCAATCACAGCCTCAGGAGCAGCAGACGCATGCTCCCCCACCGCCTCCTCGTCCTTCAAAGGTAGGCCTGGGAGATACCGAGGCCTACTATGACACGGCCCGGAGAACTGATTCCTACGGGGATAGTCCTAGCCGAACCGAGGGCCGGAGAGAGGGCGCAAGACATAGACTTGTGAATGCGATGAGAATGGGCGGAAACTAAGAACATGACACTGTTTGACTAGAGGTAAATTGGCTTTGGGGGGATAACTGTTGGCGTTAGAAACGAACTTTTGAGATATCCTTATCTGATGAAGCGAGTTGGGATTAGGGCAGCAAGAATGCGCTCATTGTAAAGATAGAACTTGAATAAGAGTTTGCACTTTGAACATATTGCTTTCAACATAACCGTGAATGTCTTGTTATCTGCGTGAATGACTGGAATGAACCTTGTCTATCGAGTGACGTTGAAGGATTCATGACGACGAGATCTTGGATATCAAGATCGACAAGAGTCCACAGTGATATGATTTTCCGACGGAAATAACTCATATAAAAAAAGAAAACAAAAAGAATTGCCTTGGAACTCGGCATCTCATGCTTACTTGTGGAGTTGATTCCTCCACTCGCCGCGTGTCGCGTGTTTCGCACCCTCGCATGACTACAAGCCAAACTTGCCGTCTTCCCCGGATTTACGTCACTTACGTCATAAGTCATTCAGGTTACACAAGTAAGTCCGCAAGCAACAAAAACAAGACAATCTTCTCTCTCTCGTTCTTGCTTTTCACTTTCTTGTATAGAACATCTTTTATACATCGTTAGACGAAATGGTTGGTAAACGACTCTGGAATGGCGACCCTGCCAAGTACGACCAAGAAGCTCGGCACCGTGGCCAAGGCTACGTCGGCGACCGTCACCCGCGGGATCTAGAGACTGGGCGATACCACTCATTCGACGGACACAAGTCAAGACCCAGACCTGGCATCTTGAGATTTCAGGATGCTGCGCGTACAGCACTCGAAGACGCACGACGTGGCGAGATCAAGAGAGCCCTTATGCATGGTATCGACAGAGAAGGCCTTGAACAGTATCGCAAGACGGATGAAGAGTTGAAAGCTATGAAGAATAAAAGGTTACGGGCTTTTTATGAGGCGCAGAATGAGAGGCTGAATGATTGGCTTGAGGTTGATGCTGTGGTTATGGCTATTGCGGATGATGTCCTCGAGTCGATGAACCCGGATCCAGACCATGATGGTGATCAGGAGCGCTGTGGAGGAATTCAACGTGTTGAAGGGAATATTGGAGAGTTGTTGCCGGATGAAGAGAAGGAGAAGAGGAGAAAGGCGAGTAGAAAGGCGAACTGGGCTATTAACATCAACGTGATAGCCAACATCTTGCTCCTCGCGGGTAAGGGTTTTGCTGTCTTTACCACCGGATCGCTTTCTTTGGTGGCATCGCTTGTGGATTCGGCTCTGGATCTTCTTTGCACTCTCATCGTCTGGTCGACAAGTCGTCTCGTTCTTTGGCGACTCGAGGCAATGCGTCGTCGATTCCCGGTTGGAAAACGTCGTCTCGAACCATTGGGCATCCTGGTCTTTTCCATCATCATGGTCATATCTTTCCTTCAGATCCTCCAAGAGTCAGTCTCGAGACTTCTTCCACCTCACGCAGAAGCCGAAATTCTCAGCTGGGCCGCCATCGCTTCCCTCCTCGCAACCATCGTCCTCAAAGGAGCCATCGGCCTAGGTTGTCGACCCATCAAGACGAGCCAAGTCCAAGCCCTTGTTCAAGACTGCAAAACAGATGTCATCTTCAACACGCTATCTCTGCTTTTCCCCTTCATTGGCTACCGCGCCAACATCTGGTGGCTCGACCCCGTCGGCGCAGGTCTCCTCTCCCTCTTTATAATCTACGACTGGGGCCACACATGCTTCAACAACGTGGTCCGTCTCTCAGGCGAAGCAGCAGACGACCATACCCTCAAGAAGCTCATCTACCTCGCGTACCGATTCGCACCCGTTGTTACGGGCTTCAAGAATGTGACGGCGTACCACGCGGGAGACGGTGTCTGGGTCGAGTTTGACGTGTTGCTAGATGAAAAGACGCCGTTGAATAGATCACACGATATTGCAGAGACGTTGCAGTATTGTGCTGAAGGGTTGGTAGAGGTTGATAGGGCGTTTGTTACGACGGATTATGCTGCTTCGGGACCTTTGGGACATGCGTTGGATGCTGAGTGGAACCATTGAGTTGGGTACAGAAGAGTAGATGCAGATGAAGACCTCTAGAGGAGTAGATCAAAGAGGATATCTGTGTAGGATATATGTAGAAAAGTAGATTGCTCCTGTCAATTGACATCATGATATACTCATAGGGTGTGGTGGGTCGAGTCGAGATAGCCTCATGCCTAGTCCTGCAACTCACGCGACAACCACACATGCCATTCTTTTAGTCTGACAGGTACCTAACAGCTCTGACAAGACCTTAATCTAGTACTGGAGCCTCGTTAGGGTCCTCGGCATATCTCTTGGCACTGGACCCTGAGTTCCAGTTGCGTTGAGGACCTTGATGTCCCCGTGATGTAATGTCCATCAAGGTTGGTTGGTGGTGATTCAGCAGGAGCGGCTCAATTGTTCAATCAGATAAGTCATTGAGAGGAACTGACAGTATAGGAGGCCAACAGGGTCCTCACTCAATGAACATGAGGGGAGAGGCAACAACACAGAGGAGGCATCGATAGATAACCTAGCTTCCTCCTCCAACTGCAGGTTGCTCCTCATCCTTCCCCCAAACCAACCATGGAGACCAAAAGCAACACAATGGAAGACCAAATCCAGGTCGAAGAAGACATCTACGACGTCCTCATCGTAGGCGCCGGCCCCTGCGGCCTCGCCATAGCAGCCCGTCTCCGCGAACACACCCCCGCCGCACTCTTCACCGACGAAGAACACCGTCGCTTCCACTGGATAAGCAAGTACGGCAACAAAATAACCCTCAAGAACTCTCGCAGCGGCAAAGTCACCAACGGCCGCAAACCAGAAAGTCAGCCAGAGTACCGCATGCTCGTGCTCGACGCTGATGACGGCAACTGGATGGGCAGGTGGAAGAGGCTCTTCAAGATGTATGACATTTCGCATCTGAGGAGTCCCATGCTTTGGCATGTTGATCCGCAGGATCGGGATGCTTTGCTTTCGCATGCGTATATGAATGGCCGTAAGGACGAGCTGATTGAGATTCGTCATTGCGTTGGTAAGGAGGTTAGCAAGCATGCTAAGAAGAAGATGATGGGGCAGAAGCTTTGCGGGAGAAGGTGAGTTTCTTGAACCAGTTTGGATGAGGTTACTGATTCTTGTTTTAAGACAAGAAGCCCGTGTTGACATCAACGTGCGGGAACAAAACGACTACTACAACCCCTCGGCGTCACTCTTCGAAGACCATTGCCAGCATGTTGCCACTCGGTACAGACTGGGCCCTGATCTCATCCGCCACGAAACTCTTGAGCACCTCGACTACGGCGAGGTCAAGGGTATATCCATCAACGGCGAGGACCTCTTCACCGTCACATCCAACAAGGTCCGTCGATACGCCCGCGCCGTCGTCCTAGCCGTCGGTCCAGCGAACGTGGCCAAGATTCCTCGCATCCCCGGCATGCCCGAGACGGATAAGCTCCCTCAGGCATGTCACAGCATGTACATCCCCGAGTTCCCGTCTCCCGTTGTCATGAAGCGAATGGCGGCTCGCAAGCAGACAAACATCATGGTAGTTGGCGGTGGTCTCACATCTGCTCAGCTCTCAGACCTCGCCATCCGAAAGGGTGTCACCAAGGTATGGCACGTCATGCGTGGACCTATTCGTGTCAAGCATTTCGACGTTTCCCTCGACTGGATGGGCAAGTACAAGAACGCCAAGCAAGCCCAGTTCTGGTTTGCCGACTCGGATGATGAAAGACTAGAGATCATCAAGGAGGCCCGAGAGGGAGGCAGTATTCCCGCTCGGTTTCTGAAGCGTCTTGACAAGCATCTTGCGACAAAGAAGCTTGAGATCTTTACAGAAACAAGCATCGTAGAAGCCAAATTCGAAGGAGTCGACGGAGAAGGTGCCTGGAGCATCCAGACCAACCCACCTATCAAGGACATGCCCCCAATGGATTACCTGTACTTTGCAACAGGCATTCAAACAGACTTCACCACACTTCCCTACCTCAAGACGATACTAGAGAAGCATCCCATCGAGGGACGTGGCGGATTCCCCTGCATCAACAACGACCTCATGTGGAACGACGACGTTCCTCTCTTCATGATGGGACGTTTGGCTGCATTGAGGATTGGACCTGCGGCACCTAACTTGGGAGGTGCGCAGAGCGGAGCTGAGAGAGTTGCCTGGGCTATTGAGGATCGTATTCCTCGTCCTGGCGAGGAGGATTTGGGTGGTGATGATGAGAATGAGAAGGACCACAGAAAGGGATATCTTTCAGGACATGGAAACATGTATAGCTCGCTTGCGTGCGAGTAAACTTTGTACTTACAATCAAGACAACCAAGTAATTCTCCAAATCTGCGCAGCCGAGACCCTTTAATATGTCAGAGTAACGTTCATCTCACTGACCGGGGTTCCATGCCGAATGTCTCCACTTCCGACATTCCGTCACGGCGATTCGTCCGCTCGCATTTGCCCCGCTGAGCCACGAAACCCCGGTCAGATCGGAGGCTAAGCGGCATAGCCTCAGCAACACCAAGTCCTTGTGTCCGTAGCTCATTTCCGGCATCTTACTCCGCTTCAAGACATCATCGACAACTCTTTCCTTTTCGCAACCAACCAGAGAATTGCCATTGGAAGACACAGTTGTTAGAGTATTCAAAGATGGCGCGTATAGGCTCTCAGAAGGTCAAGACTGGCTGTCTGACATGCAAGTCCGTCACACACTCTCCACATATCATAGCTGTCCTCTCGACTAACACAATAACCACTCAGATCCAGAAAGGTCAAGTGCGATGAGGCGTGGCCCAAATGCAAGAGATGCACCTCCACAGGCCGTACATGCGACGGCTATCGACCACCCCCAGTGGGCTCTCTCTCCTGGGACGTGCTCCTGCGTCCCCAACCGCGTGTGCTCGCCTCCGCAGACGGCCGCGAAACCCGCAGCTTATCCTTCTTCCACCGTGCCGTGGCCCCCGTCATATCAGGGCCCTTTGACGGCTCGTTCTGGACCCATTTCGTCACCCAGGTTGCCCACGCCGAGCCTGCAGCTCGTCATGCCGTCATGGCCATCAGCTCACTCTACGAGAACTTTGACCCCAGCGTATCCGGGGTGGCAACAATGGATACGTTTGCCCTATTCCACTATAACCAGGCCATCAAGAGGCTTGTCGAAGATCCCGCCCCAGACATGGATCTTGTGTTGCTTGTCTGCATCCTCTTCATCTGCATCGAGTTCCTACGCGGTGATCGTCATACAGCCATCAACCATGCCCACCACGGTGTGCAGCTGCTCAATCAAGCTGGCAAGAGTTCCAAACTCACAGCCGTGTTTTCTCAAATGAGCATCCACTCGGGCACTGATTTTCCCCACCTCACCACACATGCCTTTGACAACAACGCCGCCAACCCTGTGTTTCGCAGCTTAATAGAAGCCCAGCACGCGCTTGATCTTCTCGGCATTCGCATGTTTAGTCTCATACGCTCATCGTACCCTTACCGGCTTGGCATGGATCCAGGAACACCCCCACAAGAAATCCTCGACGAGCAATTCTTCCTTGGCCGTGACATGACAGCCTGGGGAGACGCATTCGCAAGATTTCAGGCATCACGTTCTCCCGACCGTCGAGAAGATGTAATATCCCTGGCCCTTAAAACTCGGCAGATGGTTGGCAGGATCTGGGTTGCAGAGTGTCTCAACAAGGAAGAGATGGGCTACGACGCGCGCAAGTCTGAATTCGAAGAGATTGTGAGGTGTGCGCGCCTCGCGGCCGAGCACAACGACTCGCTTGATCGAGAAGGACTCCCCCGGCCCAAGTTCATGTTTGACTTGGGGTTCAACCCGATGCTGCACTTTTTGGTCCTCAAGTGTCGCTACTTTAACCTACGCGTCGAAGCATTGGCATTACTAAAGAAACTCTCATACGCGAGAGAATCACTGTGGGATTCTTCTCTGGTGTACGACGTCTCGAAGCGCATTATAGAAGTCGAACACAATGTCAAACTCCCCACTGACAAGGTTATCGATGATGAAACGCTACCGACAGACTTGGAGAGGGTGAGGAGCTTCTACTGTGATAGAGACAGGCCCGAGTCCCCACTAGATAAGGAGACGTTGGCGAGGAGGCCGATTAATCTGATAGTTGCAAAGCCCGGCGGTGGTATGGATGTGAGGAGGGACTTTATCGGCGAAGATGTTTCACACAGTGTATCACTTAACCTGACCCTGATCGGATTCTAGTTTGGTAGATAGAGGGCAATACAGAGATCATCTCTCTTGGACTGAACACCCCTGACCATGCTTCCAAGAATAGCCAGGCACACAAAACCGGGGCATTTGCGAAGCTGAATTTAGCGTGGTTCGGTAGGGCTGAGCGGGAGCTTAGCATCGCATCGCGAACCCCTGGTCTTTGATCGCATGAGCTGATTGGTCGGCTCGCATTTCAGAATGCGTAAAGCTTCGCCATTCAGTCCGACAGCTTCAGACTGAAAAGAGTTGAAAAGTGAAGATATAAGGACGCTGTGATGGACATGTTTGAGAAATGGGCAGACTCTTCATTCATACTTTCAATTCCACATCAATAATACCCAAGATGCATTTCAACACCAAGCCTTTTCTTCTTCTTCTCTCGGCCTCTACGGCTCTAGCAGGCGTAATCCCTGTCGCTACTCCAACACCAACACTCACCCCAAGCAAAGTCACCCTCGCACCGCGAGAAGACGAGCCCACAGCAGCACCAAAGAGCATCTTTACAACGACAAACCATATCACCATCAGCGGTGTGACAAATTCTCATGTCACGATTCCTGGGCACACAATCGACATTGCCATCCCTACTTGCAAACAGACCATTACACCTGATGAGAATGGTTACGTCCCACCAGGAACTTGTGGTGCTATTTGGCATTACTACCCCAGCTTTGCTGCAGCCTTGACGTTTGCCTTTTTGTTCGGGGGCTTAATGGTGTTGCATATATGGCAAGCCGCCAAGTACAAAAAGGTCCGTATGTTTTGATGCATTACATAAACTTGAACCACAGCTAACATGTCTCAGAGGTGGTGCTGGGTCATTATCATGGCGAGTATCTGGGAGATGATGGCATTCATCTTCCGAGCTTTAAGCACCAAGGACCAGCAGAGTAAGGGAATCTACTTGGTCTTCCAGATCTTCATCCTACTCGCACCGATCTGTATGTCATCCCACTCTTTCATTGAACCAGCCACTAACCAGCACAGGGGTGAATGCATATGCATACATGACACTCGGTCGAATGGTCTACTACTTTCTCCCCTGGCGCTCCATCCTGGGCATGCCGGCTGCCACACTGGCCGCCATCTTTGTCGGTCTGGATATCGTGTCGTTCATTGTCCAGCTCATTGGTGGTAGCATGGCAGGACCCGGCGCACCTCCTCAGGAGCAACAGCGCGCGATCCACATTTACATGGGCGGCATTGGTCTCCAAGAGTTCTTTATCGTGCTCTTTGTCGGTCTTTGCATTCGATTTCAGACCAAGATGCATAAACTCAAGGAACCTGGGAGCTTCAAGGACTTTATCACTTCATCTTGGGGCATGCTCATTACGGCCTTGTACTTTTCACTTGCCATGATCTCGATCCGAATCATCTACCGACTGATTGAGTTCTCTGGCGGCATGGGAGAAGACAACGCCCTTGTAACACACGAGGTCTACTTTTACCTCTTGGAAGCAGTCCCCATGTTCTTGGCCCTTCTGGTCTTCAACTTTGTCCACCCAGGCCGCATTATGACTGGACCTCACTCCGACATGCCAGGGCTTTTCTCCATGGTCAAGAACAAGCTATCGAGGAATAAGGGCAAGGAACTTCTGGATGATCGGAGCGACAGTGATGTCGAGTTGCGACAGGAGTGGCAAACGCCTCAAGCGGCGGGTCACTACAGCGACTCACCTGCGAGGGTATAGATGCTGAGTGAGGGGTGAACCATGTACGATAGAGTTGTGTTTCGTTTTCTTAGAGAGGGATACCTCATTTATAGAGCTTGGAGTTGGTTCAGTTTGTATAGATAAGAACCATATCATCTATCTTATTTCTAATAGACTCCTCGTCTCATTTCCACCGACCCTAATGTGCTCAGCAAAACCACCCATTTCAACAGTTTCGAGGGCTCAGCATTGCATCTAGATATGAGTGCAGCTCGAACAGTGCGACGACCATATGACAAAATTTGGTCGGTAGAAATACCAAGCGATTTACACCCGTTTCTCATTTCCGTCTAGAGGATATCGCCGAATCATCTCCACGGAATGGGCTAAGACTGTGTAAGTACAGCCATGCTGCCATGCATGACCTCCACCTGCACGATCAATCGTCAACGCAACAACGGAGATCTCGATTACCGAAAAAAGACGTCAATTCAACTCGCTTTGTCTCACAGCGCCAACTTCCTTTCCCTGCTTGGCATGTTCATCTCTTTTGCACGTGTGTTGCCATCGCAAGTGATGTCATGGCCTTGACGTCACCATCTCAACAGTGACGAGCTTAACAAGACCTCAGACCTCAACATCCTGTATTCGACATCACAACTTCGCATAAAACCAGACCCAAAAGACCAACCCTAGGAGATTTTCAGAATTAAAAGGAACTCATAGATCAAAATCTCACCGACACCATGCGCTTCATCACAATCCTTCGACCCTCGGCACGCCTCGCCCCGCGTCTTACACCCGCAATCCGCCCTCTACACCAAACCCGCATCCTCACCCAAGAACAAAGCAATGACGGCAGCTTCATAGATGGCCTCGCGGACGGAGATGCCAAAGGCCGAACAGGCGGTGGCGAACCCCTTGAAGCAAGCTCCTCCAATGCGCCGCCTCAGCCCAAAGTCACCAACCAGAGCATTCCCGGGAGCACCCAGACCGATACGCTCACCGAGGAGCAGAAGCGTGAGGTGGAGGAGCACAACAGGGACTTTGAGAAGAAGCACGACCATGGAAATCAGGCTCCCGATGACAAGGTTGACAAGAAATTCTGGGGTGGCGGAGTCCATGGGGAGCCAGAGGAGACGGGAAATGTTAAGCCACCAAAGGAAAAGAGTTGAGCTTGGGACTTCAGAATAAGGAGGTTGTACCCATGAAGCTTATACGATAAACGAATGGTGATTGCGCATGCACTTATATCAGGCATACTAATTGATATACGTTGGCCAACCATATCTAATTGCGCCTCAAGAGAGCTAACCTTGGTCCTTTCTTACAACGTGGCTGTCCTCTTGGAGGGTTGCTTGACGAGGGAAATCAGGCTGGAGAGATAAATGCAAAAGTGGCGCCATTTCTGACCCAAGTAGTCAAACACCGGGCCTGGCACAATGAGGATCATTGCCTCTAAAGCAGCTGTCCAGTGACTCGCCCGAAGTGCAGGCGAATGAGCTGGTTCCTATGAGCCAAGCTCCCGTGAGAAACCCTCCCATCATTTTCAACCCCCTACTCCCACGGAACTCAAGCAGAGGGGCTGAGGAGAGGACGTGTCCCCCAGTCGCCAGAGAGACTCTCGCTCCAGCCTCGATGTGCCGAACGAGATCTAGGGTTCGATTACCTTAACCCTCATGGCTGTGATCAGGTTTGGCCATGCGCTGTGTCGGTCAGTTGATCAACAGTCACCAGGCTTCGCGGACCGATTACCCATAAGAGCAATCATGTAATACCGCAAGGCAGAGTCGTCGAAACAAAGAGACTCTAGGCGTATTTTACAAATCAACGACTTAGAGTGTTTCAAGGAAAGCGCTAGACATCGAAAGATGTGCCGAAAAGCCTAGGGGTGAGTTCCAAAAACACACGCCAGCAAGCCGAACCAGGAGGTGGTTTTCGTGCCAAGGAGGAGCAATTAGAGGCTTTCAAGACCAATAAAATCACCCTCGGCGCGACAGTTTGTTTCCAGGGCAACAAACGAAGCGTCTAGTCTTTCACATGGTCAAGAATGACCCTTTGCGAAGAGGTGGGCTCGGATCTTCGCCAGATGGAGGAGGCTGCCCCCGTCTAATCGCAGGCTGGCCATTCTTCAGCCGAGCAGTGCTCCCGTACTTGACAGTTGTTTTGTCTTGAGTGTCGGACGAGGCTCAGATGGAAGCAACTATTGCCAGTGTGCTGGTGACAAGCCAACAATAAAACGTAAAATGTAGGGAGGAGGGCCGTAGTGTAAAAATTTTGGGAGGCCAGCGATAGCGAGGACTAGAATACGCCAAGTTTGGCCTGTTGCTTATGGCGCCTGGTGTGGACAATGGAATGGTGACCTGGGATGGCCAGCAGTGATGTAATGACGGGCACTGAGTCGGGGCTGAAGCTCTCCCGAGGCTCAGGTGAAATGAGACTGGGAAACGGTGGTTGAGGAGAGAAACATGGGAATTGAATAGTTGGGGGGAGGTCTTGCTGACCTCGAAAATTATGGACAATGGTTCGCGCACCGCTCGCTGCCTTTTGCCTTGTCTAAACCCCCTCGCCTCACTTCATACCTAATTATTATCCATGCATGGATAGTTGCACTTCAACACCACTCATTGGGTCTCCATTTTGTTGGACTCGTGACATGCGTCAAAGGTGCAGGAGTCTTCGTGCGTAAATATCTTCAAGTCATTTATTTTCCTTGCCGTGGTACCAGCCGACTACTTGCCCGCTTCGTCAGAGAACAAAGGCATTGCTAAGTTACGCCCGCGATTCTATCACATGAATGTATTTCCTATGGGCGAGCAGGTTCTCCAGCGGTCTTCCGTAGTGGCACAGACGGACTGCCAAGGGAGGGAAGGCCGCCTTCGCTCACAATGGATGTGTCCCAGACGCTCGACTTAACAATGGATAACAACACTTTGATGGAGAACGCCTAGCAGCGCAAAACGTATAAATATCGGCCATGCCCACGCTCAACATGAATAGTCAGTCTGTTCGATATCCATCACCATGAACAACGTTCAAATTTCTGCTAATACTCATACAATGGCAAGCCCACTGCAAGTCAAGGTCCCCAGGGCAAGACAGCCTACATCCGGCTTCATTCATCAGAGCAACACGTACTCTGACACAGTCAATACCTGGTTGCGCGAAACGGAGGCACCATGGGACAACCTTGCATGGATTGTTGTCCGGTCTGGTCCACTGGACCCCTCCCACTCAGGCCCGACCAGCTTGCCCTCAGACAATGCTGCCACTCAGGGCAGTGCAAGACACTATGGCTCTGTCACCAACATGAGTGTGACCCATGACCAAGGTATCATCACTCTTTTCCATTGGGATAAGCAAAGCTCGTCATTCTGACCATCGTAGACACAAGCTCGTCAAACGCCCATCCCCCGTCGAAGTCGGTACCAGCCAGCACCCAACAGCAAGAGCCCACAAACACGAGCCGAGCCCCCCACAGCAACTAAGATGTGCTGCGATAAAACATCAAGCTGTCTGTGATGGCAAGAACAATAGTCCTCGTGGAGGGAGGGGGTAGTGGCAGTCAAGCACTTGAGGGACTGTCTCAAGTTTGAGAGTCATCAGACCTGAGAAGCTGGTCAGCGTTCCGATCATCTCGAATATAGTCAAGCATAGCGTATATAGCACCAAGCGAATTCAGGGTATAACTTTGATGGAATCATACAAGGAGTTTCCTTGTCAAATACAATCTAGCGTGAAGTTTGGTTCATCATATGCGAGGGGGGTGGTGTAAGTAAGATGAAAGAAAAATGTGACTTACCAATCCGAGGCTGGTCATCCGTGTGCCAATCGCGTTGGCTTGATATCCATCTTGGGGACCCCATCAAATTTCTCCCTCTTTCGTCCTGAATCGACGAACTAAAAATGCGTTTAGGGTCTGCCAAGTCCCGGAGAGGCAGAAGATCCAAGGATCTGACCAATTGCCCCACGAATCTGATCAACAAGAGCCTTGATCATGCCCTGAGGCTTGCTCTTCCCATCGAAACCATGGGCGGGCTCAGTGCCCATGGTAGGCAAGACATTGTCGCCTGCCGACAGACTGACAAAGAGTGCGAAAGGAACGAGCCAGACGCAGAGGCCAAAGTACGAAGCGATCTGAGCGAAACTTGGCACGTCGGCCTTGTCGTAGTACGAAGTCCTCTGGTACGCGCGCGCTTGTGTATCGGAAAAGTGTCGGAACCAGACGTAGTGGTTGACAAGTACGAGAACTGCAACTTGTTAGTACGCGCCAATGCTTAGATGAACGCGAAACCTACCACACGACAGGATGAAGAGGGGATCAGAGAGCTTGACGAAAGGAAAGCGTCTCATATTTCCCAGGTAAATGACGTGCGACACAATGGTCAACACGGTCGCCCCGAATGGGAATCCATCAACCAGCCAGAGGATGATCTGGATGACAATGATCGAGTAGATCAGTCGCGTCAAGAAGCGCTTCGCGATGACGCTGTGCTCCTCGACAAGCTCCGACAGGTAGTAAAGGCCCGAGGCAATTGCCAAAGTCAAGAAGCAAAAGCCCATAAAGGTTCCGGCGTAGCCGACAAGAGGTAAAATCCACATGGTTGCGGTTGTGATGGTCGCAAACACTCAAGGTTTGGAGGTTACATGTTGAAGGCAGAAGAACCGAAGTCTTTGCAGATGTTTCAAATTAGTAAGGAGTAAGGACACGCTTCATCAAGGATGTGTTCTTGCCAATCGTAGCTCGCCTAATTTCATCAAGGAACATTAATATTCCGCTCGTCTCCGCCTTGCAGCTTGGCTTATCTTATCAGTTGCAGCCCACCACAAAAAGTTCAATCTTTGCTCAACACCAGAAATCGGCGATAAGAGGAGGCCTGAAGCCGCGGCAACTCAGTTATTTACGAGTTTTTCGTTATTTCCTATTTTTCTCCCTTGTTTCGCATACTCAGCCACCTCAATTCACCACCGCCATCATGTCTCGCCCTGAGGATACCCTGTATGCGATCACAACCCCGCCATGATGCCCCTCAAGCTCACAAAAACCCAGTGCGGCCGACGTCCATTATGACGATATCGAAGCCCGAAAGTACACGACGAGCTCGCGAATTCAGAACATTCAGGCTTCCATGACGAGGAGAGCTCTGGAGCTTCTCGACCTCAAGGGACCCTCTCTGATTCTCGACGTTGGATGCGGAAGTGGTCTCTCTGGCGAAATCCTCTCTTCTCTCGAGCCCGAGGAGAACGGCCCTCACACCTGGATCGGAATGGACGTTTCGCCTTCAATGCTGGATATCGCGCTTCAGAGAGATGTCGAGGGCGACCTGATGCTGGCCGACATTGGTCAGGGCGTACCTTTCCGAGCTGGTACCTTTGATGCCGCCATTAGCATCTCCGCCATTCAATGGCTTTGCAGTGCTGAAACGAGCGATACCTCCCCCGCTGGCCGACTATCGCGGTTTTTCAACGGACTCTACGCTTCACTCAAGCGCGGCGGTCGCGCCGTCTGCCAATTCTACCCCAAGAACGACCAGCAAAGAAACATGATCACCCAAGCAGCGGTCAAGGCCGGCTTCGGCGCCGGTCTCCTCGAGGACGACCCCGGCACCAAGAACGTGAAGCTATACCTCGTCCTAACCGTCGGCGGCGGTTCCCTCGAGTCCAAGGGTGGCGATATCACAGGCGTGGTCGAGGGTATGGACGACATCGACGTGCAGGATGCGCGAAGGACCATCAAGAACAACAACACGGCCATGAAGAAGGGCAGCAAGGCATGGATCATCAAAAAGAAGGAGCAAATGGAGCGCAAGGGCAAGATCGTCAAGGCTACCTCCAAGTACACTGGACGAAAGCGACGAATTGCCTTTTAACGACTTGATGAAACCTGCATTTCACGGCGTTTGGCGGTGGCGTCCCTTCAATTTAGATGTTCAATTTCGAGACCTGATACCCTTTCTCAACCCATCGTTTTGTGCCTTTTCTAGTTTTTTACTACCGCAACTTTAGTTTTTTTTTCTTAACCGACAGGAAGCATTCATACCTTTGGTCGAAAGCGATGCTGGGGTCTCTGAAAGCATCGACTACCCTAGATGCTCGGCCAAAACACCTCTTCGGCCTGGAGAACATCCCGCCACTTGCCCTCCACGCGCTTGAACAACTCCGCCTTGAAGTCCTCGCCCTTCTTCTCAACCTCCTTGGCAACGGCGTCATCGATAATGCGACCAAGATCATCCACAAACTCGACAAATTCCTTGCACGTCCAGTTGTTGATAAACTCCTTTCTCACGGCACCTCCATCCGCATCCTTGCTTGGGTCCTCTTGGACAGTGAGCTGAGCCTTTGCCCACGACCAAGCATCCAAGTAGCACTTTTCGGTTCCCCAGTACACCACTGCAGCCTCGAGCCAGGGAAGGACGTCGCTTTCGCCCGGAGCCACCGATTGGAACAGGGCTTCCCATCGACGGAGGCCTTCAAGTTTGGTGGTCTCGGCAACTCGGCCATTGGCTTGTGCCTCCAGGTTGATCTCGATGCCATACTCAGCCGCTGTGTCGATGAAGAAGTTCTCCTCTCGACGGATGTTCACCAAAGCGCCAACAATCCAATCAAGAAGCTTGGTGGCAGCATCAGAGTCCTTGCCTCGTTGAACATTTTCGGGATACTGCAAGAAGCTCAACAGCAAACCGAGCCCGCGACAGTAGCTATGAATGTAAAGCCGATCATTGGCGAGCCATCGACCAAGACTATCCTTCGAGAGCTGACCATTGGCTGCGAGCCTGAGGAACTCGGACTGAGTAGCCTTATTGTAACCCTCCTCGTCGGAGGCGAGGAGCTGCTTGGTCAAAGAGTAGGATGACATGATGTTTGTGCGTATATTCACTCAGGTTGCGGGAGAAAGTGGAGATGCCTTCAAGTGGGCGAGTTGACGAGAAAGAGAGCTTGGCAATCCGCAATTATGTCATTTAGGCTGTAAGACCCGGTCTAAAGTTGTTCCATTTTTCGGAGGATTCATGTTGCACTGCGAATAAAATTGAGATAAGTATTGTAGTATTTGGATGGCCTTGCTAGAAATGTCCTGTTTTGAGGATCTTCAAACACGTACAGGATGGACTGATCATATTCTTCTGCCAAGGCCACCACCTTGAAGCCGTATATTCTCTGCTGGCCGGTTGAGAGACGATTCTCCGTCCAGATAATATGACGTCTTTGCAATCCGATTAAAGTTTTTGGACTCAGGATTGTGTATGACAAGTTGTCTCAGCGTGATGTAGGGTGAGCTGAGGGGAATATTGCACCAGTCAGCCTGAACTATCATGGGCGGTAGTCCCAACCCCAGCCTACAACTCTCCAACGACACGGATCTAAGTTACCTGATATATTGATCGGTGTCCGGTAAATTCTCCAACCCGACGACTTAGTCCCGCGTCAGGACATTATCACTCATTGAGCAACTACATGTCCTGGCTATCGCTGGATGTGGAAGACCGTTGTCCGAAGTGGAGATGCAACCCGTTGTGTTTAGAATACTCTGTATATGGAGCGATACTATATACTTCCCTGGTCTTTCTAGTAAATTTAAGACGCTTGAGTGTCTGCTTCAACTCCCGCGTCCGACCGACCATGAACTCGGAGCTCATCTAGAACCGACCCACGTGAGGAGGCATCCCAGCTATTCAACAGAGGCCGCAGCGCAGGATACCATCGCGGTACGTTTCCAATTGCCAAGACAGCTAAGAGATGTGAGTTCGGTAGTATTCTCAAAACAGCCAAGGCGACGGTTATCTCTGAAGCCACGATTGCCGCCATGGCTAATGCTTGTTCACGTAGCCACGTTTTTTGTCTGCTTAGCTCATTCTACTATAGACGGATCTCTCTTGGCGATCTTGATTAGACCTTGCTTGCCCATGTCATGAGTGCAGGTCGCTTGCGTATTGAGCATCAAGATATGCGATTTGAACTATCTGTATGTGTGTAAGTCAGCTCAAGGGGGCTTTAAACCACCACCACAACCACCATGAGTCTCGCAATAATAGGCTATGACATTGACTCGCTCGCATCCGAAACAGCCAGGCTCATTCCATCCAAGCCTGCCAAGTTTCTAGAACTCTCATGGCCAAGGATACATCGTCTATGCTGGGTCATGCGAGCCCTAGACAAGTCTCACAGTGGCCATCTTGTTGGTAAGACAAAAGACATCATCAGTGCATGACCAGTCCCTGCGTCGATGATACCTCGTCCCGCCTCGTGATCAAGGAGCCCGCCGTCCCATCACCAACCGGAACTGCGCCTCTCCGATCTCATGCAATCCCAGTCGCCCTTTAATCTGGGGATTCTGGCAAAAAACGTGAGACTGCAAGGGACAGATCCCTTATTCGGAGCCCAGAGCCGAAGGGGGTGTGTGGTGGACAGGGATTCGAGACCCCACTTGGTTTAATTAACATCTCTCCACAGAAAGGGGTTCATTGACAGCTTTAAAATTAGCGCTTGGTGTTGGTCAAAGGGAAAGATGGGAAGGAATTGCATTGTTTTACTTGAGGGAATGGGCGGTTTCACTCTGATGATCAGTCGCGTGGCTCATGACGAGGTTGAAGGGCTGAGACTGAAATTTCCAGACTCGAAATACGAACAAGATGATGGTTCTACTTATGAAGAACTCGTCATCACCGTAAATACCGTAAGGAGAAAAAAGTCTAGATTCAATAAATTATTGACATCTCGTATTATCCGGGGCGTAACTAGAGCCCGAAGGCCGTTCCCCTCTCGAAAAGGATCGGTCCTGTCATCCGTCCAAAGGGGACCCCGGGCCCTTCCCCTGGGGCTGAGCAGCCTGCGCTTTCTCTGAAACATTGGAGCACCCCGAGCCCGTCAATACGTTCCTGGGAAGCCATCATTTGACAAAGAATCTAAAAAGAGGGACATTTCGTGGGTGGTTCATGGTCAAGGGTGGCTGACATTCGTTCATTCATTCATTCAACATTTTTTGTTTCTTACCTCCTTCCACTCTTTTGCACCTACTTGCTCCAACTTGACCCTTCATTGTTTTACTTGTCAACCTATTCATCAATCTCTCACCATGTTTATCGATTCGAGTATAGACGCTGTCCCTTCTCGCGCTGGGGGTTGGGATGTCACCCGAGTGCTCCCCCGCGAGGAGAAGGATACATGTCATCCTATGCCCAACAGCAACGTCTGCGAGAAGCCTGCTCCTACGATGGGAGCTACAATGGTCGTTCTCATTGTCGCTGCGTACGACACTCTAGGTTGGAAAGTGCATGAATCATTAGGCTGACTGAGTCGTAGTGCCGTTGCCGTTTGCTTTATCCTAGCCTTCTTGTGCTACCTACATCGGAGACGTATGCGGATGGACAGGTTGGAAGACGTAAAGGACGTTCAAGAGCTGGATGATTACGGAATCGCTCCTTCGAAGCCTCAGCCGGCGTCGCGCATGCCTCAAGCACCACCGCCAGCATACACACCAACAACAGATCGCGGAACCGACGAAGCGTGGAGGAGAGAATCACGGAGAGATTCAGCAGACTCATTAACGCCCTCTCTTCGACAAGCCATGGGCGTGGTTCCTCGCGATACACTGGCAAACAAATAATCAACGTCCATCGCTTGGATTTATACGAAATCCACGGTCCAAGGTCGATTTTCTGGGGTTGATACCAAGCTACTGCACGTCTGCCGATCAACCCGCGTTTCAGAATGGCATCACGAGATGCTAGCAACAACAGCGACAACAACGACGACGACCACTGTACTACTTTATCTGGGAAAAAAATCTTGTCATGATGTTGATGCTGAAAAAGAGCGCGACACGATTTCAACGAGGGCGTTTTGGGGAAGGGAAACTTTACGGCGTTTTATTTGGAGGAAAGCAATGAGCGAATTTCTGTCTTTTTTGGTCAGCCGACTTGTTTTATTTTATCTCAATTGTTACGCTTCACTAGCCACAGGTTTTGGTACCAGTTCGAGCGAGCTCATTCATGTGGTTCCGATGTCGTTGAAGTGATCGACGCCATGATGGATGATGGATCCGCTTGCCTCAAGTAGCCGACTTGACGCTCGAGAAGCCGAGCCGGGATCTTTACTTGTTAACGCTCAGTTGAGCTGCAAGAGACTCTTGACTCATTTATATATAAATATCCAACATATGTCCTTGTTCGTCCAGTCTGTCATGCTTCTCACTTTCAGGTTGACTACCCAGGAACCCTCGAAGCATCATGGCATCCAAGGTGGCGTCCCTCTTTGGCCGACAAGCCCGAACATCCTCGACTTCGTTCAACACCACATCAACTTACAGCCTTCGGCCAAAAGGATCCAATCTCGTTTTCAGACCTCGTACAAAACTTCAGCTCATGCCTCGCCCCTACTCTACAGCCACCCAATCATCCCAGAAAATCCTCCCTTTGGATGGCGTCACGGTCGTCAGCCTGGAACATGCCATAGCAGCCCCCTTTTGCACCCGCCAACTCGCAGACCTAGGTGCCCGCGTCATCAAAGTTGAGCGCCCAGGTGAGGGCGACTTTGCCAGAAACTACGACTCGAGGGTCAGAGGTCTTGCGTCGCACTTTGTCTGGACCAATCGCTCCAAGGAGAGTCTGGCGCTCGACATTAAGAACCCCAAGGACTTCAAGGTGCTCAAGGCGCTTCTGTCCAAAGCTGATGTTCTGGTGCAGAACCTCGCTCCAGGAGCTAGTCAGCGTCTTGGGCTCTCTTTTGATACGCTCAAGGATGAGAATGAGGGTCTTATTGTGTGCGACATCTCGGGATATGGCTCAAACGGACCCTACCGGGATAAGAAGGCCTACGACTTGCTAGTTCAGAGTGAAGCGGGTCTCCTCTCGGTGACAGGAACAGAGTCTGAGCCAGCCAAGGTTGGAATCTCTATCGCTGACATCTCTGCCGGAACATTTGCCTTCCAAAACATCCTCGCTGCGCTCCTCAAGCGGGGAAAGACGGGTAAAGGGTCGCACATTGATATCTCCATGCTCGAGGCTATGACCGAATGGATGTCCTTCCCTCTGTACTACGCCTTTGAGGGACAATCTGGTCCAAACCGTGCAGGCGCAGCACATGCCGCCATCTATCCATACGGTCCGTTTGACACAGCGAATGGAGGATCAGTCATGATGGGGGTGCAAAATGAACGGGAGTGGGCAAAGCTCTGCGCGGGAGTACTGGGGAATGCAGATCTCGCCAAGGACGAGCGGTTTAACAGCAACTCACTTCGAGTCCAGAATCGAGTAGCTCTTAGAGAGATCATCTGCACCGCCTTCTCAGACCTCAGCTCAACAGAGGTTCTCGCCCGGCTGGACAAGGCCGGAATTGCCAACGCAAACGTCAACGACATGCAGGGCGTTTGGGAGCATCCCCAGCTTAAGGCTAGGGGCAGATGGACCGAGATTGACACACCGGCTGGTAAGGTTCCTGCTCTTCTCCCACCTGGCGTCCCTGACGTGGACTCTGCGAGGATGGATCCTGTTCCCGCCTTGGGGCAGCATAACGAGGCTATTTTGAAGGAGCTCGGCTTCTCTGACGAGGATCACCCCTATTAAACCGAGAAAAGGATGCATGGGACTTGTTCTTATAGATTCTGTAGATACGAATGAGGGCATCGTGCATGGAATCTATACTATAGGCAGCTAATTAGAGGTCATCACAGCTCAAAATGCGAAACTTGTCGTGATAGCCAAGCCCCTGGGGGACATCGAGACTTGCTATGATTGGAATACGTTGAAGATCTGCCAAATTGTTCTATAAGCCAATCTTCTTCCCTTCCATGGACCAACTCCATTGCCCAGCCATATCCAACCGTGTCCATCAGTAAGCGTAGAACAGTGTGGCCTCAGAGTCACTCTGCCTGATCTTTCTGTTCTGCCTCATCAGCATGACTCTCATAAGCCACACACCCGCAATGCAAGCAACCGCAAAGGCCGCGCTGCTAGACAGAGGGATCACATATCGAGGGGCGTCCGAGGAAGGCCAAAGATACTGTCTAGATTAGCAACCTGTTCACCCAGGCTTTTTAAGGGATAACTCACAGGAGTCCAGATGAGACTGAGTGTCGCACTGACGTTGGCTAAAGCGAGGGCAGAAGCCTTCTTCTCCTTTGTCTGACCACACGTGTTTCCGACCCAGGCCAGAAGAATAGAGTTGACACCGTATGTTCCAATGGTAAAGACACACATGGCAAAATACCTCGCTCCGACATTCATGGTTGAACAAGCCAGAACGAAACCAAACGTCGCAACGATCTTGGAGATGGTGATATGCCAAGTGCTTTCGTTAAAGTGTCCCGAGGACTTGGCCCAAAGAATCGAGATGGCTCCGGCGATGAGGAAGGGAGGGCAAGTCAACACGAGTGTGATGGTCCTGTTGAAGCCCAGCGTGTTGACAATGGTTGGGAAAAAGTTCTTGAAGCCGTTTGTTGCCAGGTGTAGATGTTGCAGGACGACAAAGACCCAGACCTTGGGGTCGGCTACAGCTTCTCGAAGGCCGCTCCAGGGGTTTCCGTTGCCTTTTCCTCCAACGGTATCTCTTTGGACGCGGTCGTGGGCGAGTTGGCGTTGCTCTGGGGTGAGCCATCGTGTTGTGAGGGGTTCGTCGGGAAGAGTGAAGCATGCCACGATAGCGACGAGGACGGTTACGGCGCCTTGGAGGATAAAGAGCCATCGCCAACCCTTGATACCGGCAAGCCCATCCATGCCTTCAAAGACACCAGCGGCAATCAAGCCTGCAAAGGCAGAAGCGAGGACGTTGCCCGAGTACAAGATACTAATCCGAGTCGCCAGTTCCTTTCGCGTATAAAAAGTCGACAGGGTATACAGAGCACCAGGGTAGTAAGGAGCCTCGACGATACCGAGAAAGAAGCGTGTAAGGAGGGCACCGGTATAGTTATGAGCCACGGCGGTGAGGGCACTGACGATGGCCCAAGCCATCATGCAGCCGCCCATGTACCACGAAGCACGAACGCGCGTGATGATCATGTTGCTAGGGATTTGACCGAGGGTGTATCCTACAAACAGGATAGACACGGCCGTGTTGTATTGAGACCCCTTGAGACCGAGATCCTCTTCGAAGCCGTTGAGACGAGCCAGAGTGATGGCATTTCGATCCAGATAGTTGAGCCAGTACATGAACCAAAGAGTAGGCTGTCACAGTTAGCAGAGTTATCAAGGAGTAATTGATGGGTACTCACCATGATCCAGAGATCAAGCTTCTTGACAAGCTTAATCTCCTCGGGGTCAGTCTTTGCAGCAGCACCCGAGTAATCTCCATTAGTCTTCTTGTCTAGAACTTCAGACGAATACTCCTGATGAGCAGAATTCTGCTTCTCAGCATCAAGAGCCTGAATATTCTCCGACATCTTTTCCTGGTCGCGAGGTGCAGTCATGATTGCAGGATAAGAAGAGTGATGGAGATGGGATGGTTTCATCTGAAAAAGCAAGGGAAATCTTGCGATATTTGTCTCAATCTTGCTTCCCCGCATAAAACCCCAGATTCGAAAATCTCCACCGCTTGAATCTGGGGTTTGTGATGGGGGCAAACAAACTGGTTCGTGGTGGTGAAGGCCCCCGGTCTCGGTGGCGGCGCCGAAGACCGAGGGATGCCGGTCCTGGTCTACGAGTCAGGGATGTTTGTGCTAACCGATTAACCTTGAATTGTCTGCAGTGACGGTTACAATTGGAGGCATTGGGATTGGGTAAGGTTACCCAGGAAATATGACGGATGGAGAAGGGCATGTGCCCCGGATTGATGTAACTTGTTGTTTCTATAGTATTCATAGCAAGACATCAAGCTCAACTAGGAGCATCGCGACTAATGATGAGTCGGATCTACAGCGATACAGAGTTGTATTGTTCCAATTGCATCTTTACTCACCTAGGTATATTGTAGAGGAAAATGCAGACTGTACGAGATTGACGTCAAAATTAAACAATCTGAAGGATCAAGAGTCGGTCACCAGGGTTGAAGGATCATTCGCTCACCTTCAACACACACATATTGCCCCCCCTCAACGAGTCAGGATCCCCCCTAGTCCCTCAACCAAAAACCTCAATCCCACTCCCACTCCCGCAATCTTTACCGAACCATGGATCCTGGCCCACTCCATGGGGCCATAACTCAAGCGGGGTTAAACAAACCCGTCGATCCTACCCCAGGCTTCAAACTCGGTCTCAACCGCCGAAGCGGCCTCCATCGCCGTCAGACTCAAATCCTGTTAAACCAACAGATATCCCTCCTGTGGCAATTGTGGACTCCAGATGACTTCCAGCGCGTGCGATAGATGCCATCGGCGCAAGGTCCGCTGCGACAAGCTACAGCCCCAGTGCTCCCCCTGCAGGAGGGCAGACGTGCCATGTCAGTACGCCGTGAGCGAGCACCAGATCCGGAGGAGGAACATTCAGAAGCTTGAGAGGCGTATTCGCGATTTGCAAGCAAACAATGACGCCTTGTCCGCCCAGATAAGAGAGTCTGAAGCACCACAGCCAGCTGAGAGGGAGGTACCAACACAGAGCTATGCTACGCCTGCAACACCGTCGCAGCATGTTGAAAACAGTTCGCCGGGGGATGGAGAGGTTGCCGAGGAGGTGATTCAGATGAGTTTGATTGCTGGGGGAGGCCATCACTTTGTTGGATCTACAAGCGGTCTCCTCCTCGCAAACCTCCTCCAAGCGCGACCGCAACCATCTTCCTCTCTCTTGAACGCTTCAGGATGGAAGCCAAACTCCCTCTCCGGCCTTCACTCCCCAAAAGGAACATCTGGTCTACCACCAAAAAGCCTCGCTTCCGAACTCCTGAGGGCTTACTGCAGCCACGATCACCTCTGCTACCCCTTTGTCTCTACAAAATCCCTCTACAGATCTCTGGACGCTGTCTACGAGAGTGAACCTCGCGAAAAGGATCCCGTCGATGCGTTTTTTGTGGACATGACCCTCGCGATAGGAACGGCTCAAGTTCACAAGTTCAACTGGAATGGCGTGTACGATGCAGAAACGCACTACAACCGCGCCATGACGAGACTAGCAGATGTGCTCGCTCGAGATGGCATCGAGAGGTTACAGGCTTTGTTGCTGATATGTCAGTACCGGATGGGAACGACTTCGAGCAACACCACGACTAGCGTTTGGCATCTTATCGGGGTCGCTGCTCGGACGTGTTTGGAGATGGGTCTTCATCGAGCGTCTACGTACACATTGCCCAGTGCAAGCGATGGTGATTCATCGAGTTCTACGGCTAGGGAGGAAGAGATGGAGACCAAGAAGAGATGCTTCTGGAGTCTTGTCGCTCTAGATCGTGTTACAAGCCTTGCTCTAGGTCGACCTCTGGCGATACAACTCGAAGATATCGACGTCGACCTCCCGCCATGCGCCAACTCAGATCCCCTCCCTCAAGACCAAGACGGGAATCCTTTGTCGTCCGCTCCCTACGGAACTCCTCAATACCGCGCCGCAACAACCGTCTTTGTCCACATCGTACGGTACCGACTCATCTGCGGCAAGATCATCAACGCACTCCATCGAAGCACAAAACACACCACCATCACAAACACCAATTACGAAGAGATGCGAGCAACTTTAGCTCAAGAGCTTCAAGAATGGCACACGGAAACTGCCAATCTCCCGCTCGTCAAAGGCGACTCGACGGCGGCATCACCAGCAAGTGGCTCAAGCTTCCGCTCCGAGGAGTGGTATCGCCTCCTATACCACAACGGAATGCTAATGCTGTTCCGTCCCTCGCCGTGTCTCTGCGACGCTTCAACCAACAGCGCCACTCTTCAGCACATATTCGACTCAGCAAGAGAGTCTATCAACCTCTACGCAAGTCTCCATCGATCTCGAAAGCTAAACTACTCCTGGATAACGATGCATTCTGTCTTCCTGGCGGGATTGTCCTACATTTTTGCCCTAAGACATCACTTCCAAGCTCTTCAAGTTCAAGCATCGGAACCAACACGAGCACGACTGCATGCAACACCAACAATCAACCAAGTCGTCAACGATACACGTGCATGCTCCAAAGTTCTAGTAGCAGTCTCAGAACGATGGGATCTGGCAAGAAACTGCTCCGACCTCTTTGACAGATTAAGCGACGCAGTAGTCGCCGACATAGTCGACGCCCAAACACCTCCAACAGTGCAAACGCCACAGGCAACGAGCAATAGCGCAAATGTAGATATGGTCGAGGCAGTGCCCTTTTCCGCAGGACTCTATCAGCAGACAGCTGGCTTCGCAAACATGACGGTGGACAGCACGTTTAGGGATTGCTTTGGGGATCTGCAGAGTCTTGGGTTGGATGAGTTTCACAATGATGCTATATCGCAGTTATCACAGGAGTGGTTCTTTGGTCTTGGAGATGACTCTCATAGGTACTACTGAGCACTTTCACAGGCAGGGAATTGTTCATTTAGCAGCAGTCAATGCATACAGTTTATAGGATTCCCATTCCGTATACATGAAAAGATCTATCATTCTAGCCACTCTTTATGTGATAGTAGTCATCCTTGACTCAAATTCGTCCCCTTTCAAGAAACGCCTTTGGAACATCCACATATCGACTCCTCAGATACTCTGCAATACCTTTCCCAAGCCCATCAATCCGATCAGACGAAGCAATTCCTCCATTGAGATTATCCAAAATCCGGCTACACAAGTATTAGAATCTCAACTCCCAACAGACATTCGAAAACTTACAAGTGCACGGCATTAACACCAGGAAACTCAATCCTCTCCACTCTCCTATCAGGGTTTCCCTTGAACCAATCATCTCCAAATAGCTGCTTAATCCTTGAAACTGCCAACAGATTCCTTAGCCAGGGATACTCGTCGTCGTTCCGTACGAAGAATCCCACGTTCGAGTTATCACCCTTGTCACCAGACCGAGCATGTACCACACTACCCAGCGGCGCCCATTCCGTCGGTCCAAAAGTAAGCATGTCCACAGGTCCATAAGTATCCGCTGAAGGCCTAACAATCGGATACACAGCCGTCTCGCTCGGCGGTTGAACACGCAGTACCTCACCGGTACTCATCTCAACCCGATGATCAATAGCAGATATGGGCATGAGCGCAGGAAACATTTCCATAAACGGCTTCGGCGTCATGGTTCGAAAGTCGAGGTTCATGTGGTATCCCGGATAACTCTGCATCCGCAGCGCATAGATGGGAACCTTGAACTTGCTCGGTTCGATATCCTCCTTCTTTCTCGCCTGAGCAAACACTCGCAAGGACACGGTGCCTGCTTGTTGAGACGTCGGGTTGTCGGCTGGTGTTCCGTAGAGCTCGATGCTGAGACGGCTAAAGTTGCTGTCCTTGAACATGTGCGCCAGCTGCGCCTTCATCATAGCTGCCTTTTCCACCACGTCGAGACCGTTGATGTAAAAGGTTGCTTCAGCTTGGAACCCGCCCTTGGCAGCGATCATGACTTTTGTCGTTGCAGGTGGAGCACGGCCTTTGACTCCAGAGACAACCACTCGATTTGTCGCCTCCTGCTCGACTTTCACGCCTGACAAGTCTGCCACGACATCGGGGTTCAAGTAAAGATGTCCTTGAAGCTCATAGAGCAACTGAGCCGTGACTGTCTCTTTCGTCACACGACCACCCCCTTCGCTAGTCCTCCCGATAACACAACGCCCTCTGGGATCAATCTCGGCGATGGGGAACGCAATGTCGACGAGTTCAGGCAAAAAGTCCTTGAAACCAGAAAAGTTGGCTCCGACGACATAAGGACCACACTCGATCAGATGAGCCGCCAAAAGTGAACCCGCCAATTCCTCATACTGATCCTCCCTCCATCCATGGTACCAAGCAGCGGCGCCCATGACAGGAGAGGCATCAGTACAACGACCACAGATGACGATGCGAGCGCCAGATCGGAGAGCCTGAACAATACCCCAGCAGCCAATGTAAGCTGTAGCACAGCAAGGAGTGAATCCCCAAGTGTCGAGTGTCTGCTCCGGGTGATCCAAGTGCGTAATAGCCAACCCCCTCCTCTTGTTCTCATCCATAACAACATCCGAAACATCATCACCCAAAACCGCAGCAACAACACAATCCCCATACCCCCTCTTCTCACAAAGCGCCTTAACCTTTCGATACAGCGCCTCAGTATTCAACGCACCAGCATTGGTAACAACGCGAATATCCCGCTGCATAATGTCGTCAAGACACTCGTCGAGCTGCTCAAAGAAGCCATTCTCATAACCCAAGTCCGGATCGACTTCTTGCTTGGTGATGGCGTTCCAGGCAATGTTCATCTCAGAGAGCCAGTCTCCCGTGATGACGTTGACGTTGCCGGAGCGCACCATCCTCGCCATGGCGTGGGGGTGGTCGCCCGTGGCGCCAGAGACGTTACCGATGCGGATGGGGGGTCTGTCAAGCATGATGGGTGATGTTTGTGATTTTGGTGTTGTTGGGTTAAACAGTCATGAAGGAGGTGAGATATAAGAACACGGTCAAAGAGGCGAGTTGAGGCTCCGCTGAAAGCTCCTGATCGACAACCGGCGTAATGAAACTTTTCCCCGTGGGTATGCTTAAACAGAGTCAACAGTTTCTTTCGGTACGTTCGGAGGTTAGAATTGGTTGATCCATCATGCATTCATGTGTATCATCCCTCATCGGCCACGGCGCCGATCATCTTGAGCGCCGAGTCTCCACGGCTTCGGCGTCGGCGACCGAGTCCGTCACCTCCACTCCAGGGTCTCATTGAATGCAGGCTGCTTTCAAGATTTAACTCCTGTCGTCTGTTTAGCCTGATTAAGCTTAAACAACGTTGATATGGGTCACGATCATTGCTAATTCATCTCATGGTGAAGCAGCCATGCTCCAAAGACAGTGACTCCGACGCTTCTCTATCAATCTTGCAGATCTGAACCCTCTGCCACAGATTATCTCAATCTTCCACAACAGCTATTACAATTACAACATCAAGAATGTAGAATTTGTAACCAGAGGTCCTAGGTCTGCGGTCCTGAAAGACTAGCCGCGTTTGGTCCATGGACCTGCTGTCGCGGCGAGATAATTCCCAAAATGTCACGCTTCGTAGGTCCGTGGCCCATTGTGGCCCAAGGGTCATGTTTGCCAGCTTTCTCTGTGATGTTGGCTCCATCACCCCGAAACTGTCTGTGCCATGGTAAGGTGACATGTCATGCTCAAGGCTGATTAAAATGTTTCTTTTATCATCAACATGCACTCTGTGCTGGTCTCGCTTCGTATGGGTTGGCACATCAGAGCCTTATTGGGTCTTATACTTCAACACGTCCTCAATGTACAAAGTGTCACCAATTTAGAAGAAGACCTGCCACTGGGTAAAGAGCAAGATATACTTTGAGAAACGCATTTCCTGCAAGATCCACCCTCGACTGAACCAGCGGGAAGTAGAAAGGGCCTCTAAAAGCGTAGCCTGAGCGGCTACCAGAGCGAAGCCATAAGCATCCAGGGTAGGCGATGGTTTTGGCCTCAACATCGAAATGCCTGGGATTCCCGTGCTGACGCCCAAGGAGTCACTGACAATTGTGAGTGCCGCATGGCGAGTTGGGACAGATTGAAACAGAGCGCTAGAGGGCCATGGTTTGCCAGTACAGTGTAAGTTGATATGTCGAGGCGAACGGAGTTCCGTCGGACATTATGAAGATGTTGTTTACATCATCGGATCCTCTTGTCACCGACCCAGCTTCAGATATAGAATCACCGATGATTTCCAATATGAAGTTGCAAATAGCACAACCAGGGGCAGATTTGATGAGGTCTTGATGGCTCCAAGTGGCGAGCAAGTTGGTTCGATCTAAGGGCGGCTTGAGGGAAGCAAGAACTCGCTTCTCGATGCAGTCTTTACATGGAGTTTCCGCCATGTTGCAGAATATTAAGAGCTTTAATCAGGATAATCTAGGGGGCTCATGGACCAAAATATTGGAGAGTTCCAGGGTCAGTGGAACAACCAAATCGGTCAGTTCCTAATGCTTGTTACTCTATCCCACGAGTGCCCACAAGGCTCCAAGGAGGTCACGATGGGAGGTGAGGTCTAATCAGAGCACTCAGTGGCGGCGATACATCTTCACTCTCTATCATTTGCTCAAGCACAACCTAAGTATCGTGATGATAAACCTCTAGCGGCCCCTGGCCAAGAAAAAGAGACCAGCCATTATCAACATAACACTGGGGCAAGGAGCCTTATGGGCACTTATGGGATCCATATCCTTAGCTCCCATTCGCCAGCAGAAGCTCCTCATGCAACCAGGGTCTTCGGTACAACATCAACCGAGGATAACAGCTCGGTCTCCGCGATGCATGGCATGTCGCGATAAGAGCCAAGCCCGAGAAGAATGCGCGCAAAGAGTCTAGACAACGAGTCTAGACGCCATGTATCCAGAATTGGCTTGCTGATGCCTCTCAGTCTAGGACCTGTATTGCGCCCTCACTTCAACCCATCCTCAAGAGCACAAGTAGTCATGAATAGTTGATTTATGTATCAATTCCACTGCTATCAAGGTCATGTTACACGTACAACCTCCCCTCTTCACGCTCGCTCTTTCAGCGATCATCTCCTCTTCTTCCTCTGCGTCGCTCCCCCCAGAAACACCCCCTTTTCTCTCTCGGAACGCCTAAATGCCGCCAGAGCCCTTTCCCCTCGGGTCGTTCCTAGGTCTAATATTCGATCGAGTGTTGAGGTTGCTTTGCCCCCCGCGACGGACGGGGTAATAAACGAAAAAATGCAGTTTAAAAAAAGGGAAACATTGCGTCGGTTTGGTAGGTTTAGGTTAAGGTTGTTTAGGCCGGGGATATCACAAAAAATTGCTCGATTTAAACAGTCTCGAGCTTGTCGAGGATGGCCTTGGTGAACTCGTGGGTGGTGGAGGAGCCGCCCATATCGGGGGTGCGGACCTTGCTGTTGGACAGTTAGCTTTTGCTACTATAATGCTGGACAGACAACTTACCCCTCGGCAATGACGGCGTAGGTGGCCTTGGAGATGCGGTTAGCATGCTCATCGAGACCGAGGTGTCGCAGCAGCATGCTGCCGGACAGGAGCATGGCGGTAGGGTTAGCCTGGTCCTTGCCCTTGATGTCGAGACCGACGTGACGGCAACCGGGCTCAAAGACGGCGACCTCACGGCCCATATTGCAACCGGGGACGATACCGGGACCACCAACAAGAGCAGCGCCAATGTTGGACAGGATACCACCGTAAAGGTTGGGCATGACCATGACGTCGAACTGCTGGGGTCGGGAAACAGCCTGCATGGAGGCGTTGTCGACAATCATGTCGTTGACCTCGAGGGTGGGGTAGTCCTTAGCGACCTGGTGGAAGGTGCTGCGGAAAAGACCGTCGGCCAGCTTCATGATGTTGGCCTTGTGGATGCAGGTAACCTTGGAGCGGCCGTTGGCGAGAGCAAAGCTGAAAGCAAACTTGGCGATGCGCTCAGACTTGGCGCGGGTGATGATCTTGAGCGACTCGACGACGCCGGGAACGCTCTGGTGCTCGAGACCAGAGTACTCTCCCTCGGTGTTCTCGCGGATGATGCACAGGTCGACGTCCTTGTGGCGGGTCTCGTAGCCGGGAATGTTCTTGATCAAGCTGATGCTGGCGTAGATGTCGAGCTCCTGTCGCATGGCGACGTTGAAGCTCTGGTGTCCGGATCGGCTGATGGGGGTGTGAAGGATTCCCTTGAGGCCGAGCTTGTTGCGCTTGAGCGAGGCGACGGACTCGCGGAAGGCATCCTCGGTGCGGCCGGCGCCCTCGAGGCCAGAAACCTCGACCTGCTCCCACTCGACGGGCACGTTGTCGGCCTTGAAGACGGTCTTGACCGACTCGGCAACCTCGGTACCGATACCGTCACCGGGGATGAGGGTGACGGTGTACTTGCCGCCAAACTTGGCGGGCTTGAAGATGTCGGACTGGACGGTGGCGAAGGATCGGGCGAGCTGGGGTTGCTGGGCCACGCCGCGCAGCAGCTGTAGAGGAGAAGAATGTTAGCAAACTACTCAATTGCGTTTCTCTCATATCATGAGCTTGAATGTCGCAGTCATGGTATTCCTAGATCTTGTTGTGCTCCGAGCCCGCCTCCTCTTGTTGCCGTGGGCTTGTGATGATCATGACATGATGCAATTCACAATGCCGTCACCATTTTCGCTTCACAAACCCCTCCCACGCACAATCTCTGCCATACCACATCCTTAGATCCAGGTCTACCATGACAACATCATCACCAGTAAAAAAGAAAGACAAAAACGTACCTGGGCCGATCGAATAGATCCTCGCGACAACATGATGACGGTTGCGGATAGATAGGAAGGGATGGAGAGGAGAGATTTCTTGGAGTATAGGACAAAGAGGAAGAAAAGGAATTAAACCGCAGACCGCACACGCGAGCAGGAGGAGATGGAGAGGAGGAGGAGTGATGTAAAAGATGTCAAGAGTTAGAAAAAAAAAAACTAAAAAGAAAGAAAGAGTTCAAATCGCGCATGGCCCGTTTCCCGTTGCCCAAGGTTCCCATGGGCCTCTCTCTTTTTTGCCCTGCCATTGGTGTCGCATTGGCCGAGCTTCCCATGTCTCCTCCATTACCGAGACTTTTTTTCTGCCTCTTGTTTCGGCCGCCGCCCTTTTTCCGAGCGGAGAGCGAATGCTTGTTCCGAGCTTGCTTGCGAACAGTGGGTTCGCCCAGCCCGATGCTTTAGTCTTGCATTGGAAGTATGAGGGGCTAAGTTCTCGGCGATGCCATTAGATTTGTTACTGCTTTAGGCTTAGCTTCAACTTTGGCCGAGACCGCCTTTCGAAACTCTAGATCTTCCATGCAAATTCCAACGACGTCACAGCTTCAGGCCAACACCAAAGCCAAGAAACAACAACTGTAAACAATCGCCTCTACATCTTTATTGGCGTCAATTGGCGCATCTCAGCTTCCGCATTCAACCGTCCAACTTCAAATCAATAAACATGTCCCTCGGTCGTGTCACGGTGCCATCATGGTTTCTACTCACGCTGAATCGTTGCATGTGGAGCATCTCCATCTTGTCCCCTCATCCCATGCCACATACTCCACCTGCAGCCGCCTAACCACCGACTCCAAAAAGCAGCAGCATAACATCCGTTGTCTATTCCATTTAGTCCATCATAAAAGCAATCAATCCGCTCGGTTTAATCTGTCTAAGCACAAGTCCAACCATTGATCCTCGCTGTCTTTGCCCCGCCATGTCATGCCTTGTCCCTCTTTGATACACTCATCCCGGCTTCCCGGTTCATCCTTTTTGTTCTTCAGCCGGCTCATACTCCTCCATGCCATATACAATGTCAACCCAGAACTCCAAAATGACTTCAAATTCTTCTTCACACGCTCTTCTTTCTCCTGACATCAACAAGTACACGCCCTCAAGCTTGGACTTCCTCATCCTCGTCCAATGGCTCCACTCTCACCAAGATCTCCTCGAGGAGGCCTTCAAGGAAACTTCCAGCCTCTCGGCCCATGCCTACAGGCTCGGCCTTGTCGTAGTGATCAATCTCCTTACAGACATATGCTAGTTTATACACCAATCTCCGCACCTTTTCGTGCGCCGCCTCAGCTCGTTCTTGCTGAGGTGTCCCTTGCGCCGGGTATTGTGATGGCCCGTGCATCTGCTGAAGGTTGATCTGTCGTCGCTTCAGGGCCTCCTCCAACGCGGGGAAGATGACATCGTGAAGGGCATCTAGATCGCCGTTCGGGTTGGCTGGTCCCGGCGCAGGGAATGACGATGGGGCCGTCGCAAACTCGGGGAGGGCTGGTGACTGGGCCTTGGATGAAAGTGGTCGAGGGCACTGCGCTACTGGTGGGACTGCCACATGTGTGGAAAGTCTCTGTGAAGATGTCGGCTGTGGGGAGGGACTTTGCTGTGATGAAGGCGTTCTGCCCCTATATGGGGGTATTTCTGGTAGGCTTATCTGCGTCACCTTGGAGGGCATTGGACGTGGCCCTCCTGTGTGTGCTGGCGGGGTGGGTGGTACTGGCCATTGCGATGATGACAACTGGGGGCTCGCCTTGCCTTCAAGGTTCAGGTTGAGCTTACCCAGATCACGCTGAAGCTGGCTTTGTAGCTCACGATCGTAGTCTGGCGATTGCTCCACTGGCAGGGGCGGCATCGGCCGTGGTGCTCTCGGAGTTTCGTTGTTGTCTCTCGGTAACTGCTTCATCGGGCTCTGAGGGAGTGGTACTCTAGTAGGAGATGACATAGGCTGCTGAAACTGTGGTTGTTGCAGTGGAACAGCCTTGCGCTGAGGACTGGACTGCCTGGAGCCTGGATTCGGTGCCTTGACGGTTTCGCTTGGCTCAAAGGCAAAGTCCTTGACCTTTGTCGGGCTTCCCTCACGTCGCCGCTCGGTGTAGTCATCAGCGGGTTCCAGTGGTCGCGAAGATCTCGCATTCGTTGCGCTCTCGTCCAAAGGATTAAGACTGGGTCGGTTGACGATGCCCCCACGCTCACCAATAAGTCTCACGGTGCCAAAGTCCCACATGTCTTCATCTACCCGCTCGCGCTCGGCTGGGGCTCGGCCAGGGTTAGAATCCCAGTTATCCTCATCATCGTTCTTGTGAGTAGCTGCCCATCTAGTATGTCTCTCGATGAGCTCGGTCAGGTAAGTTGTCCGCTTTGCTCGTCTAATAAACGGGTGCCGGAGTAGGTCCTTCGCAGTTGGTCGCTCCTTGGGGTCTCGCTGGAGGCATAGCTCGATAAAATCCTTAAATGCCTTGGTGAAGTTGCCTTCGAGGCGCGGGGGTGGGTTCTTTGGGATGAGAAACAGAACCTTCATGGGGTGAATATCGGCGTAGGGTGGTTCGCCGTTGGCCAGTTCGAGGGCCGTGATGCCGAGTGACCAGATATCAGCCTTGTGGTCGTATCCGGATTGTTTGATAACCTCCGGAGCCATCCAGAAGGGAGTACCGACAAACGTGTTCTTCTTGGTCATGGTTGCTGAGAGCTGTCCTGAGACGCCAAAGTCGGCGAGCTTGACCTGCCCGTTGCTGCTGAGCAGTACATTGGCAGCTGTCAAGACTGTCAGTCCCGCATGCCACATGATCTCGACCCAACTCACCCTTGACATCGCGGTGCAGCTTCTTGTCTGTGTGGAGATAGTCCAATCCCTGCAACAGCTCCCGCACAATGATGGCGATGTAGTCCTCTCCGATCAGCCCTGGCTTCATCAAGTCGGCGCAGCTTCCACCAGAGCAAAACTCCATGACGATCCATAGCTCGGCGCCTTTCGCATATGATCCATAGTACTTGGTGACATATGGGGACTGCAACTCGGATAGAATGGCGATCTCCTGGATAATATCCTCCACCTCATCCTCAGCGCTCTCGATGTCGATAACTTTGATCGCGACTGCCTGACCGGTGCGTTTGTCAACTCTGCGGTGGTTTATCAGCTCCCAGATCAAGATGCCAGAATACAGAGTTTTTATACCCTTTGTAGACTTTGCCAAAACTGCCACCACCTAGGAAATGTCAGTGGGGTCCTTCACGGTGTCCACGAGGCTTGATATTGCCCATGAAAGGACCATATCCAGACTAACCAATGCAGTATTCCTTGGAGTAGAGAAGCTCCGGGTCGAGCGCCTCGTTCGTCTCGTCCATGTCCCTCTCGTGGTCGGCCATCGTGCTTCGATCGGTGTACAACTTGGTTCGCCTTGGGTCGTGATAATATGCCTGTCCCACGTCGACTTCCTCTGGGCGCTTACAGCACTCTCGTGTGCTGATCGCTGGTTCGATTACCGCTCGGGTCGACTCGCTTTCTCCGGGCAAACGACAACGTCTCGAGCTTCACACCGCAGGCGATATCGAAGGAGGGTGACGAGTCTAAATCGAGTCGAGTTGCGAGGTGGGATATTCGTAGTTGGCGGTGTCGATTTCTAACCCCACCAAAAAAAGAGGCACCGTCCTAAGTTGTCTCGGATCATGTGCCAGTCGTAAACAACAAACAGTCTCACAGGATGGGTCAAGGGAGAAGATGTAAAGAAAGGGAGGGGAAAGAGCGATGTTAAGAAGGAAAAGAAGAAGGGATAAAAAGAATTGGAAGGGAGATTGATGATGAGGAAGAAAAAACTCCCCTTCCGTCGGGGCGCCTGGGCATTCAGCTCGAAACGAGAACCAATCCCCGCCTGCCTACGGTGCGGTGCAGTGCAGTGCAGTGCGGTGCGCAAGCTACAGCACCTGCCCAGCCCGTAATAAGCTAAATTGAGCTAGAGAAGCAGAAGCACCCTCCCACAGTGAAACGGCTGGCGGTTGCTGGGTGTTTACATCAGATGCAGAGGTCAAGGTGGGGTTGCTGAGGGAGCAACACCACGCCCTGCCTTCCATCCATCCCATCCACCTCCATTGCCGTCTGCTCACGGCCGTTCCTGGTGCGACCTCGAAGCGGGAGGGGGTCAGCCAACGGCCCCTGTCATCCATCCTCCATTAGCAGCTGGAGACACGGAGGGGCCGCCGCTGAATCTCCCCCGCATTGGCCTCCATCTCCCTACGTACGTAGGTCTCCAGCTCAGCCTCAGTTCATGCTTAGGCAGGAGAATGCAAGGTTTCCATCCATCCATGCCAAGCTGCGTTGGGTACATTTCATTCTCTGCATGAGGGCATTTGTCAGAGAACCTTTGCATCTCACTCTCCACGGACTTGAGGCGTCTGATTGGTCGCCCTCTCATTCATGCTGAAACACCCTCGACGGACCGTTTTGACTCTCTGCGATTGGACCACGCCGCTCAGACTAGCACCTTTTGTGCATCATCTCACCTCCAACAGATAGGGCTACAAGATTCGGGAGAGGCCCAAGCTGATGAGAGAAATTACTCGACATTTGAGGCTGAAGCTGAGAATCGGCCATTCGTTGGCTGCGGGAGATTATCGTCTAGTTGGCTTGTACGCTCCAAATATGCCTCACAAACATCACTTAAACGGTTGGCTATCGAGATCAGCTTCATTAGGTCAACATCGAGTCGATCATGCTCGTTTCATTGCCTAACTACCATCCACCTCATCCTTGGTTCCCGTCGCTGCTGAATCATGAGAGCAAAAGTGTCTAACGACATGAGCCTCCCAACCCAATCTCCATGGTAATACCGTAAAACAATCCCAATAAGATGCCCCCCAGAAGGAGTCAGAACATGCCTGCACCTCTGGCCGCAGCCAGTCCAGTCCAATTCACTCCGATGGCTCCGATACTGATCTATCTGCAAATGCCTGCTGTTGTCCATGCATGGCTTTGTGAAAAGACGGAAATCACTCTCGCATCAAGAAGGTAGGAAAAAACATGAGCCTTAATCCTCGATGAACTCGATCATCACTGTTCCCTGCTTCAGCCCAGTGTCTGCGATGGTAGCATCCAGACTCTCCAGAAGATCTTGACCCTGGGGCATCTTCTTGAGCTCAAACTCGATTCCATCCTTGCCCTCCAGAGGCTCAGCCTTGAGCCATTCGTAAATCCGACGTACTGAGTCTTGGAGGTTAAATCGTCGGATAACACGGCCAGTAGGGTGTCGGAACTGGATTCGAGTAGTTGTAGCAGGGTTATTCTCTGGCTCCGTGTGTGGGTTTGTGCTCGAGATTAAAGTCCAAGGGTTCTGCTCAACTGGCGCTTCAGGCTCCTTGCCCTTACCAACATCCGCTGGCTCGGGCTCCTTTGTCAGGGCATCTGGATCGTGTACATTCGGTGTAGAACTCGATCCTTGGCTTCCGGAAGCGCCCTCCAAGCTGTTCCTCAAGGCCATTTCCAGCATCTCCTCCTCAGTCATGCGCTCAACGTCCACATGCTTTGGCTTCCTGGCCGTTGACTTGGCCACCGGGTTCTTGCTGTTGGCAGCCAAGCTGTACCGATCCAAAAACTCGGCGACCTCGGCGTGAAAGTCGCTGGCGCTAGGGAATGGTCTACCGCTCCAGACCTTAACCTGTTCACCAGTTCGGGGGTCGATAATGGAGACGTGAGGGTAGTTGTCGGGATTCTCGTGGGACTGGTTAGGGAAATAAAAAGTAACAAACTCTTCGGCGTCAGGAAAGTCCTTGTCGTACTGTAGGAAGATGAAGTTTTCCGAAATCAAGTCCTTAACAGCCTTGTCCTTCCAGATGTCCCGGTTCAAGGCTTGGCAGTTGAAGTCGTTCATATCCTGGAGATTAACCATGATCCATTTTTTGTCTTCCTTGCCAAGCGTACGGGCCTCGTCCCATGTCATACGTGCCATAAGATCGTATGGGGGCCGGAAAAGGTCCTCGAGCCGTCTCGCGTGGGAGCCATTTTCCGTCGACTGAGTAGGATGGCGCTCGGGATCGCCCCATATTTGCTGCGAGAAAGGTCCGCCGGTTCGAGCTGTATTGTCCGCGTCAGTAGAATTTCGGACTCAAGGTCCAGATCCTGCACTTACATGCGTTCGCCGCCTGTTGTCGCCGCCGTCGCAGCTCCTCCAGGAAAGCTGCTTCCATCCCATCATCATGCTCGCCACCGCCCCAACCAGGAGCTACGAGCGTTTCAGTGGTCCGCGCAATAGGTGCTCTCACATCTCCTGCGCCGCCGGATCCAGAACCGTGGTTTTCTTGGTATAGCTCCTCCTGCAACCGCTTGGCCATGGCCATGTCCTCCTCCTCTTGTGCCAAAGCTGCCGCCTGAGCGGCCGCGGCTCTCTGGTTTTCCTCCTCACGGTCGCTATCCTCGTCAAACTGCATATCCTCATCTTCATCACTGTCGATATGGATAATGCCGTCCGAGTCTTGCCTTCCAATGTTGCCTCGGGGAGGTGCGGTCGCGGGCGCGGGCTGGTTTGTTGATGCGGTGTTGGCTGAAAGACCAGCTCCCACACCGGAAGCAAGGTCAGGGTTCTCGTAAAAGAGCTCGATGGCACGCTCAAAGTTGCCCGCAGTCATCTCGAGGAAGCTACGGGCGACATCGGCGTTTGCGCCCGTGATGGCGATAAAGGTGGAGATGTTGTCGTCCATGATCGGCGACGCTCCCAGCACAGCGGTGGTTGTCGGTGTATTTCTCCGCGGTGTATGGGAGAGGAGGGTTCGATCTTCAAGGTGCTAAAGCGTGAAAAGGCAGTCGTGGTAAAGTTCTTGGTGCGATATCGTAAGGTTCGGTGAAGCTCTCGAGTGGAAGCGAAGTTGATGCCCCGCTACGCAAACGGCGGGGAAGTAGGAGGATGCTTAACAAGAGTGGGCACCCTTTTGGTTGATGGCTGATTCAGCTCAGAACTTCCAAACGCGTCAGAGTCAAACGCGTAGAGTCAAACGCGGTTCTGGGTGCATCTTTCACCCAAAGGGAACGGTTGTTAAGGCGGAAGTGTCAAGGTGAAAGCCAGTCCATCAAGTGAAGCACAGACATCAAAAGATGGACAGGCACCCAACCACAGTGACGCAACTTGGCCAGTGGGGTTTAGTGCTTTCAGCGCCTTCGGTGGGATGGAGGGGCAAATTCCCAGGGGCGATTCAGCGGTGGCGGAATATCGATGACGCGACGGGAAGAGGACACATCCAAGCTACCCTAGACCTTGAATTCGACATCCCAGGGCTACATCATGAACACCCACAGCGATCACAAGCTCTGTTGACTTATTATTGCGTTATTGAAGCTGGGATATGAGCTTGGGTTGTGTTACGGATGTTTTGTTTCTGTTGAGCTACCTACTCTAAACCCTCCGTCCCTTGATCTTGAGGTTCTTTGACTTCATATTAAGATCATCTGCCCCTGAAGACAGGATGGTTCGAGCGAGAAGAACTTGCTTTCGTACAATTAATCAATGAGGTGCACACTTGGAAGGATCAGAACTAGTGAAACTGCCTCGTGAACATCATAAAAGTACTTACGCTACGTGATTCGTTGTACTCTTCTATCTACCAATACTTCATCTACCTTCTACTCTAATCCAATGACACACGGACTTCCCTCAACACCTTCTGAACTTCCAATGATCGCTCTGCCTCCAGCGCTTTGCTCACCATCTCTCTCATCTGATCCCAGTTGGGGCTAGCCTGCCCAAACACCCCCCTTTGCTTGGCCTTCATTGTAGCGCCGATAGCCTTTGCTCTGATGATTCTCTGTGCCTCTGTGCCAGTGTCGACCGAGTCAATGTCCACGCTCTGGAGATATGTGAGTGAAACGCCCTCTGCATCCTCGTCTGATGAACAATGTGAAGTGGCGTCTTGCATCAAGTCGCGGACGCACTCATACCAGACTTGGCGTTTGATCGAGGCGAACTTTGGGTTCGACAGATGAGGCTTGAAAATGCTCATGATCTTGTTGAGCACCGAGATGGAATCCTTCTTTATGCTGGCACGGCTGTATCCCCGAGCGATGGCTTCCAGGGCATTTGAAGCCGTCTTCTCCACCAGCTCTTCCTTGGAATCAACCTCCATCTTGTCCTCGTCTCCCAGCTCTTCCAGATAGGGCGTCACAATCTCGGCAATCTCATCGAGGAGATCGAGGTCCTCCCTTGCCTTGGCGAATTCCCACAGGCAACGGAATGCGGGCACGCGATACTCGTCATTGTTTCGCTTGGCTTCTCGCAACGCAATCTTCTTCATCTGCGCCGCAATCTTCGAGTCTTCTGTCCACAAGGCCCGCCCCTTTTCGACAAACTTGGGGAAAGATTCAAGTAACTTCTCTTTGCCAGGGAAGGTCTTCAAGGCCAGAGTCTTGTCGAAGACGGGCCAGATCTTAGCCAAGTTGCCATCACTGATCTGACCGCTGGCGTCGCTCGCACTGGCAACATCCGACACCATCGCTGCTACCGTAAAAGCCCCGCCGTGTCGGAGAGCCCATTGCGCTGTGTCTAAGCATTTTTCCACAAGACTGACAATCTCTGGCACGTAGCGGACGACGGTACGACTGCTTCCAGCATGCTGACTCCAAACCTCCTTGAACACCTTGCTGGTATACTCATCTGTATCGTGAGATCCCAGGTAGGAAAATGGAAGTAGCTTTGTCTCCAGCGCAGTAAAGTGATCCGGTGAGACCTTAGCCAGTGCCACGATCACATCTGCAATCTTTTGACGGCGTGACTCCTCTTCAGCTTGGAAGTACACATCGACGACATTTTGGCAGAACCGATTCCTGGCCGATTCTGGAGCTGCTCTGATGATGTAGGCTGTAGCACGAGCATACGCTTGGCTTACCTCATCGTTCTTATCCAACATTTGCTTCTCCATGATACGAAGAAACCGCCCGCTGACAGACTTCACATCATTAGTGTGACGTGTGAACAACGTGGTTAACACTCGACTGCAGCCGATTTTGGTGGGCATGCCTATGGCCTTCTTGATCGAGGACTCCAGCTGAGGCGCCAGCTCTGTCATGACCTCCGCGTTGATGAACCTAAGCGAATTCTCGATAGCCTCGGAGATGGGGGACTGGTCTACCATCTGGGACCGCAGCTTATCGATCTGATCTCGACTGTCCTCGCCAGCTCTCTGATAATGCCAGTTGATTGCATCAGGCTCAATCGAGCTGAGGAGTCCGAGGAGTTGGGGCACCATCTCGGGAATGAATGGTCGCAAAGCCTTCCCTCCTTGCTTCGTGATCTTGATGACCGTAATGGTTGCAAACATTTGGACCTCCTTGACTGAGCTCTCGACGCCCTTATCTGATAGAAGAAACGGAAGGGCTTCCTTCATCATAGCTTCAGCAGCAGATCCATTGCTTCCCTCCTCAAGCTGTCGAACAAGACCATTCGACAGAGCCATGCAGAGCTTCAAGGCTGCCTCTCTAACACTTCCCTTGACATCATCCAGGACCTTCAATGCCACCGTCCAGATGTCGCGATAGTACTTTCCGTACTTGGGGAATGGTTGTCCCTGGATAAGGTCGGAGATAGCAGCACAGCTCGCCTCTCGCATACGCCACTCTCTACCCAGGATGCTCTTCACCAGATCATCCATGATGGCATCAAAGTGCGTGTCGATAACTGACCCTGAATCCTTGACGAGAGCCTTCCAAATGTCGTCCATGGACTTTTGGACGTTCTTGTTAGGATCAAACCGGTAGCGGTAAAGCTTGGGATACAGCTTGGGGTCAACCTCTGATTCCGAGAGGATGTTGCTCAATCCAAAGCGACCGAAGGCTGATCGTGTCGACCAAGTTGCGGCGTTGGCAGCGAGAGACATGAACTTGTAAACAAGTCTCTGATCGCCAACCTCATTCGCCAGGTTAACGATGTCCTTGTAGGAAGTAATGGAGTTACCCTCTCCAGTCGGTAGAGCACCTGGCTCGAATAGTTCTGTTTCTCCCTCGACCTTGAGCTGGGTCCCAGAGCCAGTGAAAGCGGATACCAAGTCCTTGACCAAGGCGCTCTTCAGGTCAGCATCACCACGCTCGTATACCAACGACAAGCCACGAGACGCTGTCTCTTGTACGAGCTCGTCCCGTGCGCTGAGAAGTCTCATAAATGCGGCCTGGACTTCTCGTAGTCTAGACTGAACTTGGTCTAGATGCGAGCAGTATTGGACGAGGCAGAAGAGCCAGATACCAGATGCCTTGAGAAGTGCTGGCTTCGTACCCTTGACATCTGCAAAGAGCTTGTTGAGGACGGCAGTGAGGCGTGATCCTCGTAATCCTCCACGCCCTTCAAGAGAGGCGCGCGGCTCAACGTCGAGAGTAAGCTTAACGCAGTCGGAATCCCATCGAGCGAGCGTTGCGGTGATGGCATCTCCCACCGTGAACTGGATCTCGACTTGCTTCATCTCGTGAAGTGTAAAGAGCTCCTTGAGAATGCCGCCGATAACTCCATGAGACCAGCCATCTTCGCTCTCTGTGCTTTCATCTTCGTCAATTTTCTCAAGACCAGCAGCCAAGCGCCCAAGCGCCGTGATGGCCTTTTCATTGCCAGCCTTTGCCTGAGTGAAGAGCTTCTTGGTCACCTTTTCAAGAGAATCATCACCCTCACGCTGGGGAATGGCGAGACCAGCGCTCCACAGCTGAGCGAATGCTTCAAGGGCGGCATCGTAGAGAGATGATGGGATGTGCTCGCCTGCCAGAAAGCGCAAGGGGTACTGAGCACCCGACGGCAAAGGCTGTCCATAGTAGACGCACCGCGAGCAAACGTAACTGTATGCGAGCAGACATCCCTCGGCAACATTCAGGTCGCCTCCAATAGCTTCGTGGGCACGCTCGAGAGGCGCAGCAAGAGTCCTCAGACAGGCCTCTACTGTTTCTTGCGAGTTGGAGAAATGCGATACAAGAATGCCCATTGCCCGGGCGGCAAGTGACTGGACTTCCCTGCTGTTTGACTTGACCAAAGGCAGGAGGTTATCAGCGAGACCAACTAGGGGACCCAAGGCGTTGCTGGGGCTGAGGGAAGCCACATCGACAAAGCATCGAATACACTCCTCTGTGATAGGAACGTCGGTGCGATGGATGCCGTCGAGACATGTCTTCAGGAACCAGGTCACAAAGCGGCTGTCAACCGTATGCAGGTACGCACGAATCTTCTCCCGTGTCTTGATATCCGTCTTGACCCGAGCATCAAGTGCCTGCACCCAGTTGGGCTCAACCTTGAAGTCGTCAAGGGCTGTGAGAAACATGATGTTCCTGCAATATCGCAGGGCAACCGGAATAGCCCCTCCCCAAGAGCCTTGGAAATTCTCAAATGGAGAGAAATCTTCAGCCAGATCAGGCGGAGATAGTGATTCTTGACCAATCTCCGGGCTCATCTTAGAACCGAAGAAGGCAACCACCATGTCCTTCCAGTCAGGGAGGGAGGGGCTCTTATCGACATGTGCATAGTAGGTCCAAGGATCAAGACCTCGATGCCCTTGCTCAACTACGTCGCTTCGCTCGTCTGAACGTGCTCCGATGGCAATGATATCGATGAAACGACCGACGACGTCGGAGAATTCTAGGCATTGGTTGGCCCACTTGACAACGGCATGGCGCGTACTACGACGAGCCGGAGCGTCTTCAGATAGAGACATGTACTGTAGAAGCATCTCTTTCAACGTGGCAGACGCACTACCAGTGCTTGGCGAAATACATGTCGCCATGCTGGAAAGAGCGCTGTCAATGTTAACGACAGTATCGTTGTGAGGATCTTCCGACAGTGACCGAAAGAGCCAGCCAGCAAGCCCCACACGGGCAATAAGGGGCATATCGGCGCTTTTGGCAAGCACACCAATCGTCGCATACGCCTGCGACCGAAGCGCAATATCGTCACTGGATGTCTGCGTCGGGATGGGCCAGCCGCTGGCCTCGATGAAGTCAACCATGGCGTTGGTGACAGGTGCAGCAATGACAAACTTGGGCTGCGACGGTCCAACACGGGCCAGCCAGGTAAGATATTGGAATGCAGCGTTGTGAAGTCTGGATTTCTCGAGTGCGCTCTTGGGGTACAGGTTCAGGCTAGAAGGGTCGTCTGTCACTGGTGTTGCAAAGTTGAGTTTGACCACATTCATAATGTCATCCGACATGGTGGCTGAAATTTCCGACTTGGAGAGCATGTTGAGGATGCGGATTCGATATGCTGCCGGTAATACCGAGTGTGCCTGGAATAGGCGCTGTACAAGAGCTTCATCCTCCATAGAAACGGAACTTCTCTTGAGGACTTCCTCAGCTGAGGATGCCACTCTGTTGTCGAAATTGGATGCAGCGTAGAGCGTAGGTAAGAACTTCTCCTGGTCGGTGAAGGCACCACTGGCGAGAAACGCCACAAGCTTGCGCTTCACCTCGGATAGTCGTCCGATGACCTTCTGCCACTCCGGGTTATCTAGACCAAGGGACACGAGTTCCTCGGTGGACACGGTAGGATTCGCAGTTGCCCAGTTTGCGCCAGATGGAGGTGGCCGAAGTCGAATGAACACGGTGATCATGTCGGCGAGAAACTTTGCATCAGCCTCATCGGAGAGACCGATGAACTCTCGAAAGCTTTCATCATCCTTGCTGCCTCTGGGAGGTATCCGGAGGTCCAGGAGAAGGCGAAGGATGATGTTGAAGAAGGGGCCAGCCCTAGCTTGACCTTTATCCTTGCCAAAGCCTTTCAGAGCCCTGGGGATTAGTTCTCTCCGCTCATGATCATCTAGACGCTCTATGCTGTGCTGGATACCCGAGATATCAAGCTGTTTGACCAACGAGGAGTCGTTGGCCTTGTACTGATCGAGAAGCGCTCCTACGGGTAGGACAACCCTAAACTTGATCAGTGCTTCTCTCTGTAAACTGGAAGTATCTCATCCATACTCTGGAGCTTGAATGAAAGTCTTAAGCATAGCAAACATTTGTAGCACCTGTATAGATTTAGCACATGTCACTGCTGGGGTGATCTGATGGCTCACTTTGCGTCTGACTGGGACATGTTCACTGGCAGCCTTGAGAAGAACTGGCGCAAGATAACGCTGTAGGAGTTCATGAAGCTTCGTCTCCTTGTTTGCAACAGCTAGGATCTTCAACTCCACCTTGTCCAGGAGCTGTAGCTCCCGCTCCTGGGACGAGGGGGCAGCCATGCTGTTGGTGTCGGCTTGGCTGGGCTAAAAGATGCGAGAAAAGCAGAACACTGGGGGATACAAAGTGGAAGATTGATTCAGAAAAAGTTTCTTGTGGCGATTTAGGAGCTCGAATTTCTAATAGCCCGCAGCGCAGGCAACTCCAAATGACGAGTTGTTCCTGGTGCTTTGGCCCAATCTCCAAGTCAACCATATCGTGACGCGGGCAAGCACATGACTAAGCTTTTTCTTTGTCACGTGATACCACTTTGGATAGCCCAAGAGAATGGTTTAGAAGGTTGAAGATGATGCATGTCAGCTATGATGGTGTAGGTAAGAAATTTGGTAGGCTTGATGGCTTTGGATCCTGGATTCATGCCCTTTGATATTGGTTAGGTAAAGTTACCTGCATGATATGCTTCAGCTACCTAAGGTCGGACATAGACGCAAGCCATCATTTGCTTGAAAGAACAAGCATGAAATAGCTACTGGCCCATGCAGTGATACCATGCGACAGCACTGCTCAACGTTACATGCATTGACTGAGCTTGAATAGTTGCTTCCTGATCTGTTAGAGAGAGTAACACGCCTCGTTAAAGTGAAACGAATCCAGATGGTCCAAGAGACACAAAAGTCTCTTTGGTCATGAATGCGGCTCTGAGGTTTTTGCTGACTTGAGTGTGAGATCGGCCTTGTACACGGGAGGGTTACGCCCGGAAACGTCGGGTTGACTTGGTCCACTACCGAATGCTCCGTGAACCGGGCTCTTCGGCGCACATTGTCGAGCGAGGGAAGATTATTGTTAAAAAGGACTTTGATTTCTATTCAAAATCTTTTCGCTTTTTCCAATCGAGACGGTTGCACTTCGTAAACAGATCAAATAGTGTTGATGAGGATGCACCAAGGATAACCTCACCGGTATGGATACCGAAAAAAAATCCACTGACTGATGACCTCAAGCTCCTAGCATCAAGATACCCTGTCCTTCCTGCACCCAATCGCGCTGCTAATCTTGGAATGCAAACGGCTTCGTAATCGCACCGGGGGCAGTGCTCGCCTTGTTTCGGTTGACGAGATAGCAGGACGGACAGGCGAAAGGGGACCTCAATCCGAGACGGGTAATAGTAACTTGTCTCTTGACAAGGGGAACATCCCTCCGTTTACCTTGATGCCCTCGACAGTCCTCGAATTCCTTTGTCGCACTTTGATAATACAAGAGGAGCCAACGACGTCTTTTGTGAGGGCAGAGACGACATGGATGACAGCGTGGTAGCTTTTTCCCTTGACGGCGCCCCGCACCGATAAAGGCACGCCCGCTTGGCGCAACATGGAGATGTTTGCTAACAAGGCCTGTCAGATATGATGCGAGTGTTGTGTCATGGATGGCAAAAAATCTCATCGGCTTCACGCTACTGTGTAAAGTCTGACCAGTCCCATGTCTCCGTGATGGCGAGACATCTCGCGGTTTTTGGAGTCGTTGAGTTGACTGTACTTCTGGCCTTTGTCAATGCTTGTTTGTGTGTGAGCTGGATAATCAAAATTGCGACCCGTTTTGCAAGCCCTGCGATTCGTCATATCGGTCTGCGGCCGAGCTCGAAGACCAGCTGAAGCGTTGCAAGGGACTGGTCGATCTGCAAGCAGTATCCAGGGCCCTGGTCCTGACGGATGCGGGATGCAGCTAGAGAACAGGAACCCGAAGCCCAAAAGCTTGGGGAGCTGGTAGTCAGGGCGTCTGTGTTCTATCCAAGCAGTGGCCGTAGTGGTGTTGTAATGAAGCCGAGAAATCGCATAGACTCTGAACAAACTCAAGCTCGATATTTCACCGTGCCTGGTGCCATGACAATGAGAAGTTATCGCAGGCCACAAATTGCTATGCAATCGTTCCAATTGGGGAACGCCCTGCGCATAAGCATCATCGACCTCATTGGACACAGCAAGAAGCCGGACCTTGACCCGAGAGCTCGAAAGATGTCGTCGCTTTGGCTGTGCCAAAGGGTGCGGCGTAAAGGGATGTGATGTCCCAGCCGCAGGTGGATGTAAGAAATAATCTCTCATGCGTTAGAGTGATCCACCAACAATGTCCAGAGCCCTGAAAAAACCTCCCATTTGCCGACTGCTCAGCTGGCGATAGAGGCGGCGTGCTGCAGTGGCACGCTTCGGTAGACGACGGTCCCAAATCCAGACGGGTGGAGGAACCAATGTTGTTGCAACGGTGGCCCCAGGGAGTCTTTGCCTTGATCGAATGGCGAGCGTGGAAGCGGGCAATCAACAGGGTCTGGGAAAGTGACCAATTCCTGTGTGTGTTGGTGGGAGGCAAAAAATGAACTATCACGAGGATGGTTGAACCCTGGTGCACCGCACGTCTTCCTCCTCCACGTTTGCCTTGGCGCCGATGAGCGGCGTACCGAGATCTTGCTGGGAGCAGGGCATTTCGGCATGGGGATTGGATCCACGCCACACTGTCAGTTTGAGTTGACACCATGTGAAGGAGGGTTTACGACCAGTGCGTCTGTACTGTACAGTACTTGGGCGTTCGCATGCTGAATGCGAACAAAGGGAGACTCGCACGGTTGGTTGACCAACAGTTATCGCAAGCTGTTGTCTCGAATTGCAGGGTCCGACTGAGACAAAGACGGGCCATCAGTTCGCCAGCAACCTATCTGACAACACGCCGAGCCTGAGAGGCATGAGAGTGTGGTGGGTAATATCTTGATCTGAAGAGTGTTCAGTACTGGCCTTCTTGATATAGAGAGTGGCGAGAAACCAGGTCAATGCAATTGATTGAGCATAGCATAACCTGGTCAACCCTTATTGTCCTGCCAATGATGTGTAGCACACCTGGAAAGAACTCTTCGCCTCAGCTGTCTACCTCTGGTTGTTCCTGTAGCACGTCGTAATGACGAGGGTCCGACACAACGAGGCTTGCCCACAAGACGAAGCAAGGGAGAGATCTTGTGGTTGAGACACCAATCTCGGACATTGGATCCTTTCCGTGATGATGAAGAAGAATCGCAAACGAATTGACCACCATGACCAGGAAAATGCTTAGTCAAATGAAGAGTTGAGACAATGTCGCTACCTTTTTAGTTGCGCACATTCCCGCACTTGGTCCGCACAAGCAAAATGGCGACTTGACCAGAGAATGACGGGAACACGCCCTAGACTCCCCGTCATTCCACGCGCGCCCGCGCTGCTGCTGCTGCCAAGGTCCAACTTTACGAGCCGCGGCTGTGAAAAAAGAGGCCAGTTGCATCTGTCTCGATGTCATTCAGGCCTCACGTTGGTGTTGTCGATCCAACAAATCATGGCTGCAAGCTGCCCTCCTTGCTGCTGCAGGCCTCTTTTAACTGGACGAAGCGAGTCGTGAGCAGGCCCTTGCCAGTTCGCTGCCGTTGGTCGACTATCGCCGGTTGCGTCCTTGCCTAGATCGGGTTTGCCCTCTCGATCAATCAATCCATCCGTCAGTGCTCCAGATGCCCTATGATTTCATGATCCACCTCAAGCAGGGCTGCGCTCACAGGGGTACGGTACTGCTAGTTCGTCTCGCCCAGCTCCGTCCGGCATCCAGCGCCCAGCTTTCAGCGTTCTGGCTGGCTGCCCGTCAATCCAAACGGTGCCCGGCGCTGACTTGACTTTAGCTGGACTGGACTTGGCTACAAGGGATTGTAGCGATAGTGGCACGCCCGCCGTCAGGGATAGCCCTGGTTTCTCAAGCCCACAGGGCAGGCCTTTTCAGCGCAGCAGGCACACCAAAAGCTTCCATGGCTGATGCCCACCACCCGTTCTCAGCCTGCCCCAAACCTGGTGTCGCTCCGTCCACGGTACTTGACACGGACTGTGCCGGCATCGTTGAGAAACGACCAGGATCCCCCATCGATCGCTCTGCGGTCCCGGGTCTCTGGTGATGAGATGAGGATGGGCTTGTTTCTCATGTTTCGTCGGCACTCTCTGACCATCGGCATCGCCCTCTCCGTGATAATCATGGCCCGCGCCGAGACTGAAGCTGCCGGATGCATCAAGTTTGGATACTGTGCGGCGAGGAGTGTGAAGCAGCTAGGGCAGGGCCCACAGCTCTCGTCTCTGTCCTTCTCCTTCTCCTCCCTTCCATTCTCTCCACATGGCGACACACACTTTTCTCGAGACACGCCCACCCACAAGGCACGTCTTGCGCCCTCCCACCACCATCTCATCTTTACAGGCAGTGAGCCTCCTCGCCGGGGGCCTTCCCCTCCACTGGAAAAGTAATTCGATGTTGTGCGTTTCGTTCTCCAAAAAGCCCTCTTCCTGGCCCTTGCCCCCTCTCTTGTCGCTGGCGCTGTTTCCTTTTTTTCTCCTCTAGTCCAGTGCCTTGTCTGCCTGCCTGCCTGCCTGACCTGTCGTAAAAAAATCTGCTGCTTCCAAAAGCAATCCATCGCATCCTTGGTCGTCGTCGCTTGTCGCCGTCTCCGTCGTCATTCTCGTCGTCGTCGTCGCTTGTGTCATTGCTTCTTGTCTACTTCTGCCAAGTTGCTCTCGGTCGCCAAACCAAACGCTTTGTCCGCGTCGGTCGCGTTACGGAGTCTCCGTTGCTGCGCCTGCTTGTCCAGGTCCACGCTGCGTGCGCTGCTCTGCGCTACTCTGCGCTACAGTACCTAACCTACCGTTGCCATCATCCATCTCATCTGGGTTCCGCTCCGCACGCCCTGCAGCCGCTCCGTCACTCGCCCAGCGACTTCTCAGCGTCATTCGTCCGTCGCCGTGTTTCAGTGCCACCCTTAGCACGCCCACTCCAAGATCCAAGATCCCTTGTCGGCGGATACGGCAGCCCACACGCACGCCCCCTGGTCGATAATTTTCCCCTACCCTCGTCCCCGCGTGCCCCCGATTGTTCCCAAGACCAAGGCCCAAACAAGGCAAGGTTCAGAAAAAAAAGCTCTTGCCTTTTTTTCTTTGCTGTCTCCCGCATTACGGCTCATCCCACGACTCTCCTTCTGATTCTTCCCCTCCATCATCTTTGTCCTCATCACGGTTTTCACGGCTCTTCCCTTGCGCGTGTTTCGGAAAGTTGGCTGTGACAGTTACTGTTGTTTTTGTTGGCGCCTAAAAGTGAGTATGCTTTTCTTCGTTGCCCCTTTGTCCGTCGATTCCCTGCATTGTATCGTGTTGTGCGCTTGTGGTTGGTATTTGTGGGTGGTTTGATGGAGGCCTGTGAGATCGAGAGAGTCTGGCATCACTGCCTACTACGCGCCATGACGAACGATGCGAACGTTATCATAACGGCCGAGTCCGTAAACGCCTGGAGTCTGCTATGGAATTGATGAGTCCATCGAGGCATCGACCTTGATGAATCGCAACCCCGCCCCACTGTTGAGCGTTGGTTCTGCTACATCGCGGGCACACTTCGACTTTGATCGCCTACCCGCATCGCCTATCCGACCTCGATCGCGCGCTTCGGTCCGTCTTCGCGCTAGATGCGCAACCTCTCGCCTTTGTCGCATTCTCGCATCGTCACTCTCGAGATTCGCACCACTATCGCATGGTTGAGCACGTCGCGACCATCAGTCTCGCACCTTTGTCAAATCAGAACACCATCGCCATCGACATATTTTCCGGGAATCAATACCAATGCGCCGAACCGCTCCGTGGGCCTCCTAGGATGCGCCACAAGCCGATTGCTTAGAAAGAATGCTCTTGAAACCCGAACAGCATAGTGGAACGATGGGCATCAAGCGCATTGCTCAGGCTCGGAGCATACTGTTGGACTTCCAAGGCGCAAACTCACAGCCACCCCGCTTGGCTCGGTGTTATTCCTCCTGGTGCAAGTCTGGAGATTGGGCATCCTGCGCCCTGTATCGCTACCTGATGGGTCTCGACCTGGTTCCTCCTTGAAAGACTCTCAAGGACCTGGGTTGAATTGGAGTCGCGGAACATCGCAATGCCATTTGCCCGTGGACGGTGGGACTGGACCTGAGGCTCCTGGCGGACCACTCAACACAATCTCTATTAGCCCAAAACCGGAACCATATCACGGCCTCCATCAGCACCTCCAGAGCCACTTGCCATACCCAACCTGGACGGCGGCAATTTGACCAATCCCCGGACATTGTGCTAACATGCAACAATAGGTTCAGCTCATTTCGGGAACGTTTGCAGCTATCTTACCACATTCCTTTGGAATTTCTGGTAAAGCGTATCAACCCGTGTGAGAACGACGATTTCGCGTTTTGCACCTCAATCCCTCGAAAGCATTTCATTGCTAGTACCGGCGTGACGGCGTCTGAGAGACTCTTGATTCACATCTGTACGACTACTTTTCGGAGTCTTGGTCTTGGGTCTGGACATTAGTCTTTTTCCAATTCGTTCCCACATCCCGGTTTCATTTGCAGATTCTACCCTTTGGGAATAGACTCGGCGTGAAGGTAGGCAAGCCTTTTGGTGGCAAAGTCGGGAGTTGATTCTCGCCGACCTCGCTGGTCCCAATACCTGTGCTAACCCGGCGATCAGGTCTTACGATCCAAATATAGCGACTTACTTCGTTGTGCTCGTTTTCAGTACACTCGATTCCTCGACGGTAAGCGGCAGACTCTGTTCCCCTTCGGTTTAACTCCCTTGATGCTCTGGATGGCGGGGATCCTTCTTGTCTTGAAGGTTTGAGATCACGGGTGCCCGAGTCATCAGTGCTGAGTGGCAGCAACCATCATGCAGCATGACCCAGATTAAGCCTCAAGATCTGTCTTCTGCGCCATCATAATTGTTGAGGAGTTGTCACGTTGCTCTTCGGTGACGTTGTGGAAGAGGCAGGAGCCGAGTTACTTAAAGGGATTCACTCGCGGGTCGCAGCAAGAGCGCCTCCCGACTCGACATCTCCCCTCCCACTGCGTGCGCATGCTTCTTGACACCTTTTTGTTCTCGCAATCGACTTGACCGAGCAAACGCTGATAGGCCTCTTCTAGCTCTTCTACGACTTGTGTTTACGACGTGTACGAGTTTTATCACGCACGGTAAGTGATGATTCATTTGCGATGTTTATCCCCTGCCGTCGGGCTATCGGACAATGCGGCCTTCGGAGGAGCTGATAGGCGAATCCTCCACCGGACAAGACATCAACAAACCTGGCGATGGATTTTCAAGGTCCAGCGACTCGTGGATTCTCCAGATCCTACCGACGTGGAATTTTTCCTAAACGGGATGATTTTCTGGTTGCTGATTCACCAACCACTGTTGCGCCAGCGCCTCTCTGGTGGGCACTGTCAGCACTGTCCAACATATCCTCGGCATCATTCTTTTTGCTCTGGCTCTGGTTGTGGCTTTGACTCTGGATACACGGAGAAGCGTCGGCTCTGTTGACTTTGTCCCACCTCGCTTTTCCCCACCTGATTTTTCTCTCCCACATCACCACTTCGCATAGCCAGTGGCCTGGCTTAATGCGCTTTCGTATCGAGGCTGGTACAGATTGCTAATTTGCCTCTTTTAGCCTCCTTTCTTTGTTGCCTTGCTCATCTCAGCTTCGCGACGTCTTCTGGTAGGTCGAATATCTGGACACAAGCACAGCCGTGTGTGCTAACTACCGCAGAATTGCACCTTTCGCTCTCGCATCTTTGATCATCTGAGCTATTCTTGACACTAGTATGTGCATACTCGACCAACTGAGCTACCCTCGATTATCGGTACATCGCGCGCCCACACTACGAGCCAATGGCTGCGATTCCCCGACCGTCGCAGGATACTAGCTCTTTGGTCAACCCTCGACTGATGAAACTGTGGTTAACATACTATCCAGCTCGAAATGGACCCTCTCAACGCTCCTTTCTCTGGCGTCCCGGCCAATGGTGGCGCTCCTGCCAACCAGATGTCGTTCCCCAACGGCACCCCTCCCAACCCCGACATGGGAGCCGTTGCCCCTCCACCGGGCGCTGGCCAGGAGCCTCCTAAGACGACTCTCTGGTACGTTGAAAGATGAATTGGCTTGTAGGCTAGCATGGCTGACTGAGAACAGGATGGGAGAGCTCGAGCCCTGGATGGATGAGAACTTCATCAAGGGTGTCTTCCTTTCGGCCGCCGGAGAAACCGTCAATGTTAAGGTTATCCGTGACAAGAACTCCGGCAACGCTGGCTACTGCTTCGTCGAGTTCCAGTCCCCCGACGCTGCTACCAAGGCCCTTGGCCTTAACGGCACCCCTGTCCCCAACAGCTCTCGTCAATTCAAGCTGAACTGGGCCTCTGGTGGTGGACTCGTTGACCGTCGGGACGACCGTGGCCCCGAGTACAGCATTTTCGTTGGCGACCTCGGCCCTGAAGTCAACGAATACGTTTTGGTGTCCCTGTTCCAGGCCCGTTTCCCCTCTTGCAAGTCCGCCAAGATCATGACGGATGCCATGTCCGGTCAGAGCCGTGGCTACGGATTCGTGCGCTTCTCTGACGAGAACGATCAGCAGCGAGCTCTTGTCGAGATGCAGGGTGTCTACTGCGGCAACCGACCCATGCGCATCTCTACCGCCACCCCCAAGAACCGTGGCAACCACGGCTTCGGTCACGGCCAGCACAACGGCGGCCCCATGATGGGCGGCGGTGTTATGCCCCAGCAGCAGATGTGGAACGGAGCCCAGGGATTCTACGGTGGCTTCAACCCCGCTACCCAGATGAACCAGTTCACCGACCCCAACAACACCACCGTCTTCGTTGGTGGTCTCTCCGGCTACGTCACCGAGGACGAGCTGCGATCCTTCTTCCAGGGTTTCGGTGAGATCACGTATGTCAAGATCCCCCCTGGCAAGGGTTGCGGTTTCGTCCAGTTCGTCCACCGTCACGCCGCCGAGATGGCCATCAACCAGATGCAGGGTTACCCCATTGGCAACTCCCGCGTCCGTCTGAGCTGGGGCCGATCGCAGAACAACTCTGGTGTAGGTACTCCCTACCGTCCTGCCCCTCCCCCTCCCCACTACATGGGCATGCCCAGCCACGGTCCCGGTAACTACGGTCCCCAGCACTTTGGCGGCCCTGCTCCTGGTCCCCAGGGACCTCCCGGACCTCCCGGACCCCCCGGACCCGCCGGTCCTCCCCAGGTGAGTAGCACGGAGCATGTGGAAGAAGCATCTCTAACGTATGTCCAGTAATTTGATCACGACCAACTCGTTGACGAAGGGGCTTTTATACGACCAACGCCCCACGCTATTTTTTTTCCTTGGACTCAATTATCTTGCCTTGTCATTAGCCATCGTGTCTCGCAGATTTAGACTGCCTGCCGTGGCTAGTGAATGCGATGATACCCATGTTGCCTCTGACTTGGGATCATGGCTCTTTAAGTTTTATGGCAGCTCTGGATTTCCGATACGACACCACGCACCCCATTCCCTTGGTCTGAATCATGATTGGCGTTGGAGATCTTCGGTCCCCCTCCCGGTGGATTGTCATCAGTTCAAATTCATTTAAGCTAATTGCTGCTATGCTTTCTTTCCGTTTGCTTTGGTCACTCGCTGCTTTTCCTTGCTGCTTCTGACTGTTTTCAACTCTGGCGAACATGGTACTGCGTGATGTTGTCATGGCGTCGTTGCAAGTCTTTACCGCTCTCTGTCTGGTTATAAATGATTCTTCGTAGTTGGTCCAATCATGAGGGCTTAGCGAACTAGTCATTGAAGACGTCTTGCGTGGCGTGTCTCGGGGAGATGTGGTCACGAAGTGAGGAGGATATTCTTGGGCATGTTTACGAATTCCTGTTCAAAGCTTGTATGGCGCGTTGAGGACGGTTTGTACGGGGTTATACCATTGTACCTGGAGTGTTTGGGGATATTGGAAGCCAAAAAGTCAGGGGGTTCAAGAATGGTCTGGTATGGTTGGTCTTTGGTGTGTGAGGTTTGTTTCTTGACGAGTGGCGATGAGGAGTTTGGCTTGTGGATTAGGGAGGAGTTTTGCAGCAACAACTGAATCAAGCCCTTCGTTAGCAGTGAAGCTTTTGGTCGAGATATCTCCGCACTTGTGAATCACCTCCACCTACGATCAGCTGACGTAATTGAGGCCAAGACAATAGGGTTTCTCGTCTGATTGGGTGTGGTTGTGGATTGGAGGAAGTTTCTAGGTGCGCCTACATCCGAGTTTAACGAGTGTCGATGCAGCATGATATCTTCATGACCGTGTGCTAAGGTATGCGGGCGAACTCTATTCCGCAGCAACTTAAAGACGACGCCCTCCCTTCCCCTTTTGAGCCATTCACACTGAACCAACTTACTTACTGTTGATGCAAAGTACAAACCATGTCTTCCTCTCCCACCGTCGATTTGACCCCATTCCCCGCAGCCGCCCCCGCGGGTCCCACGACCGAGCTTCGCTTCGCAGACGTGAGCCCGAGATCCATTGTTATGAATCATTATTACCTGTCCCATTGACCGTTATTATAGGTGGCTGTCACGGCGACTGCGAATGAGTTCAAGGGTATCTACCGCGGAAAGAAATGTCACGAGCCAGACTTTGTTCACACCCTGGAACGGGCCAAGGAGGCCGGTGTGAGCAAGGTCATGCTCACCGGCATGTCCCTCGCTGATGTGTCCTACAATGAAGCCATCGCCAAGTCCCGCCCTACGCAGTGCTACATCACCATTGGTGTGCACCCGTACCATGCCTCTGAGCTTGATGAGGGCGGTAAGACCTACCTCAATGATCTAGAGCAAAAGGTCAAGGATGCGCTGGCGCAGGATCCTGTTCACATTGCCGCCTTTGGTGAGCTGGGCCTCGACTACGATAGAGAGGTCCATGCATCTAAGGACGTGCAGAAACGTGCCTTCAAGGCGCAGCTCGATCTCTTTGTTGAGAACAAGTGGGATCTTCCGCTGTTTCTGCACTGTCGTGCTGCGTTTGACGACTTTGTCGAGATCATGACACCCTACGTGGATAAGCTACCCCGCCGTGGTCTCGTCCACAGCTTCGTGGGCTCCACATCGCAGATGGAGAAGTTGGTCTCCATGGGCCTCGACGTGAGCGTCAACGGCTTCAGCTTCAAAGACGCCGAGAGTCTAGAAATGGCGTCCAAGATTCCACTGAGCTCGCTGCAGATCGAGACGGACGCGCCGTGGGGGGAGCTCAAGTCGACCTCGGAGGTTATGAAGCGGTATTGTACCAATGCCAAGGGTCTTCCGGCGTCAAAGAAGAAGGACAAATGGGATGCAAAGTGCATGATCAAGGAGAGGAATGAGAGTTGTTCAATTGAGAGGGTTGCGTTTGTCGTTGCTGGGTTGAAGGGTGTTAGTGTTGATGAGGTTGCCGCGGCGGCGTGGCAGAATAGTGTCAAGATGTTTGGCCTTGGAAGAAGATAATGAATAGTATATATGCATAGTACGAACCTACATAGTATGATTGCACACAAAATCTACAGGTTCAAGTAAAGGACTAGTCTCAATATGCGATGGACACTATCAGGTGAAAGTGGCTGACGAGAGCCAGTGGATCCAGACGTATTCGGATCCAGATGAAGCTATACGAATATCAGAACTACGCCTCACAATTGGATCCTAAACGAGCCAAAGACTCGTTATCGATCGTGGACTTTTGTTTCAAGATGCTCAAGGCTGCAGTTTTCGAGGGTTGCCCTTAACAACAGGCTTCACCGCCCAGGCAGCGATCAAGATAAATTGGACGCATTCCCCGTGGTAGGTTGAGGCACAATTAACTTCAATTGGCAACTTGACTCAAGATGACTTTCGATCTTAACTCGGTTCCTGATTATGATGACCTTCCCGAGGTTGAAGGCATGCCCAAGGGCTGTGCTTGGGGTGTCTTTGACCAAAACGGTAAAAAGGACATGGTTGGAACACTCAACTTCTTGACTCCAGAGGTTGTCAAGAACGCTGCTCTAGAAGTCAAGGATGGGGTTTCAATCTCTCTCAAGTAAGAAGCATTTCTATCAACGGTGACAACGCTGACCTGTTCTAGCTGGCCCATCAATGCCATGAACAAGCTTGCTATTCCCGGGCGCAAGGCAGCTGAACACAGAGTCCTGTACATCCCTGAAAGCCTGGCTGAGCTTCCTTTCGAGCAGGGCAAGTCATGGGATGATGAACTTGACTTTAATACCCAGGGCAGTAGTCAATGGGACAGTCTGTGCCATTTTCAACATCAGGACTCTGGCTTGGCTTATAATGGAGCAAACCCGGACAAGGAAGCATTGTCTGCTGAGTCAACTGCGTCGAACACCATGCCGACGTTGGATCATTGGCATACACGCGGCTGTATCGCCGGCAGAGGTGTCTTGATTGACTATGCTGCCTACGCTGAGGAGAAAGGTATCGACTTTCACCCTTTTGACGGAAACCGCATCACTGTGGAGGAGCTGGAAGCTTGTGCCGCACACCAAGGTGTTGAGTTCCGGCCCGGCGATGTTCTTCTTGTGAGAACCGCTGCTACAGAAGTCGTCGACAAGATGGACCCCGTGGGTTTAGGCAAGATGGCCGCCGCTAAACTGTCCGGCCTTCACGGGTGCGAGGAGACTGCACGATGGCTTTGGAACAAGCGATTCTCGGCTGCTGCATCTGACTCGAGCAGCTTTGAGGCGTTTCCTCCTCTGAAACCTGATGGATCAATCGGTGGGATGAAGGATTTAGGTAAGTTAATCATCTGACCGATTGAGAGCATCCGTTAATACGATCTAGTTCTTCACACATATTGCCTCAGCTTCTTTGGCATGTCAATCGGCGAACTATGGGATCTCAGCAAACTGGCCGCATACTGCAAAGAGAAGAAGCGGTACTCTTTCATGATCACCTCGTCGCCTTTGAACCAGCCAGGACTAATCGGATCGCCTCCAAATGCTCTGGCCATCTTTTAAGCGTTGGATGTAATTGAGGGCGGACAGATGGGGATAGCCGGCGATGGACTCTCTCCGCATTCGCAGGTGCCGGATTTCCTTTCTTGGAAGCCCGATGGGGGCGGGGTGGATGTCATTGAGGAGCGATTAAAATGTTCCCATGACTTTGTGGAATAGAGAATAAATACTTCCTGGTAATTTGTTACTCTTGCGACCGAGCATAATCATCGAAGCGTCAATTGTTGGTTAAATAACCTGGGTCCGAGCTCAGCTGGCCGCTGTTCTTCAGCAAGCGATCATCTCCAAAACCCTCACCTACCGAGGCGATATTAAGCACTCGGATCTGAATTCAATTGAAGACTCGAACTTCTTGCCCGAGTTCCTCATCATCCATTCAAAATGGCACCCATCCAACGACTTAATCGTCGCATCGTCGGCGTTTCGATGAAGCTGTACTTCTCCGCCGCCCGTACCCGGGAGTATGTTGACCGGCTCCTACAACTCCTCTCCGCCGACTCTTCAGTCCTCAACGACATTGACGTCTTCATCATCCCCGACCACGTAACTCTCGTATCAGTCATCGACCAAGTCAAAGACCACAGAATCCTGTGCGGTGCCCAAGATACCTTCTGGGAGGATAGCGGCGCCTACACAGGAGAAGTATCATCTTCAGTCCTAGCCGAAGTTGGAACCCGTCTCGTCGAAGTCGGCCACGCAGAGAGACGTCGAATCTTTGGTGAAACAGATGAAGTCACGGCAAAGAAAGCTGCCGCAGCCGCGCGGAACGGGATGATACCCCTGGTCTGCATCGGGGAGCAAACCCGGGGTGAAACCCACACGACAGCCGTAACCCAATGCCAAACCCAGATCGAAGCCGTCCTATCAACCGTCCCGGAAGATGCCGAAGTGGTCTTTGCCTACGAACCCGTCTGGGCCATTGGGGCCGCGGAGCCGGCAGCCGCTGATTATGTGGTTGGCGTCACGTCTGCCATTCGGAAGCTGGAGAGCATTCAGAAGAGAAGCGGGTCTACGAGGATTTTGTACGGGGGAAGTGCGGGGCCGGGATTGTTTGAGAAGCTCAAGGATGGTGTTGATGGGTTGTTTTTGGGGAGGTTTGCTCATGATCCTGAGAGGTTTGTCAAGACGATTCAGGAGATTGCTAGGGAATGAACGCCGTGGGGATGTTCAAGGCCCTTTTAGGAGACAACTTGTCTAATCTGATAGCTCAACGAGTTTTCAGTATCACAACTACTTCTATGACAATAGACGCTTCTCTGCGGGAAGACGTCATCTAATGACTGTGCTGTGCCAGAAGACATTTGCACCCTCCTTAGACTTAGAAGACCGCTGAGGATGGGACTATTTCCTTTTGAAACTTCCGTATCAGCAGGGGAATACTCTCTTACTATACCAAGACAATTCATCCAAGACTATTTCAACAATGAGTCCCCTGCTACCTGTTGTCTCCATACAGTAATCGGAGGCCATGGCGAAGAAGAGATGTTTGGTATTCTCCCAACACAGGTGGGCAGATCCCCCAATACCATAAACTGGTAAGGAATTGGCATATTTCAGATCTTGGGGATATCAAAGAATGTGTAAAAGTTAAAGAGAATGAATGAGTGAGCGATTCATGCCTTCATGCGGGCAAGCCCTTTATACATGTCAATGTCGACTTACCGCCGTATCATTACCAATCCGACAAACTACGAAAAACCCGCAGCCCATTATCGAAGGATCGGATATTTCCTAACCCAATTGGAGGAAAAGTATCAAGATCCTAGATCTTTTCCTATCCAGATCCATACTCGTTTATCTCAACCTCAAACCCCCTTCGCATTCGGATTTTCCTCATTGTGGATCTCGTATTCGGGATCTTGACCAACGGGTCGCTTGGATCAACGCGCGGATAGTGGTACGCGAGCGATACGCTCTATCGTAATTCTTGTTCGTTTTCGCAAAAGGATTGCAGCAAGAACTACATGGATGAGAGGTAGGTGTTTGAAGCGAGCCGCAGGAGGTTATGGAGTTGGTCAGCGAGCTTTCAATCTTAAGCGATGGGGAGTATCAAAGCCAGCCTCCGCTACGAGGGCACAGCAATTGTATATAAACAGAGGGTTCTTCTTGATTGATATTTCTCCATCCATCACTCAATCAGTCTTCTTCTTCATTGCATATTCATTGTCATTCCTCTAAATTCAACAACTCAATTGTCAGATTCAACAACTCGTCACAATGTCTACCGCAGAACTCATTTCCTACGACGAGGCGAGGAACCATGCCTTTGACAGTGTTCTTCACCGAGAGTCAAAGAACTCCAAGGGTGGAATGCGTGCTATGATGAACAAGGACAACAAGGCCCACGCCGCTGCTGTTGACGACTACTTTCAGTACTGGGACAACAAGAAGGCTGAGGACGAAGTCCAGGCTGTTCGACAGGAGAGAACCGACAACTATGCCAGCCTCACAAGACAGTGAGTTCTCCTACTTTTCCAAATCCTAGCCATCTGCTGACTGTTTAGATATTACAACCTGGCCACAGATCTCTACGAGTACGGATGGAGTCAAAGCTTTCACTTTTGCCGCTTTGCCTACGGCGAGACATTCCACCGCGCCATAGCTCGCCACGAGCACTACCTAGCCCATAGCATGGGAATCAAGTCAGGCATGAAGGTTCTTGACGTTGGTTGTGGTGTCGGTGGCCCTGCCCGTGAGATTGTCAAGTTCACGGGTGCCCACGTGACGGGTTTGAATATCACCGAGTACCAAGTCGAGCGAGCCAGAGTCTATGCGGACAAGGAGGGCCTATCTCATAAACTCAAGTTTGTGCAGGGAGACTTTATGGTAAGTCTTGTTCTACTTTTCTGCTGCGTGGTTACTTACTGAGAGTGCTTGCTTTTAGAAAATCCCTTTCCCCGACAACTCATTCGACGCTGTCTACGCTATCGAAGCAACTGTGCACGCCCCTTCGTTGAAAGACGTCTACAGCGAGATTCTACGAGTGCTGAAGCCCGGTGGTGTCTTTGGAGTCTATGAATGGCTCATGACGGAAGAGTACGACAACGATGATCTCGAGCAGCGACGTATCCGGCTCGACATTGAGCAAGGTGACGGCATTGCCCAGATGTTCAAGATCTCAGACGGTCTCAACGCGATCAAGGATGCGGGCTTTGAACTTGAGCAGTATGAGGACCTCGCAGCCAACGATGACGGCCCTGCACCTTGGTACTGGCCCCTAGACAGCGACATGCGATATGCGCAGTCTCTCGCCGACATGTTGACTGTGTTCCGGATGAACAAATGGGGTCGTCTAGTGATGCACAACTTTATCGGAGCACTCGAGAGTCTTTGGATCGCACCTAAGGGAACAAGGAAGACTGCTGAGAGCCTGGGCAAGGCGGCAGATGCGCTGGTTGAGGGTGGTAAAAGGAAGTTGTTTACGCCCATGTACTTGATGGTTGGAAGGAAGCCTGAGGTTTGAGGAGTTTTTGGCAAAGCGTTTTCATTGGGCAGGTTGTAAAATTAATATCATCTGATTGTGTAGTATTGGTATTCCATTAAACAGTATAGATGCACGAGATAAAAAGAGGCTGAAAAGGCGGCATGCCTTGAATTCTGGAATCAGCGGGGTCCACACGAAAGTGCAGGTGAAAGCAGGTGCATATGCAACCACTACAAGGGCCGTTTAAGGAGGGCAACCATTAGCAAAGTCGGTCAGGGAGAGATTAATATCGTCTCTTTTATTGCCATCTATCTGGCTTGATTGAAGCAATGCTATGGTACTTTTTGTCCTTTCGAGTGTCATCTAGGGTACCCACGTGCCCAAACCTTAACCAACGGTTAAATCGGCTGCCCAGACGCTAAAACCTTTCCCATGTCGCAACCAAATCTCACCCAGCCTCTCTTGACCGCGCGTCCGACAATCACACGGCAAGGTTTGGGATGGAATCATGCGGACGGAACAGCAGCGGCCCGGGAAGGGGAACGATCGAGAAGCCGCTATGGAGATCGTTTACCCAATGCTTTTGCTGTGCTGGCAGAGCAAAGAGGCGTATGTCCCGGAAGATATGCCACCCGCTTACCAAGTGCCGCGAATGGAAGATCTGTCAGCGGGCCCCAACCCCGGTCGTCGACGCAAGGCAAGGCGCAGTCTTGGCTTTTTGTTTGGGCTTGATGGTGGCCGATGCTTGTCGATAGCATGGACCCCGGGAGATACTGACCAGCCGGTGCTTGCCCAGATCACGGCGTCAGGGTTCAGTCCATAGCATTGACGACTTGTCCTGTTGTATGACGAACCTGGGTCGCACATCGCAGCGAGATCATTGGAAAACCCTACAAGGGGACCAGCTCCGATGCCCCAATGGATGATCCCTCACAGGGCTAGTAGTGCGCGGCGAATGGAACCGGTCCATCTCACGTCATCATCCCCTTCGTGGCGGCTTGCTAGCGCCTCCCACCCTTGAACCGCTGGCGTTGTTCATGGATGGGAGGGCGATTGCGCGTGTGGCTGGCGATCGCTATTCGAGAAAGCTCGTGCTACTGCACTGATGCTTGCTTGCTACTGCTAGGTCGGGGATAATTTTTAATGCCCTGCGGTCCCCCCTCCTCTTGCGATCGGCTTGCACCCTCTCCTTGTCTTTTCCCCGCGAGTTGGGTTTGCTTCGTTGCGACCGACAGTTCTTCATCAGCAACCTTGAGCAACCCGAACAATAGCTTATCATTTGTGTTACGAATCAAAGAGACGGAAGATTCTGACATATCAAAGACGTGCGACACGAAGCCAAGGTCAAACAGCTCCAGAAACGAAACGAAACACCAAACACAAACATACTCAGACGTCACCATGCTGCGCAAGAAAGAAACCCTCACCATTATCACGCCGATTCCCGGCTTCATCCCCCGCCAGCTCGCCATCGACCTCCTCCACTCCCACAGCGAGATCATCACCCTCAACCCGCTCGTAATCTCGCACAAGCCTATTCCCGCGCCTCGCAATGCCGCCGCCGACGAGTACTACAGCACCTGGTACGAGATCACCGAGCGTATCCAGTACATCCCTGGCATGGGAAAGATTGGCTCTGGCAAGCTCACCTTCAACGGCTGCTTCCACGATATGCCCTGGGGTATGCAGTCACACATCTATATCCCTCTCGGCGTCGACATGAGGAATCGTTACCGGGTCCAGGGCAATCAGCCAGGAATTGAACCTCCCGAGCAGCCCGAGCTTGGCCTTGAGGAGTTGGGCGCACCTAAGGAGGGACTGTACCTGCGCACCGATGTCGACCTCAAGTGCAACATCACCATGATGGGTTTCGTCAAGGCTGAATCGAGAAAGGCCAGTGTGGAGATGGTTAACCGCATGGTCAAGAAGGCAGAGCTGCTTGATGCCGGCATTCTGAAGGGCATGTTTGAGGACGGAAAGCTCAAAACCATCAACCCTGCCGATCGATCAAGCGTCGCGAACAATCAGTTTCTGCGACAGCAAACCATGGCCGCCGACAATCAATTCCCTCCTGGCCCTGCCCCTATGAGTCCAGCTCCTCTTTATTCTCAACCTTACCAATACCCCCAGCAGCAGCAGCACCCGCAGCCATCACCAACATATCAGTACGCGCGCCCGGGCACAAGCGGTTCTCAGTATCCCCAGTCGCCGTACCAGATGCAGCAAGCACAGGCCCAAGCGCAGACGCCTCCGCCACCTTTCCAGAACACCAACAACTACGCACCTCCGATACCGCCAAAGACATCCATGCAGACCATCCCCATGGAACTTCCAGGCGACTATTATCACCCGCAGCGATCGCCAAGCCTGCACCAGTCCCAGCCGAGCCCCAACCTTGCCGCCAACAGCTACCGCAACTCGACCGCCTCTCAGGTCTCTTATGACCCAAGATGGTCACACCCGCAGGCGAGCCCATCGGTGCCCGACTCGCAGAGGAACAGCATGAATTCCCAGCACAGCGGGTACCCGGCGTCCCCCGGTCTTGCCCCTCAGGGTTTTACTGCCGAGTTATCAGCGCACAACGAGACAGCCGAGGAGCATAAGCACTAGCGGAAGCAAACTAATCATGACAAAAGCTTTTCTGTTTTTATCACATTCTTTTATGGAGCCAATGATTGCGCGGGACGGCTTGGAGTACTGCAGGTGATACACGGGTCAGGCGTTAAGGTGCAAGCTTGGTTATGTAGTTACGATTTGGTGCAATATACCCTGTTTTTGCAACTGAGATTCCTTTGTAGAGAAAACATGCTACAAACTTGAGAGAGCAAGTCGCCGTTGCGAATGGCTGATTAATTGATGAAGCGCGACTATAAGAACTGGCTGTTGTCCTCATGTTGGGCTGTATCGCACAGAGCCATCCAGAACGCCTACGACTGGACTTTTATATATCCAGAAAATCTGTCGGTACAATCTTTATATACTTCAACACGGCAGCATTTCCCTTGGTTTTCGCTCTCCTTCCTGCCCAACTCACTACGGCAACCCACCAGACTTGGAGGTCGCTCAACAAAGACAAGCGATCGCGATGCCAGAGGGCTGGTATCAGCTGGAGGGAGTTTCCCAGCGGTTAGATTCGCTTCATGTTATCCCACCTTTCACCTATATACCCCATTCAAATCTTCTCGAGCACGAAGCACCCCATGAACCAGCTAGGTGCCTCTACATATAAGACGTGCGCAGCCGTCTCTACAGTGTAACCCGTCGAGCATTTCGTGGCTGGGTATAACTGGCCGGACCGAACGGCGTATCAACATGAGCGAATGATGGATCCCGAAGCCCAATATCTTCCTGATTTGCTATATTCCCGGGTCCATCCAGGCCTTGCCTTCGCTGGGTACTTGCTGCCGACTGCGCGTTGCAAGGAGTGTCAGACATTCTTGTCGACAGGAGTCAGGGGCTCAGAGCAATGTTGGCAAACCTGAAGGGCCGAGAAAAACTGCTCAACTTGTTGACACATGCATCTGTGCATCGGTCCGCCCCTTATATATCTTCGCCAAATCCTTGGAAGGGAACGGCGGTCGCCAGGTACCTACACCCAATGGCATCAGCCAGGTTTTATCTGAACAATGCGGTGGGCTTCACATCAATCACTATTGCAACTCTTATCACAGCCACACCACAATATATATAACACACGCACCCTTGTGCCCTTTCTCTGGAAATCCGACACAGTTGTGTGCGTTACCTTTCTCCCTCAGGTTGGCCATCTTTGGGAGTCATCGAATGTGGGAGATCCCAACTGAGAACCATTTGCCGACGAGCTACTTCGGAAACGACAATCGACAATGAAGCTCGACTTCATATCACAAGATTACGACTTCCTCGTGCCGCCTTCACAAAGTGTATCTCTCTATATAACACCCCTAAGACGAGCACTACCCATATGCGGGACCAGTTTCTGTCTGATCTTCTAAATGCCGTGGAAGATGCAATTGCGCGGGCCTCTCGTACCATGCAAGCATAGAGGACTAGAGGAGAAACAGCCAAAGGTAAAAAGCGACGTTAGGCAACAAAGCAGATAGGACAAGCCAATAACATAATGTGGCCGTCGCTTGGCCTGACATTACGTGGTCGCGCCTTACTGGCACATACTTCACAGAGCCTATATATATGTACCATTCTGCCTTGGAAAGGACGTATCGCTCCTGGTGCACGTCACCTTACCCAATCTTTTGACTGTGAAGGAGGTTGTTGATGTCTGGGCTTCTCGAACCTGGCAGAAACTAAGAGGGAGATGGGCCCAAACACATTGAGCACGAGTAAGGCTTCGCAAACGAGACATGTCAGGAAAGACATTCGACATGAAGCTGGGCTTGATATCACGCGGCCTACGCCTCCGGTTATGGACCTGCTGGACTTGCCGAACAAGAAGCCCCTACTGTCGACTTGCTCGCGCTGACCTCACAGAGCGTACCTATCTATATACCATCCCTGAGATGAACGATGTCTCTTCCCTGAAGCACATCACCTGGTCCTATCTCTGAATTCCATGAGAAGACCCAACTGTGTGGGCGTTTCGAAGCGGAGAGGTGAAAAGAGGGAAGTGGGCGCCATAGACGCCAAATACAAGAAGACCTTTGCAAACCAGATTCGTTCCACCAGACAATCGACATTGCTTATAAAGCGCCCGCCCTCATATCATACAGTCTCGCCCTACTCGAATTGACTTCACAGAGTGAGCCCATATATACACCAACCCAGAAGCAACCCATGTCTCTGCTCTAGCACACGCCGCCTTGTCCCATCTTTCCGATGCAAAGGGAAATGCCAATGTCTTGGCTTCTCCCATCAGGCAGAAAAAGAAAGAGGGAGGTGTGCGACTTCGACAGGAAGTACATCAACCTTCGCCAGGAACACACGTCTAGCGAGGAGATCAACAGGATGTATGAATGGTTCGGCCTCACATTTTGAAGCCCTACCCTGTGAGGCCAGACTTTACAGAGCCTATATATATCTTCTCACCACCATGATTGACGTCTCCTGGGTGCGTGCCTTCGGTTCGCTTGGCTCCCACTCTACGTCGTGTCAGCTGAAGCGTTTCGCGTAATCTCACATGGAATCCTCATTCGTCTTTGTTGAGGGTCGCCTGTTTGCTAACGCGCCTCATCTTGTCGCGTCTGCGGAAATGCAAAAGACGATGCGATTGTGTGGGCTCTACTCTCTCATCGGACCTACTTATATAGCAACACCGCCCAGATGAAGCATAGCGGACAAAGTGTTCGAAATGACATATTGCCGTTGGCTGGCTACCACCGACACAGCCTCACCTGGGGAGAGCTTCAAACTCTCACCACTTATTCTCCACCCGAGAGCGTACAACGCCATGTTCCAGTGGAATATTCGCGACATCTCATGGGTCCTTCTGAGGCTTGACCACATTCCTACCTATATATCCTCCACGAGATCGACAATGTGTTCTCCCAGCGCAGCCCCTGACACCTACGCCAGATCTTACGGGTTCTGTGGGAGACTCCGCAGGGCAAACCCTCCCGATATGTCAACAAAGTCCTCTTGGGTCTAGGGAACGCTGATCTGATTTCAGCCAAGACTAGAATCGCTTCTGCAATGGGAAATGCACCAATTGTATGGGCTTCTCGTGTTCATAGGAGGCGAAAGACATGAACATCCCATTTGACGCATGGTGTTGGAGCGCCATGGTTGGAATGGAGTTGTCGACACGTATATATGACTCTCGGCCTTCTTGAGAGAATCGCTGCCGTTCAAGACACTTCCTACCTGTATTACAGGTTGCCGAGGAAAATGTGACAATGACGAGGGTTTCTCTCGCCGGGCAGTTGTCAAGAAAGACAAGAGCCTAGGTAGTTGCCATGCCTTTGCGAAGAGATAACCGAGATAACGAGAAAGATTATATACACAGGGATTAGGGAGTTCAGGATGGCCCCTGTCACTAATCACCACCATCTCACTTGCGTTCTCGAGTGTCCGGGGAAATGCACGTACTTGCCGGCTTCTCGTGTTGGCCAGTGAATAACGTCTGTTGGTCACGATACCAGGAAGAGGAAAATTTCGAGGGAGATGTCCAATTTATATATATGGCAGTCGGCCTCAGCACAGAGACGAGACAAGACGAATGCCTTGGGAAGCTCCGGCATGCATTTGCCAAGATCCCAATCGTGTTCTTGGACGGGTATATTTGGCCCCCCTGAGGTACACTCAAGAGTTCCAACCTGCTGCCAGCCGTGTATTCCACTACTGGCACAGGCGTTCATGGTGGATTTGTCATCGAGGTTATTACACTCGACGATACGCTCTCAATTATCCCATCTGAGCTCTGTGGAACCACCAACACGCAGCTCATTAAACTGTGTACATTGTGTGTCAACTGAGGAACGATGGAGAAACCGTGGGCTCTATTTGTTGCTGCAGTACGGGCCAGTGTCTGCGTGCCTCGGTTCGCCCAGCAGTTCTGTTTCCTTTCGCCCCATCGCCTGCATTCTGGTGATGGATATTCCCGACGCAGGTGCCAGCGGAGACTCAACCTCAAAGACCTGCAAGTTCCTTGCGTATGTATACTCGACTACTAGTCACTGTCGTGGCAAGACATCAACCTGATGCAGGGCAGGAACTCAGAAGAATATCTGGTTTGAAGGAAGAGACACAACAAGGCTCCTATACTGTCTTCTGGCACATTGAGCATCAGGCTCTGATCACAAGGAGCTCGAAATTATATACACGTCACTTGGCCTAGGATAGGCTGAGAACCACTAAGCGTGGGTTACGCGCATCATGCAGATTCGCGGTGAGGACAAAAACTCATCGCTGGACACCCATCAGACCTTCAAAGGGCTTTGTTATCCGCAAGAGGTTTTTCGTCCCATGGGCGGGTTTCTCTTACACTTCTTTCAATTCTATGCGCAGGCATGTAAGTTGAATAGGCATATGGCGCGGTCTCAACCATCCGATGTGTATGCTCCTTGGCTAGCAGAGCCCCTGGGTAGCAACACAGGAGCAAATCGCTTCGTGGACGCTGGGAGGGACTATAGCATCACCCTAACGGACCGTGCTGTGTGAACTCTCCTATTTGAGCTTTATCCTCGAGAGTCAACACTTGGGATTCTTGAGTGTCCCATGGATTGCCAACTCCGAAATCGACATATTTGGGAAATGCCTCGGAACTCTTGTACTCCTGTCACCCTGTTGTCCCATAACACCGCCATCTGTGTTCTGGTGACCGGCTTCGAGGATGTTTTCCATCGTCATAGCTCATGATGGTCGTGATTCGGCCGTTTGTTGCGTACCTTATACATACTTGGCCACGAGCCAGTACTCTGATGGTATCTGGATGGAGAAGCATCTGCTACCAACCCGTACCCGTAAGCCTCGTTACGGGGTCCCTGGGAAGAAATGATGAAGCAGCAAGCGGAACAACCTCCTTGTTGTCGGATGGTTCGCATTCACAATATTGTCTTGGCGGTTAGAACATGGCTATATATGTGAGGATGCTGGTCGCGATCCTCATTCTAGCTATGTCTGTCGACAAAACCTAGTCTCGCTGGTTCCCCCGAATGCACATCGAAAGGGCTTCACCAGCTGCTGATGAGCGTGACATCATCGAGACGATGGCCAAGGAGGTTGTTTCCCAGCTTCCCTCTGGAACCTGCATCATCGATATAGGTGCGGCGGACTCTACCAAATTCATCCGTTTAACCCAAGTTTCTCCTGGGCGGAATGTATGCACCTATGTGCCACTTGGCTTTTCCGCGGACCCCTATCGGCCCGAAGGACGAATTCGTGAGCAAGAGGCATTCGGCGATGCTCTGAGAACTTTGGGGAAACTGTTCGTGTCGCTCGTTTTAGCACTAGCCTGACATGTCCTATTTTCTTTTCGTACTCTGTTCTTGATCGTGCGCCCGAGTACTCTGATCAACATCCTGTCACCCAGCGATCATACGTGGCACGACCATCTCATTTCTGTGTTCCAAGAGCTCTCTCCCTCTGCGAGATCCACACATAGTGTGTTTATATATATATATTCACTAAGAAACTCTTTCCCACCAGCTCCTCAAGAATGGCACCTGTGCCACTGGGTAGCTGGTGTGTGGACATGGCTGCTCTGGCTCTGGCGTGTGTCTAACCTGCTACTTCGATAACAACGATTGGAGAGGCATTTCAGCCTAGGCTAAAGTGCGTCGCTATCGACGCAGTTAACAACTATATATATTACGCAGCGGATACCCTGCACACACGGTCCAAATGGCTGTGTGTCCGGTCCTATGCATCTAGTCTCGAGACAAAGATTTCTCGACCAAGTTCAACGCGAGAAACAAGAGGTTTGCAGTCAAACACGAGTCCATAACAACTATGGCGTCTTGCCACAGATCAACATCTGCACAAGAATGACGAGATAAGGGGTGAAGAAACGGTGCGAGGCGTTGGCCAAGGAAGATCCGACTCCTTGCGCAAAAGACCACACAGGTCGAGAGGGCGTGTTCTTGCCCTCTGGTATATAAATTCCATCTTCCCGCTTTCTAGGCACGTCGAGGATCGGACAAAGATCAAGCGAGTACCAATGCGACATCTTTACCCCGGCTCCGTCTACTACGATCACCGATGGCATCCGATGGACTGCCTGGGTGCACCACGCAGTTTGGTCCATGCCCAGATGTCGGCGCCAACGAGGGGATCAAGGCACTACGATACAGAAGACGGCTAAACGAAATCCACTGGAAAAGATGAGATTCGGTTGTCGAAAACCTGCCCATCAACGATGAAGCACAGTCGAGGCACCATTGATCACATCAGAGATTGCCTGATGACTGTTCATCCAACCAACCAGCGATGCTCAAAGAGGTGACTACCTTTTTACCTTCTGTCGATTCACAGACACGGAGCGCATGTGTCTCGCTCACCTCATTGACGGAACATCGCACCCCGTGCAGTCTCCCAGCATCACGTTGAACTAAGCGGCCTCGCTAAGTGCCCCCCGTTGCTCTTCTGGCTGGCCATTGAAACCTTCATCTTCATCTCACCTTATATACTAGAATGAACACAACGACGCAAAGAGTCCCGATTTGCCCCGACAGACGGATCGCGACAAGTGGTACAACAAAGCCAGCGCTCAAGTTACACCAACTAGTCGGAGCGAGGAACAAGAGCCCCAGGATGAACTCAGACTGGCCGGGGTCTTTGGCCCTTCTGCCTAAAGAGGAGCCACTTGGGTCAGAGAAGTCGGTCTAAGAAGGTGTTAACGCCGACAACCCTTCTTGGTCTTTCTGGCGCTCGCATATAGTTGACGCCTGCGATGCTAAAAATAGCGACTCTGCAATGACAGAACCGGGGTTTCGAAGAATATTCCCACACAGCTGTAGTGCTCCCTTGCGGGCATACTTGTTTGCCTGCGTTTCTGGACAGAACTGTCAGTCCGCCTGGCTTGTCGGCCGAATCTCAAAATCTATAGGGTCAATGAGTTCTTTATTTTATGAGGTAGGTAGCTTGTTCTGGGCTCTTACTATCTATGCTCTTGGCCGCGTTGATGCTATGTATATGGGTTTCTATGAATTGGCGGGCATGCACCGCCATTGCTCGCAATAGGCGACATTGCATGCGACGGTATTCGGCTCCTCTACGGGGATTTTTCGAGACACACCAGAAACGAAAAAATCATCAATTTGTTCCGTTTTTGGTAATCGTTGCGCTGAAATTGCGGCGTGGCTGCGGCTGGTGGTCGGGATGCGGAGGAATTGCGGACTTCGCAATCCCGCCAGCGGAGTCGGGATTGAACAACCTCGGAAACATTTGGGTGCTTGGGTTTGTAAGTTTTATGGATTCGACATTGAAATGGGTGACATTCCCGGGGTTTCAGTTGATTGGGATTTGTAAGGATGGATTTCGAGATTGAGTTGGGCGAGTATATATGATGTGTGATGATCGGTGTGATGGTGTAAGTAGGAACAGCAGCATAAGAAACACTCCCAAAGCAAATGATTCGCTGTGAAGCACATTGAACTTGACCAAATATCATCTATTTACTTATCATGGGCCTCTTTCAGCCAAAGGTCGAACCCCTCCCGCCCGGCATTGACCTCTCCTCCAAAACCGCCATCGTCACGGGCGCAACATCAGGCATCGGCCTCGAACTTTCAAGGCAGTTACTTGTCTTGAAGATATCAACTCTCGTTCTCGCCGTGCGAAATGTCTCCAAGGGAGAAGAAGTCCGAAAGGGTCTTCTCGCCGACACGGCCGTCAAGGCAGCCAATCCCCAGGCCGTGGTCAAGGTCATGAAGCTCGACGCTGAAGACTACGCCAGCGTTCAGGCCTTTGTGGAAGCTTTTAAGAAAGAGAACAAGCAACTTCATGTTCTAATGCTTAACGCTGGAATCGGCACTTTTGGCCGCGAGTTTGCGCCTACTGGCCACGAGAAGAACAACCAGGTCAACTATCTGTCCAACGTCCTCCTCCAACTCAGCCTCCTTCCTCTGCTCGAAGCCACGGCTGAGAAGCAAGGGTCGCCGACACGAGTCACATGGACAGGAAGCCGTATGCATAGGCTCACAACTCTGGCTAGCAAGGCTCCCTTGAAGCCCGGAGAAGGTGTCATTGAGCACTTTGACAAGGGAAATGCTCCCGCTCTGGCAGGTTACCCAGACAGCAAGGCCCTCGTCGCCCTCTTCCAGCTCGAGCTGGCACGGCACTATGGCCCCGATAAGGTCATCGTCAATAGTTTCTGTCCGGGAATGGTAGTGACAAATCTGTCAAATGTAGCGCCGGCGTACGTGCGCATTCCCGTTGACATGATCAAGGCTCTTCGGGGGCGGTCGGTGGAGCAGGGAGCTTGGATAGGGCTTCACGCGGCGCTTGTCGCCGGGAAGGAGACGCATGGAATGCCGTTGGATGATAAGGAAATTGTTGACCTAGGCGCATTTTTGAAGTCGGAGGAGGGCGAGAGAGTGAGGAAGTTGCTTTGGGATGAGACTGTGGAAGAGATGAAAGGGTTGATGGATGTGCCGTCGTGGATGAAAGTCAAGTCATGAGATAAAGTTGCGACTCTTGTTTACACTTTTTCGTTTGTTGCCATCAAATAGAAAGAGATGCTGATTCACGCATCGCCAACGCAACAACGCTTTGTTTTGATGATGCAAGTCACCGAAACAGTGACAAAGACATGCAGTGCAGCACATTGATGCCTGATTTCAACCCTCACTCAAATCAGGCCGTCGTCGTACACAGCCAGTGCAACACGCATCTCCAACGTTTCATCTCCACCTCAACCAACAAGGTCGCGCTTCATCACGATGAACGACGCGAGTGCGAAAGACGTGAGCTGTGCGGGCTGCAATCGCAGGTTCAAGAGCGATGCGGCTCTTCAGCAACATGTTCGCGATAGAAAGGATGCTGCTCACGACATGGTTCTGGTTGAAGGTGATAAGACGCCCAAGAAGGTGGTTCGAGCCAAGAGCATCGCACCAACACCCAAGGTGATGACACAAACTCTAACTGTGAGACAGCTGCTGATGTGAATCAGGCTCCAAACACCCAGAGCTCTCCAGTAAAGGTGAAAAAGCCCAAAGATGGATGGTTCTTTCATGGCACTGGCACACCTCTGCTCTCCATTCAAAGCTCCCAGGTCCAACCTGGCGATGTCGCTGTAACTAGTGATGGCGGATACGAGCTTCTCTGCAGTTACAATTGGGTCATCAAACCACAGCCCACCGTCTACGTCCCAGGTGAACAATTCTGATCCGGTTGGAAGATATCCCAGCTGACACTCGAAGGCGAGCCTCCGAGACTGGTCTCTAGATCCCTCCCGATGCGCGTCTCTCCAGACTCAGGCGTCCACTTCATCGACCAAAACAGCTTCCATGTGCCCAAGTATCCCTTCGAAGTCGTCTTTCAAGCTATGAATGCTATGAACCCTACGTGCAAGTTCAGCAATGTCGACGTCCTCACCAACCGCAACAGTCTTCGTCATCTTCTCGACTTCTGTCGTGGAAAATGCAGAGACAGCTTCCGAGTTGACCTGTATCTCATCCAAAACACGCTCATCGTTGAGAGACGTGAGAGATCGACCAAGGAGATGATCAGAGGGTCTGGAAACTCAGGTTTCGGTCACAGCTTTGAGGAAGCTGTCACTGAACCGCCACCGGGCATGACTGATATTGCAGGGCATCACCGTGTCCTCCGATATGACCTTGGAGGCTTGAGCTGCGCCGTCCGTTTTGAAGTTGACGCTGTTCATGTGATGCCAGAAGCCGACGGAGGCTCTCAATCACCTGAAGCGCCTCCTTGTAGCTCAGTGGACCAGCTTGCCCAGTCACTGGAGAATGTTGCCGTCGGAAGCTCGAAGAAAACACCCTCATCCCCTGGCGCTAGAAGCATCCAGGTAATCACCCGCGGCACAGCACCTCCCCAAACACAAGCAGCGGAGATCAAGTCCATCCGGCGCAACGGAAAGCCCCTAAGCACGATGCTTCCACAGCTCTGGTTCGGCCGGACTCCCTACCTCGTTCGGGGCTATCACGACGATGGCAACTTCACCTTGATCCGGAATGAAAACGTCGCGGAAAATCTCAAAGACTGGGAGGCTAAGGACCAGAGCCAGATGGCTTTGCGCAGCGTGGCATCACTACTAGGACAGCTGCGAGAGGTTGTGAGGAACTCTGAGACAAAGTCGTGCATTGCTGTGTGCTTGAGTGAGAAACCCTTGAAGCTGCGGGTATTTTCTACGACCCAGAAAAAGCTTCCTCTGCCGGAGAGAGTGATCGAGAGATTCTGGGAGAAAGACTGAGAGGGGATAGCCTCTTGGCTGATGGTAGTGTGGCATGAGGGGTTGTGTCCCAGTATTGCCGATGGTTCCTTTCAAGAGGAAAAGTAACGGTACTAACGATTTTACAATGATTATCATCTCTCGTGCTTACGGAAGCTGCAATAACGAATTCACGATGTTCATGTAGAGGTTTTAGAGTAACAATGAATGCCAGTTTTCAAGATATCACCGAAGAAAAGCGCTACTATAATAACCAGAAAGACTAGCAAGAGCTGCAGCACATGAACTCAATAGTTCTAAGAGCATTTGACATGCAGACTATTCATCGAAATTTCAACTGCGGCTGGTAACCATGTCCCTCAAAGCAATTCTCCCCAGCCCACCCTCAAAACCTTGCGCCCTGCACATCATTTAGTCCTGATTTCAGGAACCGGCTCACCCCTCTTGGGACACGCCGGGCAGAATAGATCAGCCGAGGTGCGTTCCATCGGGGTGATCTTGCCGCAGTCCCCCATCCTTCCCTTCTTCTTCATGGCCGCGGGGCAGATCTCCTGGGACCACGAGTTGTTGTAGAGCTTCTTGCACCAGGCGCATGTGGCCCGAGTCAAGATGCGCTTGCACATGGCTGTCCGGTGTTCCGCTTGTGTTGGTTTCGTTGAGAAATAGAGAACTGTCGAGGTGAGTTGCGTCGAGATGAACTTGTAGGGAGACTTGGAGGAAAGGGATGAGAAGTCAAGTCGGTTAGAGTTCTAACTACTTATAGTTGTTTGGTAGTACTGAATCAACAAGAATTATACATAGGTGTGTAAGACGAGAGACTGATTGAGGCTGCAGTATGGGGAACACAACGTCGACTTGGGAGGGCCAGTGACTAGGAGCACGAGTATGTCACGAGGAAATTTCACTTATAAACTCATTCACCATATCAAGGCTTCATTCATCGCAATCGAAATTCCTTTCTTTCTGACGCATCTTGTTTTCACTGCATCTCCTAGGTTCCCGCTGATAGGGCTGATCCAATACGAAGTCCCTTGTCTGAAAGACTTCGCCCACCAACACTAAAATACAGCATCTGAAGTTTGTGATCTTTTGTATCCTTAGTCTCTCTATCAACTGCGATTCTCTTTGTTTGCCTAAGGAGCGGTGAATCAAGCCAACATTTAGAGTAATCCAGTTTCAGAAACATAGGATTAATCCGCCCTACGATCACCCAGGGTGTGCCACGTCTGCTGTTTGTTGTTGACGGTGGACCTCTCTTATATGACAGAGTTGGCCTCTCTTTTTGGAGGTATTCACAAAGCTCTTGGCACCGTTATGATGACGGAAACCACGTTGTTTATCCTTGTCACTGGCTAGGTAGTCATGGACGATAGATAGGGAGGTAACCATACTCCGCTTCTCGAAAACATATTAATCAGATGACAAACAGCCAGGGGCGAGTCGATGGCCAGGCGAACACTCTGACGATGCATACAAGTAAGCAACAGGGTGAAGGGTTCAACTCATAATCACTAAACGGCAGTGATTAACATACGACGAGACCATGCAAGTTTGGCATAGACTATGAATCTTGTGCAAGGTGCTGCAAACTCCCGAGCACCAAATCCTCACTTGCATTTTTCACCTTCAAAAGTAGGTCAATATTCTCACTTACGGCGGCAAGAGAAACTGATGAGGTCGCTAAACTTGCCGTTGCCGTCCTCTTGGTTGTCATGCTAGTTGCTGTTGTATTTACAATCCTTGTCAGAGTCAACAAACCTGTTTAGGGGAAGAGTGTTTGAAGTGGGTCGAAGGTTACGGATATATAGAGGATCTAGAGGGTCAGGACGGAGGACAGGACCCTGGTAGAAACTATTTTGATAGGTGCGCAAAAGCGGATAGGAGTTTTCGTTATCAGGTCAAGTTTTTTGTGGTTGAAGGAATAGTAACTTTCATGGAGAAGCTGGGCTTTTTGATACTCATTCAAAAGAGAAAGAGCTTCATCCTGAGTTGAAAAATCTCTTGGCACTTCCAGCCCCGACAAGACAGCCTCAGATTCGGCAGTTGAGTTGATGCCTTCGACATATAGACGACTACACACCTAAGCTTGTACATAACCTGGTCTTTGATTCAGCCGATGCATGGTGAAGCGGATATTGTGAGTGATAGTAATACCCTGAGAGAGACTGAAGAAGTTTTGACTGTTTGCCATGGGACTGTTTCATAGTTATGAATCTGGCAATGCTAACAGACCCGAAATTGGTCCCCATCTGGATCGGATGACTTGGCTCAAGCTTGCGAGCCAAGACGCGGGGCGATGCTAGTTACAAGCTCCCGCGAGGCTGAATTCCTAAGATAGTTTGCCAAGACGCCAATCGGAATAGCTTCCCCTCAAAACTTAGACGCCTGTTCCATAGAGCGCATGGGCGTGGAGCTAGCCATCAACGACATTACGACTACAAGAATCCTTTTGGATACGCCTCGCTTTATCCAACATACCTTGGATAGAATGGGGATTTCATCATACACACGCCCATGTCAAGAAAAAAACAAGAGATGAGTATAAATATGTTAGCTGATCCCCCTCTTAAGATAGTTATAATAGAGTAAAACAAAAACTGATGAAAGTGCTATTAGATATTACTTCTCTTATAACATATTTTAAATATAGCTCTATTTATTCTTTACTAAATTCATTTATTATACTAAAGCCGTGTTCGTGAATACTTTGAAGAGTTCTGGTCTTTCGTTTATTCCTTAGCCGCCGTGCCACGCCCACGTCAGCACATGCCATGACGGCCTCTTTTCTCCTCAGGGGACAGCTTGGCCAATCAGTAGTCTGTCGCTTGCCGAGATATTTCTCGGGTACGGGCACAGAAAAGGGGTGTCATGTGTCCTCAAGAAACTCCTTAGCTGACCAGTCAATAGAAAGTGGAAAAAGCCACGGATGATCACTGTCTCCTTGAATCAGGCTGTGGGATCAAGATTTCAAAGCACTTTGGCTTTTCGGTGTTTTGCAGTATTGGGTTTTAATACTGCCGTGTGTCTTCAATTGTGTCCTTTGCTCCTGTGGCCGACAGCGATCATCGATGTCATCAAAAAAAAAAAAAAATAGAAAGCACTTTGGCTTGCCCCTCCCCCTTTATTGTTGTACGTTTTAGTGACAGCCGCTTGTAAAGTGTTTACAGACCATGGAGTTAGCACCTGGTTACGAAAAAGCCGCCAGTTAAACGAAATGACCTTTCTAGGCATTTTCTACCGCCTTAGAACAACCCCGCCAAAGCTCTCCATATGGCATTCAGGCTGCCCGGTGGCCCGGGTCCCGAGATTGCTGCCTTGCGCCTTATGCATCATGCACACTGACGTTTTGAGGCCCTCCATGATGCCTCCATGATGCGCCACTGTCTCACATTCTATGATGCTATTGGATCATGGGTCCGAATCGTATCATAGGGAGAGCCTCAACTCACTTTTAAGCCCCCTTTAAATCCCTAACTTGCGATCACCCCTTGGCATCAGGCTGTGAAGAGATGCGGTGAACCTGTCATTTTGAAGCTGTAGAGTTCAAGCAGTTGAGGCATACTTTTAAAGAACCAATGGCTTAGATTGCTCTGTCAATGGACTATTCGAAAAACTACACCGCTACCTAGTCTGCTCTGATTTTGGGGACAACTGTGGTCAACGCCTGTCGAGAAGTAATACCTGCTAAAATACATATCGAAACCCTAGGAGTGTGAAGATCGCTTCGTTCGACCTTTTCCCGGAAACAAAATACAACAGCCCTCTCACCTAAAGGTCGATCTCTTCATCATCCGTAGGTGGTGTGTTGATAGGTGTCGTGTGTTCATCCTGACCGTTTTCCATATCTCCCTCCTCGCCTAACCGCCATGCTACGAGCATCTGTGAAAGCTCGTCAACGACCCAACTCCTCCCGATACTCTCTTTTGCAGAATGCCAAATCTTTCTGGCCTCGCAAGCTTCAGGAGAATAAGCGTACCGTAGGAACTCGGGCCCGACAGTCTCTTCGAAAACAGCTTGGAGTTCCTTGGCCTCATCGTTCTCGGGCTTCTCCTCGGCAAATTCCCAGATTGCTTCCTCATTGATGTATTCCTCTATGTCATCTGACCAGTATGCCTCGAGCCACAGCCAGGCTGGAGGTGCGAATGCCACAATGGCTGGTGCATAGTGGGCTTCATCCCAGTCCAAAATTCCGGTTACAGTGGCAGTCTGGTCATCGGGCGTATCAACCATGATGTTGCGGGGAAAAAGGTCTCCATGGTGGAAGTGATATGTCGGAATATCTGGTCCAAATGTTCTGTGTAGTGTCTGCATTGACTTTACCATATCGATGAGGCCTAGCCAAGGCCCTTCTCCAAATCCTGGCCCCGAATACTTCTCGTGCCAGCGCAGGAGGCGCTCGCAGAGCATGTTGACTGGATGCTGGGTCTCAATTGGCCTCTTTGAATCTTCATAATCATCCACAAACTTGAAGTCCTTAGTGGGGACGGCAATGGGAGAACTCTTGCTCTCTTTGAAATCCGGCAAACCACCTGAAGGATTGGTGGCCTTTTGCACATCGAGAAAGAAATTAGCCATATCTTTGGTGACTTGGAGTCGCTGTTGGTGGTTCAATTTTTTCCAAATATCATCTAGACGTTGTCCAGGGAGTCTCTGTTGCAGGATATACGGCTGGCCGGTAGGATTTGCAGCGGAGGAGTCTTCTTCTATAGCCACTACACGAGGAATGCCGACAGTAGTGTAGGTGCTCGCAAGATCAAGGATACGCTTGTCATAGTCCAGATTTGCTGATTGGAAACGTGGGACGCGAAGGACGTAGTCTCCTGGACCTAGAGAGCCTTTAGACGGTAGAGGATTTTCCTCGGAAGGGACACTGCCCCCCTTTTCTGCATCCTTGACGTCGGAGGGTGGAGGAGGCTCTGGAGCGACTGCAGGCTCCTCTAAAGTGGCTGCCGGCTTTTCTGGGACGTGGATGGCAATGACCCGATTGCTAAAGCCGCCCTTCATCCGCTCAGTGCGAATTTCGTCCAAGTCGTAAGATGGCCAGAGAAGCTTGCAAAGTTGTCGAACTTTGTCCCGGAAGGTCCCAAACGGCTCGTGCTCTTCGTATTCGACCGAGGAAGTCGGAGTCGCGCTCCGAGCGCTCTCGGACATGCTTTGAGGAAGGGTACCGTATTCCCCCTTCTGCTCGACGTGGGAAGGGAGTGTCCGGAGATGTTGAGGTGCTTTGTTTTGCTTGGAAGAGAATCAGGCTGTGCTCTGCCGGCACCTCCTTGACGAAAGCTTAGTCATTTGGAAACAATCAGGTGCTTTTTTGTTTCAGACGGCTCGGCGACAAGGGAGGATCATACCGTGCCTAGATGTGAGCTTGCGATATCATCAAGCCGATACATTCGGCTCCATTTTGGATATAAAAGTTAGCATCAAACCTCAGCAATACTGTACTCCTGCCCTCCTCGGGGAGTCATATCTATCAGGTGGTCAGCATCGGTGCCCGACTGGCATCTTGGTCCTGTCGGCTGTGTGTAACAAACAAAGCGAGCTGTCCTTTTATACGTTGCATTCTGACCGACTACAAGGATTCCTCACACCATTCGCGCCTCGGAGTAACGCATGACACGGTATGCGTGGTATCGCCAATTAGAAACCGACAGCTTCTCGCACCACACGGTCAGCTGGAGCTCCAACAAGTTACTTGCATGCCAGCCTGCTTATGCACAGTTCTTTTCACTAGATTATCAATGGACAAAAGTTGCAATGTGCAAAGAGGGCCTCATCGCCTTATGTGGCATCCCATGGGGATAATGTGCAATTCGTATTGCCTTGTAGAATCATACCTCAGACTCGGCTGATAAATACCTGGGCCTGCTCGCCCCTCATTTCCTTCATTCTATGCCAAATTTCAGCCTCTTGACCTCGATTCTTCTCACCAGAAGTCACTCCAACCATGCCCCGTATGACAAAGTCTCGCACAAATTCTCACCATTGCCCTGGCGCAAAGCTCGACGGCAAATGTCGATGGAGCAAATCTACGCCACGCTATTGCAAGAACCACCAGGAACTTTGCAGAATTCACAACTGGGCTTACCTCAAGGACAAGGGAGAGAGATGCCCCCGTTGCCCCAGGGTAGTATCATGTACACGTCACCCCAACGTTCAATACTACAAAAACGAGTCGTGTACTTCCTGTCAAGCCGAACAAGCAGCAGCAGCTGCTGCTGCTGCTGCCGCCGCCGCCGATCCAAATACATGCCCTTACAAAGAGTGGGGGCAATGCCGGTGGAAGAAAAGGCTTCAGTACTGCACAAACCATCAGGAAATGTGCCCAACGCATCACGAGCTCTACGACAAGTATTACGGATGCCAGAGTTGCCAAGCTGGCATTTGACACCCATATCCATGACATATGGATCCTTGACAACATGGCATGGGATACGGTCTGTGTAGGTGGAGTGTAGGCGTTATACAAGAATGAACTCGACTATGACTGTCTTTACTCTTGATAGTATTTGGGTAAATCATTTCCTTTTGGCGTAATTCTTGTCAGTTGGCACGTGGGAGGCATGAGTTTGTTCCCGAATGAACGGTTTTCTAGAAATGTGGGATTTAACCATTGAAGACTTGAAATAAAGCAAGAAACTAGAATGTCAAACGCCTGCTTTACAGTTGATAAGGGTCCAAAATTCCCTCACGCATGTGCCCCTCAGAGCTCCCGACCGAGACCGAGAGGCATGAATGTGCACCGGTCTGATCGGTTGCCGGACCTCCTGTTCCTTTTTAACCGAGGGCTCAGCTTCTCAGTCCACTGTCCAGCCTGATAAAAACTCTGAGTATGAACGAGAGCTTTTCTCCATATCATACCTGCGTCATGAAATACCATCAAGTACATGCTTCCTCAGCTTCAGGTATGGATAGACTGAGCCCAATTTCACGAACCCCCAAGGTTGAAGAGTAATCACCTCTACAACAAGATCATCGTGTCCGCCGTCTAATGCAACAAGTACCTCTTACCACGCCTGTTTAACCTGCTTCGATATGTCCAAATTCCACGTACCCTGCCAGATAATCTTTCCAGCCTGGTCCAGCTTCTCGTAACGGAAAATGCCAGCCTCGTGGTAACTAGTTTCGCAGTTCCAGATTTCAAGAATCTCAAGCTTGGGCATATGCTTCGCGGCCTGTGCCACTTTCACGGGCAGCTCGTTTACCACGTCGCTTGAACGTGTTAAAACACAATTTGATGCAAGTGCAAGTGTTGCTAAAGATGCCCAATTGTGAGAAAGATCATGTGAAAAAAAGTCTTGGGCATCAAACGCGAATGACATGGAGAGGTGTTCGAGCTGATTGCTCCATGGGCTTTCTGTCAGGACCTGAGAAGTTGCTTGTTCGATCGTGGTAGTCTCATTGTTCCTTGACGGTGGTACTTGGTATTGCACTCGTCGTAGAAACTGAATTGCTTCAGGGAAGGTGGAAAATGAAGCCCAATCAGCCATGAATCTGTCCAACATGTTAGCATTCTTGATCATGTCCTGGGGAATTGGTGCGACTAACCCCTGTCCCACTCCCTATCGCTCTCTGTCCGATTGTAGCACCATCTCTCAAGATGAATGACCTCGAGGCAGGGGGCAGCCTTAAATATGTCGGTAAAGGCTTTTGGGCTGATGTTCCGAAAGTACCGTCGACGAACGAGAAGACGGGTGATGACTGGCGCGCTGGGAAGAAAATGATGCTCGCCGAACTGGAATTCGAGGGACCGCGAGCCCAGATAACTCCGCTTCTGTCGTTTCCATTCCCCAGAGCCTAGACCCCAGGGAAGGTTTTCAAAGCGACTCGCGTGATCTATTTGTGAATTGCCTAAAAGGCATTTGGGCTCCTCATGAGCCAGCGAATCCAAGTTATGCATTCTTGTCTCAAACGATGAAAAGATGCCGAGCTCGACTGTGAGGCTGTGGTTTTGCCAGGTAGAAAGGAATTTCCAGAGAGGTGAAACTCCTAGCGTGAAGATACAGTTATTGAAGTTGGAACAAGGTTCATGATCATATTCCCCGACTGGTATCTCCAAGAGAACGTGCTTGACGTAGCCTCTACGGCTAGATGTATGATCAACAAGCCGTTCAAATTTTGAAATGCAGGCTGGGCGAAGGGAGAGGTGGTGAAAAGTTGACTTTTCTACAATTCGTTGCCACGATTTGCAGACGCAGGCGAAGTTCGAGGGACGGGCCAGTCTGTCCTTTGACGTGTTGTGCGGTAGCATGAGCCATTCCAGGATGTAGAGCTGGATTTCTGGTGGGAATATGCTCTTCTTTGCAGCCCTGCTGGCGGTAGATCTGGTCACGCGAGTCATTTTCAGGTCGAGGTTGGATTATTGGAAATGAGGAAACGATTTTCAATCGATGTCATTATATAGTTAGGTATCTACATAGCATCAAAGTGAATTTCTGAGCAATGGTTTTTCTAAGGCTGCAATATTTAAATAAAGTTTTCTTCTCAACAAAATATACTTAATACTTGCAGTAAAATGCATCCGAGTTGAGCATAAGTATTCCAAAGTCTCTGTTGATGTCACCTAACAAGCCCGGGCCTTTCCAGAACAAACTTCGTTCCTGCTATCCACTGATAGAGGCAGAGTCATCAAGTGATTAAACTATGGTGTTTCACCAGATCAAAGCCAGGTAACGACAACAAGTCAAGTTGAGAAGGACCTTACATGCCTACTCTACACTTCATACAAGGGTTAGCTTAGAGTTATGTAATACTCATAGTCACTCTTCACATAGCTCTTCTAACATTAGTAGAGATTCATACTATGCCTCTGACTAGACCCTTTAGCCATGATTGGTCAAGGAAGACAGATAATACAACATGACGGTCAAGTCGCTGCATGCAACCAGATTTGGAAGTCTAGGTCACTCTATAAAACCCGAAAACATATCCACCAAGGCTGTGCATAGATAGACAGACGTATTGGTATATCAGACTGACGATCCGTCTTCACGTGGCACGGGAACTTTTGAAGTAAGCTTACTATGATGCCGATCTTGTAACCTGTTTCATCCTTCGTACCGCTTTAAATATGGCGGAGCAGAGACACATGAAAAGTTATGTCATGGTGCATCTGAAGTAGATACTTCGCCAGACCATGAAAGGAATGGCACACTGTAGGTTGGCAACAAGACCTTTGCCGGGCTATGGAGACGCAACTTGGAATAGAATAAGTAAAATATATTCTCAAGTCTATACGTATTCTTGGATTTATAATTATAAGCTTTTTATGCTGTGATTTGGTTAATCAAAATGCAGAGTAGGCACTTGCGAAGTGTGTCATTTTCTTCATGGATCACTAGATACTATTCCGACGTACTATCCAAACGCGTAAACTTGCCGTCTTCTTTCTAGGACGACATGACTTGACTCGTGTTACACAGTAAATTCATACTGTCAACGTCGCAAGGATCGGCAGCATGCCAGTACCAGTTCTCTTTGGGCGATATCCGCTCACCTCGGGACATCGGCTACGGCAGTGAAACCTACATATTGTGCTCTACCTTATCCGTACAAGATTAACTATGCCAAGTCTGACATCTTCATCGACCGCTCCAATCAGGCGACACAGTTGGCAGACATGATGCACCGCCTTTGATATTCCTGTATGATGTTGTAAGAGATAGGCGGAGAAAGTTCATAGCATCTTAATCCATTCACTATTCGTATTCCAAGACAAGCTACGCAATTGCTTACGGTCCTTTGGAAGAGCGTCATGTTAAGTGAAGAATCTTCAGGTATAAATTGGCAGGATATCCTGCGAAAAGCGAGGCTTCATCAAACACCAAGGATCCCAGCATCAGGACTACCAGCACGGGAGCAATCAGCACATACTCTTCATAACATCAAAACACCATCACTCTACCTGATATTCATCATGAAGTCCTACATCGTCACATTTGCCTTCCTCGCCAGCCTCACCCTCGCAAACCCCATCACCCAAGCCCCAGCAATGATGCCCAGAGCCGACAACTCTGAAGGAGAGCAAGTTGAAAAGAGAGCCTGCAACAGCAGAGTCGGTGATGACTGTGGAGGAAAGTACGGAGGCTGCTGCGCTGGCCTGACTTGCTATGTGAGTTTTCAACCACCCAACATCGTATGCCAGAAGCTGACTTTTTCAGGTCACCTCTCTTCCTCTGTATGGAAAATGCAAGAAGAACTAAACCGAGTGTGGACTTGATGATACACGACGCGCGTCTAAGACTACCAAGATGGCAGGGATACGACAGGGATGGAAAGGCAACACTCACTTGCTGAAACGATGCATACACTTTATGGATATCTACACCAACATAGCCACACTCTCTCAAGATAAAAAGTGCGCACTTACCGTCAAAGCTCCTACCTTGCAACGTCTCGTGTTTTTAGTAAAAAGATTCGTACGAAGCCAACACTTCTTGATAACCTCACCCTTTATCATTCTGACTAAGATTGTCATAACCAGGTGGGTCATTAATGTGAGACCTAGTTGAAGACGGCACTGCCTCGGCATGTCTGAAAGATCAACACTTGGTGTGTGGGGGACTCATCCCCTATAGTGACATCATTGAGGAGCATCAAATCTCCAGGTATCATCTTATTGCTCTAGTCTCTTTCTCTTTGTCATGAAGCAATGCCACGCTATGAATAAAACTCCAAAAAGACACAAGAAAAACAATGTACATGCACTCTATATTGTGCCTCTGCCATCTCTAAACACCTCGTCGTACCAGGGAACCTCGGCCTCAGCCGTGGCGTTGCTGTCGCTGCACACTGTATCCCAGTCGGTCGCACGCAGCTCCCACCTTTTGGTCTCCTTATTCTTGCCGAATAACAGCGACGTCTTGAACTCGCCCTCGCCGCGGTACGGCTTGATCTCGAGGCTACCGTTTCTCGCGTCGAGGGTAGTCAATGATGTTGTGCTATTGGGCTGCATCTGCACCTCGAGCAGATTTCTTACGTAAGGAAAGAACCATGTCTTGTCCCACCAGCTCGACCTGCGACTCTTGAGACCATTTCTCCAAGCATTGTGATGAATGGCGACAGGGATCGCTGTCGTCCAAAAGTCAACATATAGGGGAACCTCACCCCATGTGAGGTCCCTATCTGAAGCTTCGACCAGCTTGGAGAGCGGATTGTCGGCCTTGTATATATCGGCGGGGACGCCCCGTATCCGTGGTGGTGAGACACCTGCCTCGCCCGACTGCTTCTCCAAGGTGGCGGGGTTATCAACGGAGACAAAGTAGCCGCCATCTTCGGAATAGCAGGTCGGATAGAAGAGCTCTTGTGTGTAATCGAGACCGAGATGGTATTCGAATTCGTCGCGTGACCACTCGGCAGTGGCTCTGCCCGCATTATCATCGGCGAAATCGTCGAGGTTGACATGTCGACGCCACAATTCCTGCTCTCCAAACACCTCTGCAAAAATGCCTTGATCGCCCGCGAGGTCCTCATTGGAGTCGATCTCCAGGAGATCTCTGTCCATTCTGTCCTTGACGCGCTTAAAGTACCGACGCATGTCACCCGCGGGGCCCATGAAGCTACCGCTGTTGACATACTTGGGGCGCATAAACTTCCACCGACCAATCTTGTAATCGGTCAAGAAGCCAAAGACGTCGGGCGGGAGGGTACTTTCGGGCACATCGTGGCAGTAGAGGTTGGAGATTTTGTCGCGTGGGGCAACGCAGCCCTTCTGAGCAGAGATGACAATGGTCTGCTCCATTAACCCTTCTTCAAAGCCATACTCTTCGAAAATTCGCTTGTTCGCCCGTTGGTTGCTGCTAAAGTATCGATGGAGGAGGACGCTGGGGGGAAGCTGCATCCAGATATCGTGGGCATCTAGCATGAGCACCAGATCGTCGTCGCCGAGCTTGTCCTGGTCGGGCGCATCTGGACCCGTCGCCCACTCGAGGTAGTTGAGGGTACCAGTGATCTTTCCCAGCTGTGATGGGCCAATGCCCTCAGCGTCGGTGTGAAAGTCTTTCTTCCAGTTGACGATTACGGGCGCTGGATACCCCAAGGCGACGATGCTGCTGATGACTTTGCAGAGGTCATGGCTGGGTCCGTCGACGGGTAGGACAATGACGAAATTCCGGTGTCCGGCAGATATTGATGTCGGTGATAGGGGGGAATCGAAGTGTATCGGTGATTGGGGATGCCAAACACTGTCATTAAGCATCTGTTCGCGTTGGTCAGCTATGACGACGGGATGCGGGCGGGAAGGGGGGGAAGATGCGGGTGCAGTATCACATACTAGGTAACATAAAGTTAAAGTGACAGATAGAAGAGTAAACAGAAGCAGACACCCCCTCCTCGCCAATCTCAGCTTTGAACCTCCATTGAAGCGGTAGAATCTATATCGAGGACGCAGCGTCACCGTCGCGCCTGGGAGGGCAATGTGTGAAGACATGTGTCATGGGGAGACGAAGCAGTGGAGGAAGGGAGGACTTTTTCGCATGACAAAGGGGAATGGAAAAAAAAGCGAATAACGAGATAAAGGGAGGGAAAGGAAAGACAAGCAAAATGGTGGCGCCCGGGAAGAGAGAACAATATAAAACAAGGCTTGCTGTGCGTTTGTCTTGTGTGCTGCACAAACAAAGCAAAGCCCATCTCGAGGTCGATTGCACTTGATATTTGTACAATTTTTACTTGTACTTTGCAGCACCAGGCTCTCGCACTCCATCCCTGAAGAAGAAGGACCAGAAAAAAACCTCGTCAAACACCAAAGTCAGGCACGCCCCGAGGCGCTTGACGTTTCTGCCTGTGTTGATCACCCTCTTGCGCCCCCAAGAAGTTCCCATCCTTTCTTCAAGCCCAAGGGGGCGTGTGTATAAAGTCCTTCCTTGTCCTAGTGGAGGTTTTAGTTGCTAGCCCTGCTAATTCGAGACAGATCATCTCATGCTCGGGCCATCTGACTGGCCGCAAGCCACCTAGGGCTGTGGCCGTGGAGCCAAGCCAACTGCCGGGGAGAAGCCCTTTTCCCCCTGTCATCATTGTCTTTTTCTCCCCTGGTTTGTCGCTGCTACGACGGTTGCGCCATGAAGGATCCAGCTAATTTGCACATGACCAAACGAGAATCGGTAAAACTGGGTGACAATCTGCGTTGATTGCCATGCGCTGCCTCAGCACTGCCAAAAGCCTAGACTCCACAACAATGAAAGAACCGCCTACGCTCTCCATGAAACATTCCTTGCGAAAATGTTGCAGTCTGACGCCAGACAATGAACGGTCCAAAGTCTAAAAGCAGCGATTGGATCTGTTCCTTGTCTTTTGTACCACGATAGCGCAAAAAAAAAAGCCTCCGACTCAGCCCCTGAACAAAAAAGAATGCCTTGCTTGTGAAACGACGCTCACGCAACCGCTGCCCATTTCAATTATGCAGACACAACCAACAGCCTCTCAGCACATGGCTGGACCAATGATTGGATGCATTTCTTCCCCCAGCTACCAACAGTGTGCAGTCGTCGTCTAGCTAAGCGTGCATATCACAGTGGAACCATATTTAGCCAAGGGGCTGAATTCCTTCCTTCTGTCAATCCATTCATCAGTCTAACCATAGTACCAAGGTTAACCCCCCTTGTACATGGCAAAGTTCGAGACTGATCGATTGTTGACACGCGGCAAAGAAGGCTGCTGTAACAAGGCTCTGCTAAACTGTCGTCGTGCCAAGGGGCCCCGAAGGATGACGAAAGATCGGCCGCTAACTTAGCCAAGCATTTCGCCAAGTCGGTTCGAGCTGACTACGTAAGCTCCACTTCGCCCAGTCAAAATTCCATGGTCGAATCCTTCCCGGATCCCAGCACGCACCACCACGAGCCTCCTCCGCTATCAGGCTGAATAGAAGCATTTCGGACGAAGCCACGGACGAAGCCACGGCGCGTGCAGATACCAGCCAAAACTGACTGGCATGGTGGGTGCAAGTATTCTCGTCCCAGATATTCGGCATTTCCCGATCGGAGCTGATTATTCAACTTGTCTTTTCCAGCTCCGTTGGCAATCGGAAGAGGCTTCTTGCTTCGCCACAGATACAACGGTGACCACCTGAATTGAGCTTCAACCACCTCCCAAAGAAGTCAAACCATTGATCATTAATCATTTTAAATCTTCTCATCTCCGTCGTAACGACATTTTACCGCAAGTTGCTAAGCCGCCGTGATCTCGAGTGGGACGCGCAATCTATCTAGGCACCGACTTAAGCAAACCCCTAGAAACTCTGCAACTATGGACCAACAACCTGCATCATCACGAATTAAGATATGATGACAGATTAAGCGAGTTGCCCAGCCTCGCGTATTCAAACGTTTTCGGTTCAACTGCATTGATTCTGTCCCGCTTCGCCCTCTTTTTCTCCTAAACGGCTGCCTACCTATCAACGCGCGTCCTCCAACATCACGAGAAACCTCATCCAGGGGGGGAATTATCTACATTTGGATCTGAATAAGGTTCTTCTAAGCAGATGCCTAAAATCAAAAACCGCCGAGATGTCAACCGCGTGTTTGACAAATGATGCCGATGAAAAAGAAAATCCCGCGACTATCGAATCCTACCAGAGTGGATGGCATACTCCATAACGCCGACGGCAAAGTCTCCGTGCTTCTCCATGACGGGCCTCATATTGTCCCTGACCCTGTCGCTAAGGATCCTGCTCCCGACGATTCGACACACAATCTCCCTCATGGCCGTGTCGGTCTGAGGCGTGCCGAGGTAGAGTTCGTCCACGACGTCCGGAAAGCATTCCGCATGCTCCCACTCTAGCTCGACGGCCCGGTAGAATCTATCCCTCGCCAATAGACGAAGTGCTGGTACGTCGTATTTGTCCGCCATGATGTATAAGCGAAGGGGGAGTGTCATGTCGTTGCGGATCTTGACCAATCTCTGCATCGCCTCGTCTTTGTCTAGTGCCAACAGCTCACCCAGCTGCATGATGGACAGGCTTGGCTCTTTAGGGGAGTGTTCTGGTTCTTGCTCGCTATTGGAAGCTCTATCACCATAATACTCGTTGTATTCCTCCTCTGGCTCCGAGTTTGAGTTTGACCTCGTCGATGTGGGACTGGGTGGTTCGTAATCCAAATCATTGTCGTCAGAGTCGCCTCCGGTAGGTCCAACTTGGTTAGAATATCGCGGTCCAGGACAAGGAGTTGGCGGACAGTCACCCGCTAAGAAATCTTCAGGCACACCAGGTGTGTTGTTGAGGTTCTCCTGAACCTCTTCAGGGCTCATCATGGCGACGGTGGATGGCTTTCCCCACGTCTGGTTCACACCGTCAGAGTACGCCCCTGTGTACAGGAACTCAAGAAAGCGCTCAAGTACATCAGGGTCATCATCAGGCAGCTCAACAACACGAGAAGCAGCTTCCTGTAAGGGGTTAGCCGTCAGTAAGGCCCCCGCCTACGAGTGTGATTACAACCTTGAAGTTGCTGCTCAAGGCCCGGTCAAAGAAGGTGGACTGGGTACAGACGATGGCACGGTGGGCCTTGAACTCACGCCCACCGCAGCGAATCGTCATGTCGGAAAACTTTTCGCTGTGCAGCAGAGTCGACAGGGACGCGTGAATCGACGTGGCGCAGAACGCGTCTATCCTGTCGTCCTCTTCATCCCGATACTCGTTTCCGGTGGACGAGGGAGCACCTGAGTGAGTCGGCATACTCGTGTTGGTCAGTTGCCAGGAGGGTCGGCTGCTCAAAGGATCCTTCGGGAAATGACAGCCTCGTTTTCAAACACTTGGCTTGGTGAGTCTTGTTGTTGTTTGGAGGTTGGGCCACTTGATTGGTGGGCGAACGCACGTTGGCGGTTGATGGAATATGCAGGTGTATTCACTTAAGCCATTTAACCGGCATTGGATCTCCGGTGTTAGATGTCCGGTGTTGCTACTCTTGCTGGTCTTGTCATAAGAACTTGAGTTTCCATGCCTCTCCATTAAATGAAGTCCCTGCTCTGCAATATCTGAAACCAGGGCAATGGATCAATCAACCCTCCAAATTGCTCAACCTGCTCATCACTTGGTACCTCATTGCCGCCCTCAAAACACATCAAATCTTCTTGGCTTCCTTGAGATAATCCATGACACCCACTGCCAGCTCTCCATTGGCCTTCATCTCCTCTCGCATTCTCTTGTTCATCACATCGTCCTCGGTCTTCATGCTGATGAGCATCTGCAGTGCTTTTCGTAATGGGTCTTCGGCTGACCAAGTGTTTTTGTAGATCATCTCGACAATGGTCGAGAAGAAGGCCGTGCTCTCCCACGATGCTGTGCTCCATGTCTTTTTACACATCAAAAGATCTTTTCCGACTTCGAAGAATCGCTCGCGAGCCAGGAGCCTCAGCGCCGGAACGTCGTACTTGTCGGCCAACACGTAGATTCGAGCCGAGTGCTCCAGCTTCCACCTTCTCGGCGCTCTCTTGTCACCTTTGACCAGCGCCGCAGAGGTCTTGAAGGTATATGGGCTCCATCTGAATCGGCCTACTGTCGTTTGTCGCTTCGGTTGCGCCTTGCCACTTCCCCCCCTCGTAGATTTGGTGACGGTGTAGTCGCCGGAGCCGGGCGCGCATCCCAGTTTCGTGAGAATATGTGTCTTGGTTTCCTCCACCGCGCCCAACACTGTGTCTTCGTCCAAATCATCGACGCTATAGGTGCCAGTGTAAAGAAACTCGAGGAAGGACAGGAGGGCTTCGGGATCATCCTCTGGAAGATCGACGATTCCTGAGGTTCCCTCCTAGCATCATCAAATCAGCAGAGCGCAAATAAGTAGGCATAGCGAATCCAGAAACCAACCTTAAAGCTTCTGGTGAGAGCCGTTTTGAAGAAAGGACTCTGGGGGCACACGATGGCACGGTGCGCTTTGAACTCGTAGTCTTGGCATCGAATGGTCATGTCGGAGAAATCTCCACTAAAGAAGAGACTGTGTAGCGATGCATAGGTCGAGGTAGCGCAAAGGCTGTCTATGGGCAGCTGCTCGGCCTCCCATGTTGTTGCCATGTTGGTTCCTTTGACGCGTTCTTGATTGTTGAGAAGGAAGAGGGAGAAGCGAAGCAGGTGTGGTGATGGATAAGTCGCTGAGGGCAAGAACCCATCCTAAGGCTTAGGTAGGGAATGAGGGTTGGTACCTGAGGCAATGCGCATGACACACAACCTTGCCTTCCACGGCAGACCGATGCAGATTTTCAGTAGAAACATGACAATTGAATGCGCAAGTTCGCGACCTGAAGCATTTAACCGTCTCGAACCCGAAATTGAGGGGCATCTTGCACTCACAGTGAGCCTCCACCCGTTCTGGATGATAGATTTACACTAGCCCTTCCCATTGGAGAAATTGAATGTCCCCTATCACAACGCCTCACCTACTCAACAGGAGGCTATTTTTGTGAACCCTGGGGCCTCATAATTCCCCTTGAAGACTTTGCTGATACCAAAAAGTAGTACTGAAATCCAGGTGCCATCAACGGGCCAAACGCTGCAGCCCAAAATCTGTCGCAAGAATCACTGCCACCCTATACCATGCAGGGGCCATTTTTCGGACCTCGCATAGCCCTGCCTGATAAGCGAGCACTCTAGCAGTGGAGCCTCATATCGCTACGATCGCCTGCCGACCATACGTCTTGACTCCCTCCTGTGCTAAATCCTCGTCATCGACAGCATCCAAAAGCCAGCTCTCAGGAAAGAAAGTCTTGAACTTTTCAAGCGTGCGATCAAGCCCCCTGTAAACATGATCCTCAATCTCCTTGTGCCAGTACCACGTCACCGAGGCACCCCCAGCTGCCACCGCGATGGACACGAAGCATGGCGCCAGCACGGTCGGCTCTGGCCACCTCGTGATGATGAAATACAATGCAGTCCCTATTGCGCCAGCCCAGATGCCAAAGTAGACGATGAAGAGATAAAGAAGGCACAGGCCAACCGCAGTAAAGACAAATACAATGACTGTGAAGAAGAGGATGAGAAAACGTGCAATGGCGCGGTTGCCCACCGAGTTGAGCCGACGCGACGCGGAGCGGGATGATGTGAAGCGGTTTAGCATCGTCACCCGAGCCGACATGGCGAAGACCCGGATTGATGGAGACCGTAGCATGGTGCGTATTAGGTACGTCACGATAAAGACCAAGCTGAGCGACAGCCCCCAGGTCCATATCTTGGGTGGCGTGTCGGTGAGCTCAGCGACTTGCATGGAAAAGACGGATGTGATGAATGATAGTGGGACGAAGAAGAAGGCGAGCTCGGTTAGCTTGTTGATGCCAGAGGTTTGGTCAATGACAAGCGTCGATTGAGCGAGGCCGGTCGATGCGACGAGGAGATTTAGTGTCTGTTCAGAACGCGATTGGAGAGACTGTAGATCTGCCATGAGCTCGCCCAACTCTTCGGTCAACTCAGGCGAATTGGAGACGAGACTGGTGGCCTTGTTGTGTGTTATCCATTCTCTCAGCTCTTGAAGCGTTGAACGAACCCAGCCCACGTTCTGCCTCGTCATGAGCCCGGCCGATTCAAGAAGATGCATGTGTAGGTCAGCACCTAGATCCGCGTCGATGTGGTCAAGCATCAATCGCAACTCGGCGAGCAGCTGCCAGAGATCGTCCAAGGTGAGTCGCGTGAGTACGGACGGAATGAGGGAATCGTCATGGCAGAGCTCGCTAGCTGGGACCTTGCTGATGTAGCGGTAGACCAGGTCCAAGGTAGACAAAGAGTACTTCCGCGCAAAGTCGCGATCACGGACACAGGGTTGCGGAGCCTTGTAGTCATCTCGCAGAGTCTGTTCGTACTCCTCGTCGTATTCCGTGTCACTGTTATACGACGAGTCGGTCTCGTATGTCTTCTCATCTCCATGGGCCAGCTTCTCCTGCAGTTTATCCTTCTTGTCCTTGAGTCGCTGCTTTCTGGCCTCTTTCTTCTCCGCTTTGATCTGTTTCTTGGACCGCGCCGGCGGAGGGGGGTCAAGGTATGTCTCGTCGGGATGCGCAGTTCGCCAGAGTTCCTCTTCCGTGTACGACTCAAACTCTATAGCGCGCGGCATGAATGTGAGCGATGGAGTAACCTCTTTCGTCTTGTCGTGTGTCATGCTACGCGGTGGGTCAAAGACTAGGACAACTGGGCTCACGTCAGCTTACACTGGGTCATGTTGGTATATAAACTCACTCGTCTTCTTCCCCTGATCGTCCACGCTTGACCAATAGCCCACCCCCTCAGGGGCCATGACTCTGAGATCTCTGTTGGTCCAATAACTCGGGTTCCGGGGAAGCACGGGATGGAACGTGCTGTAGGGCCGGTACACATTGGTCGTCTTGGTCCTGGTCGACGTGCTCTCGAGCTTGAGATGTACCGAAGATTTGGGCAAACCACGCATCTCTGCTTCTTTCTTGAGTTTCCGTTTATGGTCCTTGAGATTCTCCTCTGCGCGCTTCCTTCTCTTCTCTGTCAATAGCAGTCCATACTTGTCGAGAACAACGTCGCGCTCCATAGTCCACCGTCCGTCGCATACTCGTTTGTCGATCTCATCTTCATAGAAACCCTTTCGGCCCAGGTAGTGTAAGTGACCCAAACGACCCCAGCGGAGATGCGCCCACTTTCGAGACTTGGTCCTTCGAGGTACGTTCCATTCCGTACGCTGACCGATCCCAGGTAGGGCGCGATGGCGAAAACGGGTCTCTCGCTCGGCCCAGTTCATCCAGACGGCATTCTTTAGCTTCAGACCGCTGTCACTGGCACTATAGCCGGATGCGACAAGGTGTTCATACCAAAACTCAGGGTCGATGGAGTACAACTGACCCAGGGCTCCCATGACGAAACGACTGAGGTCGCTCACCATGATGACCCGTAACTGAGTGCCGGCAGGGCGTTCTTCGAGCGCGGTAGCAAGTTCCATCTTGGTGGCGATCGGTTTGCTTCGTTGAACAGTGTCATCGGAAAGATAGTCGACAACCGAAATGCTGGCAGACTCGAGCCCTTCGAATCGCTCGCGGCGTGTGATGTTGAGCCATCGAGGATCCCATCGCGCGCGGTTGTCGAGCTCATTCATGTATAGCTCAGAAACAGTCTCGATCCAGAGTGCCTGATTAGAGAACTCCTCATGCTCTTCCTGATCTTCGAGAATGGCTTCGCGGATCCCAGCAACCTTGGTGTCCATGTCCCGCTTGCTCCTCCCATACGACATGGAGCGCGTAGTCCTTCTTAGTCGAACATGGCGACTGTGATCAACGTCCTTTGCCAGCTCCGAGTCGAAGCGCGGTTCAATATGATCCTGGTCAATCGAGTTGCGCGGCACACTGTAGTGAGGGTTCCAGCGCTGCGACGAGGGCCAGTCGAGCTCGTAGCTGGCGAGGCGCTCCTCATCGGCGGCCGGGGGCCTCTTGCTGAACATGGCGCCGGCGTTTGAGCGACTTTGCCAGAGACTTGGATAGCGTCAATATGGCGTGAAGAGGGGAAGAGTTCAGTTCAGCCTTGCGATGAACCGAAACGGGACCTGAAGCTGGGGGCCAAAAACGAAATTGCGCCTGGAGCTGCAGCCAGGGTCTTGGCCCCATTCTTTTGAGGCAACATCCCTGCAGTCTGGCCTGTTAGCTACGTATATAAAGAGCATCGCGCCCGTTGCGCTTCGTGGTGCAATCATGGTGCGGTCTGGCCAAGAGCTGAAGCTTGCAGATGATGAAGAGGATGTGGATGGTTTGTCTGAGTTGAGTTGCCAAGGGAGAGCTCAGCATGGGGAATGCATGAGTGAGAGCGGGAAACAGTGGAGACCCCGTGCTAACGCACAGCAAAAGCTTGGCCATCAGCATTCCCCGATCCATGAGAGGTGATGATTAATTTTCCTTGCGTGTGTTTGGTCATGTTCACTAGGTATTGAAACATTTTCTCTATTGCTACAGCTTGGGTGAATGTCCATAATCAAGATCATATCTTCCACCTATCACAGTCATCCTACTTGGAAGTCGATTGGTGTCACCTTCGGCACAGCCAAGCCGGTCCCTTCCAAGCTATTATGATCACGGAGTTATTTGAACAAAAGCCAAAGATGGCCAAACTGCATAGTCTAATTCTTCCGATAGCCTTATCCTTGTGCTGGGTGTAAATAGTTGTCGGTGTGTCCGCCTCTACCTACCACTTCACGACGGCTGTCTTAACTTACGGTTACCTCGTCCCATCTCACTCGTTGGCACCGCCCCTCGACCGATTAAGGCAGTTCGGTACCGAATTCTGGTATCATCAATCGCCCAATCCCCGGCTTCGTATTGACTAAAAATGACCATTCCCCAAAAACGCGGTCGACCACGGAGTCCGCGGCGTCGCATCCACCCGTTCTCGGCCTTCTACAACGGCCCAGGACCCCTAATCGGGAAATCTGCCGTAGAATCGGCAGATGGCTCCCGAGCTCAAACACCCGTTTGGGCCCGTATTTGACCCCGTCCCCCCAGGTCCGTGATTTCCTCATGGGGCGGTGAATTGGCCTGAAACAAAAGCTCGGGAGACCCTTGCACGGACGAGAATTCTCCACGGCCCGTGGGAGAGAAAGCATTATTTTCTCCGGACGGCAATTCGAACGTCTCCAGAGACGCGGATAGAATGGGAATAAATACAGTCGAGTGCCGTCTTGGTATCTTGGCTTGTTCATCTCATCTTCACCTCGTCTTCACTGTAACACCAAGCCTCAACCTCAAACCGTCATCATGCACTTTGCTACCCTCGCCACTCTGACTGCCCTCGTCGGCACCTCTGTTGCCGACACCTGGGGAGGTTCCGTGTCTCTCGGCCCTTCCAAGTCCACCATCATCAAGGCCGTCACCACTCTCATCCCCGGCGCCGCGCCCCCCACCCAGAACGGCATGCTCTTCCTGTGGCCCGGTATGTCCAACGGCACCGGCGACCTCGTCCAGACCACTCTTGAGGCTTGGCCCGACAACTCCTGGTGTGGTGCCAAGAAGGGCGAGTGGTGTGTCCGAGCCTCCCTCTTTGGCTCCTTCGGCCAGCTCGACGGCCCTTCCAGCCCTGTCCGCGGCGACCAGAAGGTCAAGATCACCTACACCCTCCTCAGCGACAACGACACATGGCGTCAGGACGTTACCGACGCCGACACCGGCAAGCAGCTCAGCGTTTTTGAGCACAAGTCGGGCCCCTTCATGCGCGGCTACGGCACCGGCACCGAGTGCAACGGTGGCTGCAGCCCCACCGTTTCTGAGCAGCGCTACCTCAACACCGAGATTACACTCGCCGCCGCCGACCCCAACTTTGGCAAGACTATCGCTACTGCTCAGAAGGCTACCTACACGGGTCTGACCAGCAGCAACGGCGGCAAGGTCTGGAAGATTAGCGAGATCCGCGTCCCTGCCATGGTTTAAGGTCTGGGGGTTTGCATGAGACGAGATGAACTTGACATTCTGTAGATGATTTGGGTGTACATAGGGGTATTATGTGTATATACGTTGAATATCAAATGCGTGGGGCAGATTTGCCCGCATATGAAATGTCTTGCTCTCCCATTACGGTTTTGTGTGAAGAATCAAGTGTATAGCTAGGGGTTAAACTCCGCAGGTATGCTGACATTTCCTATCTTTCATGGACAGTATCGAGTCGAAAGCTTGCTGGCCAGAGGAATCGAACAAGCACCCAATCCAGAGAACCGACTTTAACACCTTTTGGGCCTCTGGCCATGAACACAAGCTGAGGTCTTGAATAATGCCATACATCCACTCCGTAGACATATCGTCGTCTGGAGAAACAGTAATGTTCCATACAATGAGAAGCCAAAACAAAACACCAAGAGGTGGTTTCGCAGAAGCTTCCCTCAACCGGGACAAAGAATCCTTAAACATATCATCCAGGTACTTTTGTCGTTGATTCATGCTCCGCCATCGGAAGAAAATTGTCGCCGTAAATGCCATCATCCCGACGCGCAGGGCATCTTCGATGGGTGACTCTGGAAATGAAAGAGCCAGCAACCGGTATAGGATCGAGACCATGATCTCACTAAAAGTGTTTGGTTGGAGTTTTCGAGACGTTTGATGTGCGAGATTGCCGAGCATCGCAAATTCTTGCAGGTCTTTCCAGACGTTGGCTAACCTCTTGTTCAATGTCTTGATAAATGCCGTGGCCTCTGTTTCTGGAATGTTGACCTTCTTTAGGCCGCGTATGAGGCCCTGACTCGAGATGTATGGGTCCCAAGAGATATCTGTATTGAAAAAGACTGGCTTGCAGCCGAACCGAAGAACCAGGCCAAGATCAACTCTGATGCATATTAGTCAGGGTCTCAACTGGATGTGTGTGCTGCATACCTGCACACTTTTGCTGGAAGTCTAGCATTGTCGAACCTAAGCATCTCAAGACCACCTCGAAGGTCAACTATTCTCGCCATACCGGCCAAGTGATTCTCTGCGGCGGGGCGATCACCAATAAGCTCAGCAGTCAAGCCCAGAGTGACAACGACCATGATCGTGGCGTCTGATATAGATGCAGGGTTACCAGGGTCGTTAAGTCGCTCTTGGAGGAGTCGAAGTGTTTTAAGGAAATGGAAATGTGACAATGTGCCCTGGTCTCTGCCGAAATATTGATCAAAGTAAGCCTCGATGGAGAATATGGCTGAGTGAAAGTAGACCAGATCGACCAAGAGGTTGGTTGTCCAAGAGGATTGTGACGCATCGACTTGAAGGCAGATTTCTGAGGGATATAATGCTCCCTTCATCCCATAAAAAGCTGCAAGTCAGGTCAGCGACGAACCAGCCAGTGATCAGTTAGACATACATCTAACCAAGTCCTGTTTCATATAGGGCTGAAGAGGCTCTGGGAAATCTAGCAGCGAGAAATCCGACCCAACACGGGCAGGGATGAATCCATGCTGAATTTCTATCTCCTTTTCCGTGTCCCTCTTTAGGATCCAAGATTTGACCCCGGGGCGATCCTTTCGTGAGGGCCTGCCTCGAGACACATGACTTTTTACAAGTTTTTGATTCTTCGGACTGGGTTTCTGTGATGGTTCCTCGACTACAAACTCCAGTTTGCGGCCTGGGCCAGGCATTAGTCGTCATAAAGCTGTTGCCTGAATGTTGGCGTACCTGGAGCGGTGTGTGGCCTTTGGCCGGGCATGGTATAGTTGAAGGAGTTGATCTTTTCTAATTCACGAAAACGGTAGTTTTTCGAATTAGCAGCTTGGGAAATGATAACGGTCGTCCTAGTCGGCCCCGGTGGAGTTGTCAAGATGCATGCGGTGGTTGAAGGAACAGAGTTGCCACACGAGGTTGGTGCCCGGAATGCCGGATGCTTAAATCCGATTGCCGGGTAAGCCCGCGTAAGGCTGACTGGGCAACTGGGTGAACATGTGCGGGTATTGGGATGGATGCCTCGTCGAGTTTTTGTAGGTATGCTTTGGGGATGTATTAGAGCCCTCCAAGTGATTCAATCACAAACTGGTCTAATTAATTACTCAATATCACGGTAGGATACAACTAAGCCACCAACATATCCATGGGAACCATCCCGCAGTGATTATGATCATAAATAACATTCCGCTCGCCCTACATCCGAGCAATTATATCCTGCACCCCAGCGAAACTGAGCTCCTGGAGCGTTTCGTTCCAAACCTGCTCCGATAGTACTTCACCATGGGTGTAGAACCAACATGCCAGCCTAGACTGTGTTAGCGATGCTCCTCAACTACAGGGTGTCATAACTTACGGAGAAATCTGGCAGTTCATGAGAAAACAGCCGTGAGACTCCTTGCCATGTCCGAATACGGCATCCACATACGTCGCCGCACCCCTGTTGAGTGGTCTACCTGCGATGGTGTTGAACATCTTGGCAGCAACCGCGATAGCTCCTGTGGCGTGCTGAGGTAGGCCAGTGCCTTTTGTAAGACCAGGGTCGACCATGTTGATGATTACTTCGTTGGAGTCGACCTTTTCTGTCAGTCTCACGATGAAGAGTTGGTTCAGGAGCTTTGACACGCCGTATCTCTCCTGGCCGCTCCAAGGAGTGATCGCAGTGTCATCGAAAGAAGCCAGGAGGGGGCGCTCATCCTTGTTCGGGAAGTTGCAGAGATGGGCCGTGAGGGAGTTGACGATGGTCAGCCTGGGTGGGCCTTGTCTAGTTACTTTGGTCTTCAATACCGGGATAAGTAGAATTGTGAGAAGTGCCGTGCTGATGTGGTTGACCTGGATAGCCTTCTCGTGTCCAGTTGCAGCCACCTTTTCAAAAATGAAGGGTGCGAGACCGGCATTCAGGATAACAGCATCAATCCGCGTTAGGTTGGTTTGAACCTTTTTGGCAAAAGCTTGAATGGAATCGTACGACTCCATATCGAGCTGCCAGACCTCAATCTTTGCGGAAGGCGCCACGGCTCGAAGTTTCTCGGCAGCCGCTCTACCTCTTTCAAGGGATCGCACACCCATCACGAGATGAGATAGGCCGATAGAGAGGAGCTGTTTGGCAGACTCGAAGCCAAGGCCAGTGTTTGAACCAGTGATGACAGCGCAGCTACCCTGTGCTTGGGGGAACTTTTCCTTGGTGAGGAGATCGATCGTGGTGCGGAACTGGTTTTTGACGAAGATGGATAGAAAGTTGGGAGGGAAAGGGTCCATGTATCTTGAGGGGACCGACTGTGAGTCGTTGGTGTCTTTCTTGCAAGGCATTGTGTAGATGGAGGGGAGGACGTGAGCAGTGAGCGTACTGAATGGATTTTGTAAAAAGGTTGAAGATGATGATGAGTCCGAGTTTAGAACAGAGAGACTCTAGACATTTTTATACTTGAGACTGAATACCTCTGACAATACTTTTCTCTTCGAGCATGGAGTTAAGGGAGATTGGGCCATGAGGGCATTGCCAAAAGAGGAAATTCAAAAAATCTTGGCATTGTGGAAACTTCGTCATAGCCAATCAGATTCGTTCTCTCACCGGCAAGTTGGGCCACCATCGAACATGGGTTGTTGTAAGAGAATGTGGAGTCTACATATGAGCTGGAGAAGAAGACAGATTGAGGATTAATAATCTTGTATGGAAGATATGGAGTATCCCGAGGTTCCCGATGATAGAGGTACGTAGCGAGCTCATCGCCTGGTTGTTGGTGAAGTTCCGACCCTGTAACAGTCTTAGGTGGGCGGTGTCTGCAACTGTACCTAGCCATCTGAGGTTTCAAAGAGATCTGCAATATGGAATCTAATGAGTACCATTGACATAGAGAAGTTCCCTCAAGAAAGAAGACAAGAGCCTTGTATTTAGTGCTTGGATTCATCTCCATTCTCAGTACTCCGAAACATCGATGCCAACCTGCTCACCTAGCCTCTGACTATCTACTGCCTCTCGTTGATATGATGAAATAATGCTATGTGTTGCTCAGACTTCTTATACGCTCGTTAAAGATGTATGTAAGATGGCGGCAACTGTTATTTGTTTCCCCAGTCCCATCTTGAAAAATGCCGAATCTTGGTGGGGTTGCCGAGCTATGCTCCTTCAGGTAACCCGAGGCACCTTGCAACTGGGCCGGGACCGGGACCGACGGGAGTTGTACATGTTTATGGGACCAGATTTATAAGTTGCTTCGTGCTTGCCATTTGGATGATTATAATACTTCGATTTCAATATCTTTATCAGCGCCAAGAAACGAACCATGTCCGCTGCCAGCCAGAGACTAGAACAGCTGTCACAGCAGCTTGAGACCTCAGGTCAACGAGCTAAGCATGCTCTGCTGGAAGCAAAGCCGAGTGATGTAGTAAGTTACAGGCCCGAGTTTCATGAGTGATGATGGAATACTAATTTTTAACTGCGTAGGTCATCACCGTCGCTGTGCGCACTGCTCTGACCAAAGCCCGCAAGGGCTACTTGAAGGATACGCCTCTAGAGGGTCTCCTTCAGCCTCTTCTCAAGGTCTGTCAACCTTTGAATTCCCATCACAAATACTTCGACTAAACTAACCTTGTTTGTTTCTTTAGAACGTCCGGGAGAAGGCTGGCTTTGAACCAAGTCTCGTCGAAGAGATTGTCGTCGGCAATGTCCTCCACAAAGACGCTCCCTTCGTGACAAGGGCATCAGCCATCGCCGCAGGCTACCCAGCCACAACGGCAATTTCAACAGTCAGCCGCTGGTGCTCCTCCGGCCTCTTGGCCGTGGAATCGGTAGCGAACAAGATCGCCGCTGGTAGCATCGACATCGGTGTAGCCGTGGGAGCTGAGAGCATGAGTATCAACCCCGACAACGGATCACCGGATTATCCGGAGGAGTTTGAGAAGAATCAAACGATTAAGGATATTAAGATGCCCATGCCATGGACCTCTGAGAACGTGGCTCGCGATTTCGGCGTCACCCGAGAGAAACAGGATGAGTACGCAGCAGCTTCATCGCAAAAGGCCGAGCGCGCTCAAAAGGCTGGCCTCTCAGCACAAGAAATTGTACCCATCAAAACTACATGGAAAGACCCCAAGACAGGCGAGACATGCACCGTCGTCGCGGATAAGGATGATGGTACCCGATATGGAACGACCAAGGAAGGACTCTCCAAGATTCGATCTGCTTTTCCCCAGTGGCCGCCCGCTACCACGACAGGTGGGAATGCCTCTCAGATTACTGATGGCGCGGCTGCGGTGCTTTTGATGCGCCGTGATGTCGCACAGCGGTTAGGAGTACCTGTTCTGGGCAAGTTTGTCAAGTCGACCGTCGTTGGACTCGACCCTCGCGTTATGGGTATCGGTCCTGCTCTTGCGATTCCCAAGCTGTTGGAAAAGGTTGGCATCTCCAAGGATGATGTCGACGTCTTTGAGATTAACGAAGCATTTGCATCCATGGTATGAAACCCCATGACTCTAAGAGTCCTCGGAGACTGACATGATTAGCTCGTTTACTGTGTAGAACACTTGAAGCTGGACCCCGGCCGTGTTAATCCCCGCGGCGGAGCAATGTACGGGCTCTCGTCCCCTTCGTGAATGAAGCAAGTAAGGCTGACCATGTTTTGATAGTGCCATCGGTCACCCTCTCGGTTGCACAGGGGCGCGCCAGATCGTCACAGCTCTGGCTGAGCTTAAACACACAGGTGCCAGGATTGCGGTGACCTCCATGTGCATCGGTTCAGTAAGTCTTCTGTTGTTTCTACTTTCATACAGTAGTACTTTAGTTACTGACGTTTGACACAGGGTATGGGAATGGCTAGTCTGATCGTCTCGGAGCAGTGAGTCTAGGCTATATACGCGACGGTGAAAACAAGATGTTGTCAGACGGGCACCGGAACGTTTGACTATTTTTAAGCTTAACGCTGTTTCCCTGATGCTTCTTTGTATACTAGATTGCAATGATGGGAGGCGTACATCTATTAACAATGAATGAAAAGCTTCCTCAATTTGATGTCCCCGGTAAGGGCTTGTGAGAAAGCAAAGTTCAAGTCCCTCAATATCAAATTCAACACTGCGTTGTCCCACGTTCGAGAGACTGCAGAGGAGTATGATGCAACATGCCATCTTTTCGTGGAGAATCCCTCAGCGTGGGGCCGAGGTGGGACGATAGCTGATCCGCATGGCGTTTCCAATGCAGAACCAACAGCCATAATAACAGTGAACATAAACAAGGTGGGACGATCTTGGACATCAACTCCCTTCATCTGACCCCACGTTCTTAGCTCCCGAGGGATCTCCCCCCTGCTTCCCCGGACTCCTAGCCCTGTTTCCCCAGATTCTCAAGCCACTCCCGTGTTTCCCCGGACCTGAGGAGGAGGCTGGCTCGGGTATAAAGGATACTCTATTAGATGGAAGATGGAGATGTTCTTGTTACAATACATCCTCACATACCACAGCTCTAAAGCCCAGGCTTCTACTTAAAATGAGAGACACTGCCACCCACGAAGATGCTTCAGTGGTCGGAAAACCTTCGCTCGATGCCATTGAGGACATCACCGAAATTGAACCCGTCACGCTTGATAGAGAGACTAACAAGCGCATTGTCCGCAAGATCGACTGGAAGTTGATGCCAATTGTACGTGTGACATGTTTCTACGAGGCAAAGCCCCTCTGACCGAGTCTTGAACAGCTCTCCATCACCTATGCCCTCCAATACTACGATAAAGCCGTCATCTCCCAGGCCGCCATATTCGGCTTGCGTTCCGACCTCGGCTTGGAATCCGGCCTCCGCTACTCCTGGGTTATGCTTATCTTCTTTTTTGGTCACATGGTGGGCATGTATCCCTGCTCGTTGCTCGCCCAGCGCTTTCGCCCTCGACGAGTTTGTAGCACGCTCAACATCATCTGGGCCATGATAGTGCTCACGACCCCCGCGTGCAAGTCATACTCTGGAATCCTCGCCAACCGCTTCTTTCTCGGCCTGGTGGAAAGCGGTATCAGCCCCATCTTGATGTTGGTTGTTGGACTCTGGTACACACACGAGGAGCAGCAGTTGCGGAGCTCCTGGTGGTACTCCTTCAGTGGCGGGAGTCTGCTCATAAGTCCTTTGGTCAACTTTGGCCTCGCTCATATCACGGGAGGCAGTTTGGCATCTTGGCAATACATGTTTCTTGTCGCTGGTGCTGTGACCCTCGCGTGGGGAGTTTCGCTCATCTGGCTATTCCCGGACACGCCCCAAGAGGCCAAGGGGTGGACCCCAGAGGAGAAGAGACTGCTCTTGGAGCGGAGTCGACGAGATAACTCCGGTACAGAAAACACCCGCTTAAAAGGCTATCAAGTGCGAGAAGCTCTCTTCGACTATCAGCTCTGGTGTCTCGCCGCTATTGGGCTGCTTTCCAACACAGGAGCCGCTGCCCTGACCACGTTTGCGTCTATCATGTTTTCTGGCATGGGTTTCTCCCCACGTGTTTCTCTTTTGCTCAACATCCCTCTCGGCGCCATGGCCTTCCTGTCTGTCCTCGGAGCAGGCTACCTAGGGACGACGCGACTGGGAAGACTGCGCACCTCGGCACTCGCCTGTCTGCTCGTGATTCTGGGCTGTAGTCTGATGTAAGTTACGCTATCTACAGGTATAGCTGTATTTGTCTGACCTCCTGGACAGGTGGAAGCTCCCGTCATCCAAGCCGGCGGGACGTATCTTCGGTCTTTACCTCATCTCCTTCTTCTCCGGTTGCTGGCTGCAGGCCATCTCACTGGGGACGTCCAACGTGGCGGGATACTCCAAGAAGGGAGCGTATGCAGCAGGCATCTGGATTGGGTACTGCTTTGGCAACATAATCGGGCCATTGCTCTTTGACGCGTGAGTTGACACTCTACTGTCTCCCTAGCTAAGCCTGACTTGAGTAGGAAATACGCGCCACGATATGATGAGAGCTTCACTGGTGTTCTCATATGCTTCGCCACCCTCTGTGTTATATCACTTGGACTGAGATTCCTCCTTGCGAGGCGGAACGCGGGTCGCAATGCCAAGTACGGTGCGCCCGAGTTCCAGCATGGCTTGGATGACATTACGGACAAAGAGAACACGTCATTTCGATGGACACTGTGAGATGGCTAGTGATGGAAAGCAATGGGGTATTTCCAAGATGATTCGATTGAGACAAAGGCACGTAGAAGGAGGACATGGAATTAAGATCAGACCAGGATTTGACAGACCACAAGATGGACGTTTATGATGAAGCCATTTATGTGTGTTCATATGTGAGTGTGCTATACACCTGATGGACCACAAGACTAATTGCGCATGAAGCACGCGCTTCTATCATTAAGGATTCTTTGCGGTCAACTAAACAACCTAGTGGTCGCGCATACGGGCAATGGACCATGAGTTGAGGCCCCAACATGATGCTTCAATTATGATCGGGCCATGTCATTCAATCAACGCCTTATTAGTAGTCTTAAGTAGCTTGATAAATGACCCTCAGGGATTGCATGTCACATAGAACTTGTGAAAAATGGGCCATGTGGTACGGAATAGATGTAAATTCACGTCTCGCGCTTTATCGCTCCTCTATGTCAAATTCTCGCGGCAATAGTCTCATCAACTCCCTGCCCTAGCGATGCATACAGCTCCCTAAACCGCTCTCGAATATCCCCAACACACTCATGCTCAAAGATCATCTTCTGAATGTCCGGGCTGGCCCATTTATCCGGTACCGGCGCCCCCTTGGTCTTGGCCGCTGCGAATTGCCGATCCCGCTCCTCCTTGGCCTTGCCCTCGCCTAGATGTAGCGTCCGGGCAGACAAAGCAGCAAGTTCTACCAGAGTAGATGTTCGAGGTTTTCTTGCCAGCTCGTATACCTTGAGGGTCTTTGCGAGTTCTTCACGATCTGCTCCTCCCCTTGGAACTAGGGACACGGCTTCGGCTAGGACGGCGGCATCTTCGATGGCCATGGCAGCTCCCTGGGATAGATGAGGGAGCGTTGGATGACAAGCATCTCCTAGCAATGCCACCCCGCCGAGGGTCCATGTGTCTAAGGGCTTGTGGCTACGTAACCGCCACTCAACAACGTCTCCGTCGGGAACGAGGTCGAGGAGCTTCTGAACCAAGGGGCAAAAGTCAGAGTAAACTTCCTTCATAGCCTTCTTATCCCCCTTGTTCGTCCAAGTCGCGTTGATGGAACCTGCAAAGTTGACGTCAGGTTGAGCCGTGGCGATGTTGTATATCGTGTGGTTATGAATCGGGTAAGCAATGATGTGTCGTTTGGTTCCTATCCAACGCCGAACGGCGTCGCTGTCGATCAACTTCAGTAGCTCAGGATGAGGCTCCAGTTTTTCGCGTTCGACGAGAATGCGGTAGGCCGCTGTGCCTGTCTCTTCTACCTCGGCGGAAAGGTTTAGAGAGCTCAGTATCGACTCTCGGACTGGGGACTTGATGCCATCGGCGCCAATCAGGACGTCGGTTTCGACGACACTCTCGACGCCATCACCGTTCTTGATGATAAAAGTGACCTTGTCGGGCCCAAAAGATGTAACACTCTGTAACGTCTGTCCAAAGTGAAAATGAACATTGGGTTGAGCCTTCGCGGCGTCATAGATGTTGCCCGCCAATGCAGCCCGATGGCCGGCGTAATGCGAGTACCCGTATTTCTGATGGATATCTTCCATGGGAACGCGCGCCAACTCATTATTGGACGGGCCATCGTAGATATACACCTCTTTGACATTGGTAGACTCCTTCTCAAGGGAAGAGTTCTCCCAGATGCCTAGCTTATCAAGGACACGGATCAGATTGGGGGCGATCTGGATGCCGGCGCCTACAAAGCCCAGGGCAGGTGCATTTTCGTAGACGTGAACTTGTTTGAACCCTTTCTTGGCAAATGCGAGAGCGGCCGTGAGCCCTCCCATTCCTGAGGTGGGAGTTTAGCAGCTTGTCAACTAGGCGTATTGTGTTCTGTACCTACCTGCGCCAATGATGGACACCTCAAGATCCCGATAGTCAGCCATGGCTTCTGTTCCGTCTAGCCCTTCAATTACGAGGTATTCGTGTGGTGAGTTGAATCAGTATTACTTGGTTTCTTTAGAGTCTTAACTCAACGCCGTTAACCCAAGTTCTATACTCTCAACACCATGAATCCTTGTGGGGCTACATGATCAATTGGAGCTGACCGAGGTTCCACGTGGGGCTTGTCCAATGCGAGTTGATGCAATGTGGGAAGAACCGTGCCCCCGCATCCCCGTGGGGAAACAAGGGTCTTCGGGTCCGAGTGTCGGTAGTTGATGATTGGCTTTGCAAGGGGAATCATTGGCTGCTTTACTGAGCTGTCTTGCTGTTGTCGGTTCGTTGACTTCTTGTAACATCATCATGTTCTCTTGACTAGTTATTCATCGACCACAGCGAGTACTACGTGATTCTATACTCTGAAGTTTTTAAGAAGCAACCTGGCTGGCCCCAGTGGAAGAGAATGACAAATGCCCTGTCTTGTTTTGGGGCGAAGCAACTCTACTTGACTCAAATGTCTGAATGGTCGTGAACGACTCGCACCTTATCAATAAAACTCGATCACTGCTTCTTGGCGCACATGTCTAGAATCTCCCTGACCTGCGATTCCTCCGTGATTGGCACGGCATTCGTCCGTATCCATATATCCTCCAGACTATTTCGCGCAAGTGTATCGAGGCTCTCCTGGCCAATGCCAACCTCTTCAAGTGATCGAGGCATCTCCAGTGCCAAAATTACAGCCGCCAAGATATCACCAAGGTCTGGCTCTTTTCCATCGAGTCCCTTCGATTCTAGTAGCTGCTTAACCTCTGCCTGTCCCAACAGCAAATCCTTGACCATGGCTTGCCGGTCGACGTTTGCTTTGTACTTCAGGTTGAACTTGCACACGGCCGGTAGTAGAATGCAGCTAGTCTCGCCATGGCCGACGCCGAGAGGTCCAAGTTGATGTCCGATTGCGTGGCTGGCTCCGAGAGGAACACCGCTCGACACAGCGCACATGGCTTCGATGACGCCTAGTTGACAGAGATGTCGTGCTTGTAGCGATTTCGGGTTTGCCTTGCTCTCCAACAGCCCCGAGATCAATTTTGGAAGACCTCTCTTGGCCCAAATGTCGCCTTTTTCGTTCGACAGAAGCGAGCATAGCGTCTCTACGCAGTGGTCCACCGACCGGATGCCAGTGCTGAGCCATACCCACCCAGGCGTGGTGAGGCAGAGCTCTGGATCCTGGATGACAAGCTCGGGGTCGACTTTTTCGCAGTGAAAGGTCCTCTTGGCGTGGCCTTGGGACTCTGTTCCGCCGGCGATGGCCTGATACTCGCCTCCAGAGAGCGAAGTCGGGATGTGAATGAGAGGGATGGTCGGTTTGACAATGTCCTTGCGTAGCGCTGGATTGCTCTCCGCCGTGCCCCAGAGAGTATTCATATCCTCTTCCGTGGTAGCAGAGTTGGCCAACGCCAAACGCACCAGTTTAGCAGCGTCTGTAAGACTGCCGGCGCCGAGGGTGACTAGGCAGTCGACGTCGCGATGGCGAGCATCTTCCACCACCTCTAGGACCTGCGCAATTGGTGTGTGTGGGCTGATGCCGATTCTCACCCCCGCAACTCGGTCGCCGAGTGCAGCGGTAAGACGGTCGAGTGCATCGGTTGCTTGCGACAGCGACTTGGAGCAGATGATGTAAACCCGGGAGCTGGAGAAAGTGTCTCTACAGTGTCGCAAGCAGGCTTCTGGGAACCGTAGACCGTATGAGATCTTGGGCGTTTCTCGATCGTCAAAGGCGGGACGAAACGTTTCGATACCGAATTCAAAAGACATGATGAAGTTTGTCTTGAGAATCTCAATCGTGGTGCTTGGAGAATGACGTCGCAATGTGAAGAAGAGAATAAGACGGGATGGTCTCCACGTGGGGCTGGTTCATGTCCCACATCCCATTCATCACGGACATCAAACATCAAGTACTTGCAAAAAGGACCATTATAGTCGATCATGCATTTTCATTATAGAGTCAAATCGCTAGTCGGTCAGCGAAATGTCGAGAATTACGAGAAGCGCTCGAGCGCTCATGACCAAGTCGCCCAACGATGTTGTCGTCCTGTCAGCGATTCGAAGCCCCATCACTCGCTCGTTCAAAGGTGGATTCAAAGATGCCTGGCCGGAAGACATCCTGGGACCGGTAAGAGAGGATTAATTAATTATTTGCCCCTTGACTTACCTTGATAATGCCAGATCATGGCGGAAGCCCCAAGGCGAGCCAACATCGAAGCCAAGGATGTTCAAGACGTCCTCATAGGCAATGTCCTCGCTGAGCTAGGCTTCGCAAAGACTGGGCGAATGGCCCTCCTTAATGCTGGCTTCCGAGTCACAACCACCTTCCACACCGTTAACCGGCAATGCTCAAGCAGTTTGCAGGCAGTCACCCACCTGGCGCACTCCATCTGGGCCGGCCAAATCGACGTGGCCATGGCAGGCGGCGTTGAGAGCATGTCCAAGAACTATCAGACCCGCGGTGTACCCGCCGACGTGGGACCAAGCCTCCGAGGCACAGCTGTCAAGTCGGCCGCTGACTGTCTGATGCCCATGGGAATCACCTCGGAGAACGTGGCAAGTCGCTACAAGATTAGCCGCCAGATGCAGGACGAGTTCGCACTTCTCAGTCATAGCAGGGCAAATCAGGCACGCTCTGCCGGTCACTTTGATAGTGAGATTGTACCCGTCGAGTATGCCGTCGTAGATGGAGAGGTCAAAAGCCGCGTACGGGTAGAAGCCGATGACACTATTCGGGCTGGTGTCACACTGGAAAAGCTAGCAAAGTTGAAGCCAGCCTTTATTGAGACGGGTTGCAGCACAGCGGGAAATTCGTGTGTTGGACCCCAAACCTCTTTTCGTTCAAGCTAACGTTCTTTGTAGATCTCAGATATGCGATGGAGCATCGGCAGCTATCCTGGCCCGTCGATCTTGGGCTGAAGCTCGCGGTTTAAAACCCCTTGCACGGTTTCTGGGCACTCAAGTAGCAGGATGCGAACCAGACGAAATGGGAATGGGGCCATTGTATGCTATCCCGAGGCTTTACAAGCATGTCGGTATCGATCAAAAGGATATCGACGTGTTTGAACTGAACGAAGCTTTCGCCAGCCAGACATTGGCTTGCATCCACGAGCTCGGCCTCGACGTTGACAGGGTCAATCCTAACGGCGGTGCCATTGCTATCGGTCACCCAACTGGAGCTACTGGGACGAGACAGTTGGCCACGCTTCTCGCTGAGCTTGCTCGTCAGGACAAGGAGATCGGAGTTATCAGCATGTGTGCCAGGTGAGTCATGAAACCCGCGTGTTGAAGCGGATGCTAACCATTTACCGCAGCACCGGTCTTGGCGTGGCCTCTGCTTTCATTAGAGAAGAGTAGTGACCACTTGGTTCATATCTTGGTTTTAATCACCTCCTACCTGTTTGGCGTCAGTGTCGATATTGGTCTCAGCTATTGTCATTTGATCTGCAGGTAGACTACATGGTTAATAGCATGTGAGATTGTTAATAAATACTTGACTGTAATTGGTCACAACGCTCCGAGGTCGGCCAGCACCCTGCACCTCTCCACTGAGTGCCATGACTAACCCCGGTAAAAAAAAGTCTGGGGAAGTCAATCGACGAAAGTTGTTTTCGAACTTTTCCTGTTGCTCACGATAGCGATTCTAGAGTCCTTTGCGCTCCCAGAAACGAGATGCTGTACAGAGCAGTGAGTAAATCCACACCATCAATTGAATAATACGTCATAAAGACTGACGTTCCTAGATCGCGACGGCCCCTTGGGCTCGATCGCTCGGCCGAGCAACCAGACGCATGTCAGGTCGAACCGTCTGCAGCCAACATGTCGTCCATTCGCGATACCAATACTACCCCCGCCGGTTATTGAACACGACAAGCGTCCATCAAGCAACAGTTTCATCTGCGAAAGTGCCGGGGGAACCCAGCCTTCGGCCCAATCTTGGCAGCACTTCTCAGAGCAAGACACCGCAAACCCTCACGGAAAAGATCTTTCAACGCCATGCCGTCAATCTCCCAGAGGGCACGATTATACGAAGCGGCGACTACGTTCAGATACAACCTCACAGGTGTCTTAGTCACGATAACACCTGGCCAATTGCCCAAAAGTTCATGTGAGAGACCGAATCGGCTGCTTTCCGTTCACCCTTTTGAAGCATCCTCTGGGATACCATCAAGACCACTCTATTGACTGCTACAGGTCTATGGACGCTACGCGAATCAAGGATCCGAAGCAGCCAGTCTTTGCACTTGATCACGATGTTCAATCCAAGACTGAAGCCAACCTCCGCAAATACCGGTTGATCGAAGAATTTGCCAAGGAACATGGCGTCGAATTTTTCCCCGCCGGCCACGGTATCGGTCATCAAGTCATGGCAAGCCCTCTTGTAGATCCCCCTGTTAGTCCATGCTAACCCAATCAGATCGAAGAGCTTTTCGTTTGGCCGGGCACATTATGCGTTGGCTCGGATAGTCACAGCAACATGTATGGAGGTATAGGCTCCCTAGGAGTTGCCCTAGTACGATCAGACGCCGCTTCAGTCTGGGCCACCGGCAAGAGTTGGTTCCAGGTCCCTCCTGTGGTGCAGGTCACCTTGACCGGGACATTGCCTCCTGGCGTGACCGGAAAGGATGTTATCGTAGCGCTCTGTGGCCTCTTCCCTACAGATGTACTTAACCATAGTGTTGAGTTCGTTGGCTCCGAGCAGACCATGTCAAGTATCCCTGTCGACGACCGCCTCACAATTAGCAACATGTCGACTGAGTGGTCAGCAACTTCTGCGATGGCAGGTATATCCCTTCCACAATCTGTGTCAACGCATCATGTCTAATTCTTGTGTTTCAGTTCCCCATCGATGAGACTCTGAAGCGCTGGCTACGATACAAGGCCACAGAAGCGGCAATGTACGAAGACCGAACTACCCGGGAGCGAATCACACACGAAAAGGTCGACGAGCTATTTGCCGACCCTGTGCGAGCTGATCCCGGAGCCCAATACGCCAAGAAGCTTTACCTTGACCTCTCCAGCCTCTCACCTTACATCTCGGGACCCAACTCTGTCAAGGTCTCGACCCCGCTGAGCGAGCTTGAGCCGAAGAACATCAAGGTTGATAAAGCTTATATCGTAAGCTGCACCAACTCACGAAGCTCCGATCTTAGGGCTGCCGCCAAAGTTTTCCAGGATGCCGCCGAGGCCAATGGTGGCAAGATTCCAAAGATCGCAGACCATGTCAAGCTATACATTGCGGCAGCTTCAGTCAATGAGCAGACGATAGCCGAGGACGAGGGCAGCTGGCAGGCGCTACTTGACGCCGGTGCAATTCCTCTCCCTGCTGCCTGCGGACCTTGTATCGGGTTGGGAACTGGCCTGCTGGAGGATGGCGAGGTTGGAATCTCTGCCTCGAACCGCAATTTCAAGGGCCGGATGGGCTCAAGACGTAAGTTCTATCCTTGCTAAATTTGTTCATCAAGACTAATTGTGCCAGTCGCTCTTGCCTACCTTTCCAGCCCCGAGGTTGTGGCTGCTAGCGCTCTAAGCGGCAGGCTCTCGGGCACCGGTGTATACAAGGCCCCCGAGAACTTTAACGGTGTGAAGTTCGGCTATGGCACTGGCTTACCGGACTCTCCTTTGAGCCAGCTCGACACTGCTCTTGAGCAACTCGAGTCTTTCATCGAGAGGGTGGAGGCGGCTTCTGTCTCCAAGGATGACGGCAACGATGCAAAGGCAACAACTCGAATTCTTCCAGGTTTTCCAGAAAAGATTACTGGCGAGCTTGTGTTCTGTGATGCCGATAACCTTGATGTAAGTTTCCAAATTCAGTGTATGAACTTCGTGTACTAAACATTCCTTCTCTAGACCGACAACATCTATGCTGGAAAATGTGAGTGATGACTTACTGGTTGCGCCTTTTTCGGTCTGAGCAGCTCAACTGACCCTTTTTAGACACATATCAGGATGACATTACGAAAGAGGGCATGGCAAAGGTCTGCATGGAGAATTATGACCCCGAATTTAGGTCCATTGCCAAACCCAACGATATCCTCGTCTCAGGAGCCAATTTTGGCTGCGGTTCATCAAGAGAACAAGCAGCAACAGCCATCCTGGCCAAGCAGATCCCCCTCGTCGTCGCCAGTACCTTTTCCAGCATCTTTGCCAGAAACAGCATTAACAACGCCCTCTTGGGCTTGGAAGTGCCACGACTCGTCGAGCGCCTTCGGGCCGCATTCCCTGCATCGGAGAAAATACCCACACGGCGTACAGGCTGGACTCTGACATGGGATGTTGCTCGGAGTGTTGTCGAGGTGCAGGAAGGCGAGGGCGGAGAGCGTTGGGAGGAAAAGGTTGGCCAGTTCCCTGAGAACCTGCAAGAGATTATCGCCAAGGGAGGGTTGACGGACTGGACCAAGGCCGAGATTGCAAAGGTCGAGGCATGAAATCTTGGGAATTTATCGTGACTATCTCTTTATGGTGTTTTGGTATGATACCTATGAATTTAGACATCTAGAGTTGATTGGAAATGCTGTCTTGGTTTCGGTGACTGGCTGGGGTTGCTCTAACGACATGCATTTCATCAGTCGACGGCAGTACGTATCCATTCTCCTCTTCACTCTCCCGACGTGAGCAAGTCAATCATGAAGGAGTACACGACCAACATGATCCCCCCTCCAGGTGCAAAACGCACAACCTTGGGTACAAGCCCCTTGTACAGCGCAGCAACTCCTTCCTCCCTGTAAACCTTTAGAATACCAGACCAAACCCATGGCAGAATCTCTTTCGCACTGGTACTGCTCTGAATCCGACTCTTGACCACGTCAAACGGCGTGTTGAGCAGCGTTCCAACAGTCCCGCCTACAGACCCAGCAATTAGGTCATTCACCATGGTACCCTTCTTCGTCTCAGCCGTTGGAAGAAGAGAGCGCACTTGAAAGATACACCCAAAGTATCCAGCGTTCCAGACAATGTGTCTCCACACGGTACTCTCAAAGCCTTGGTATAGACCCAAGGGTCCAGACTCACGAACGATCTTGACAGCACAGTCGAGAACGCCCTTGTACCTTGCTGAAGAAGACTTGTCCTGGAGTCTTATCTTGACTAGTTCGAACGGAACGACTACTATGGATTCTGTGGCGCCGGCACTTGCGCCAGTGAGGATGGCAAGCTTCTGGTCTCGGCGCTGGGTGTTGAACACGTCGGCGTAGAATTTGGCCCAGGAGTCGTTTGCGGTGAATTTCGTTGCCCTGAGAAGATGGAGTTAATATCTCGGATGAAAAACTAAGCAGGAGAGTACGCGCCTCTTGGGTGTTTCCATCAAGATTGGGGCCAGAATTCCTCGGTAGAAGCGGCCAACACTGACAAGACAGTCAGCGTTTTCGGGTTGTGGAGGGCCAGCTAGCGCACCCTTCTTGCTTTGCTATCTTGCGGAAACAGTCTATCATGCTCGAGTAGACCACGGTTCCGCTCGTGCTCCGTTGAAGCTGTCTTGGAGTTGTTAGGAGAATATGGTCCCTATGTTTGGGCTAGCTTACGCACAGTCTTGTCTTAACCACGTCTAGTGGATACCTGATGCCTCTGTCAGTTTATACTCATCCATTCAGAACAGTTTGGTTTTACATGATCAAGATCTACCATCGTTAGCTAATTGTCGGCATAGACATCCTCAACAGCCATCGACTCACTTCAGAGATTCCCGCAACGCCGCCTTTATTGATACCGGATTAACCTCCCTCTCCGTCTGTTTAATTTGTCATCAATTTGTATCTTGCACGTACCTGCGAGCAGCTGTTGCGGAAACGTGGCGGTGGTAACCTGTCCGGGAGCCATGCTGACAATCTCACCGAGCAACAATATGTACGACAACCAAATCCCTTCTTCGACCCGTTACACATCTGGACGGGTGAGCATATAGAAACTGAGGTCCCACCTTGAAGATGAAAGCAGGTCCCACAGCTTTTAATGCAGCTTATGTGGGACATTGGGGCCATTTACCGATGCCATGATAGACGCAACAAGGGACATGCCTTAGTGGATGGCGATTTGCATCTTCTTGCCGAGATCTAAATTAATGATACACTACGATGATCCTTTATCTACACTAACCACCTGGTCATGCTCCAGCTGTTTAATCTCTGCCGCGTCAAGTCCTAGGACTTCGGCTAGAACCTCCTCGGTGTGCTGTCCCAACAGTGGCGGAGGAGTCCGTATGGAAGGTCCAGTTCTTGAGTATTGAACTGGACTGTTGAGAACCTTGAGCTTTCCCAGCGCCGGATGATTGAGCTCCTTGACCATACCTCTCGCCGTGACTATCCTATGGTTAACTCCTTGCCAACTAAGTAATATGCAAGGGGACCTTACCGTGTGGGTGATTCAGTGTATCCTTCAGGTCATTTACCTTGGCGTATGGCAACCCTGTGCCCTCAAAGATGTCGAGCCACTCCTGCGTCGTCTTGGACTTTGTCGCATCCTCTATCCACTTCTCTAGAACCTCTCTGTTCGCAACGCGTGACGAGTTGGTCGAGAAGCGCTCGTCGCTCGCCCACTCTGGCTTCCCTAAACAATTGCAAAGGACACCAAAGAGGCGATCGTTCGCACCACCGATCAAAATGTCTCCATCACTGGTGCGGAAGGCGCGGTAGGGGACAACCGAAGCTGGGCATGTTAGCATCAGAATGCCAGAGGATTGTGTTACTCACGATGTGATGTGCCGTAACGACCGCCATCTCTCTTGCCTGTCACAAGAACTGACTGGGCCATGTTCGATAGTGTCGCAACTTGGCAATCGCTTAGGCACACATCAAGGTGCTGCCCCTGACCGGATTGCCCTCGCTCAATGATGGCAGCCAAGACACTGTTAACTGCGTACAAACCGGTCGTAAGATCTGTTACTGCAACGCCCACCTTGACTGGCGGTCCATCTCGGGGCCCTGTGATGTGCATCAAGCCCATTTCCCTACACGTGCGAATTCATCTCGTCAGCAACCGATCTCATCCATTTTCTGCGTTCAAACCTACGCTTCCACCATCACATCGTATCCAGCACGGTCGCTATACGGCCCCGTCTGACCATAACCCGTGATGCTCGCGTAGATGAGTTTAGGATTGATCTTTGCCAGACTTTCATAGTCTAGGCCGTACTTTTTGAGGCTTCCTGGCAGGTAGTTCTCGACCAAGACGTCCGAGTTCTTGACAAGTTTGGTTATAATGTCGACGCCGGCCTTTTCCTTGAATGAAAGGGCGAGAGACTTTTTATTCCGATTGACCTTTATACCCAGGAGATGAGAACGTCGCCTGACCATTTAATCCAACGAAACATACCGACAAATAGTAGGCGCTCTCGCCTTGCCCGCTTCGGCCATCCTGGTATGGTGCATATGGTGGTCCCCAAGCTCTCGTGTCATCGCCTCGCGTAGGATGCTCGATCTTGATTACCTCGGCTCTGTCTTCTGATGAGTAAATGGGTCTATCCGAGTCATTGTTCTTGGCTTACCCCAAGTCGCCCAAGATCTGAGCGCAATATGGCTGTAACGTGTTAGTCACGCGATACAAGCAAAACATAGGAATTGGCCTACCCCAGCCAGAACTCTGGACATGTCAAGGACCCGAAGTCCGGTCAAAGGCTGCCTTGGGGCCGCGAGGCTGGCATTGCCCCTGCGGAGCAAGGTCAGTCGCGGAAACGACGCCAGTCTCGATCGAAGAGGTAGCATTGGTAATATCCAGGATTGCATTGGAAGATTTCTTTGTTTCTTTAGTCCAACTGCCAATCTAAATTCTAGAAAATAATGGATTTTGATGCCTTGTAAGTAGGTAGTCAATCATCCACTTGAGCTTCATGTGGGACGGTTGGGCGTCCCACGCAGCAACGTGGGGCCGGCTCATGGCTTTTCCTCATGAATGCCGATATGAACCAGGTACATTTCTATGGCTACCAGAGGAGAAGTGTTTATTTGATGTCTTGTACTACCTGAAAAAGGAATCATACGCCCGAGGTACAACTGCTCAACTCGCGCGCCCGTCCAAACCCGCTTCGATTAGGTGCATAGAAAGATGTTCAAGCACGTATTTCGCCTCACTACCGCATCTTCCCGGACAGTGCCATGCTTCTACCGCAGTTTCTCTGGCTCTGCCTCATTGCGGAGAATTGACAAAATCTCCTCATCCGTGACTGACGCCATCGGTGGGCTTAAGAGCGGTTCGACGGTCCTGGTTGGCGGCTTTGGCTTCTCTGGAGTACCGAACACACTCATCAACGCCGTAGCCGCACGACAGGATATAAATGATCTTACGGTGGTCTCCAACAATGCTGGAATGCCAGGTGTTGGGCTGGGTTCGTGATCCAGCAGACACTGTGTCTGGGTGTGGCTGACCTGGTATAGGCCAACTACTCGAGACGCGCCAGATCAGCAAGATGATGGCATCCTATATCGGAGAGAACAAGACTTTTGAAAAGATGTACCTGACTGGCGATCTCAGTCTGGAGTTGATCCCGCAGGGGACAATGGTGGAGAGGTGCGCTGCCGGTGCCGCTGGTGTACCAGCATTCTACACACCAGCTGCAGTCGGTACAATAGGTTAGTAAAGCCAACCGTTGAGGAGAAAGTATGAAGCTGACCTGAGCTAAACAAAGTCCAAACTGGCGAGCTTCCCGTAAAATACAACCCCGACGGCACCGTAGCCACCAAGTCCAAGGCCAAAGAAACACGACAATTCAACGGCAAGAACTATGTCCTAGAAGAGTCGATATTCGGTGATGTTGCGCTAGTGAAGGTTCATAAAGCTGACAGGTTGGGAAATTGCACATTTCGCAAGGCTCAAAACAACTTTAACGAAGCCATGGCAAAGAACGCCAAGCTCACGATTGTTGAAGCTGATGAGATCGTCGAGGTCGGGCAGTTGGAGCCCGAGAGCATTCACCTCCAAGGCATATATGTTGACGTGGTGATTGAGAGTACCGAGCCAAAGAAGATTGAAAAGTTGGTATTTGACAAGAATCCCGAGGAAATTATCAAGGGTGAGAAGCCGTACACATTGGAATAGGACTGTTGCTAATTAATCAACCTCCAGAGACAGCATCAAACTCCAAACGGGAACGCATCATTAAAAGAGCCGCCCAAGAACTAAAAGACGGCATGTACGTCAACCTCGGCATCGGCATTCCCCTAGCAGCGCCGGCTCTGGTGCCGGACGACGTTGAGGTGGTGCTACAGTCTGAGAACGGTATCCTGGGCATGGGGCGATATCCCAAGCCTGGTGAAGAAGACCCAGATCTCATCAACCCTGGAAAGGAGACTGTGACTCTAAATCTGGGTGCTTCGACTTTTAGTAGTCGAGAGAGCTTCAGTATGATCAGGGCGGGCAAGATTAACCTCACGATGCTTGGCGCGCTGCAGGTTAGCATGTACGGAGGTGAGTCTGAAGATGAAAGCCCGTTGGGAGAATAATGCTGATGATTGCAGACCTCGCCAACTTTATGCTTCCGGGCAAGGTTAAGGGCATCGGTGGTGCCATGGATTTGGTCGCGAACCCAGAAAAGACAAAAGTGGTTGTCACCATGGTACGTTGAAAACATTTAAGCATCCCCCAACTTGGTACTGATGTGATTAATAGGAGCACGTCGACCGGAAAGGACGCCCAAAGATTCTAAAAGGTGAGTCAGAGCTGACACTGACCCTTTAAATGGAGACGATTTTGACTGGAGGTGTTTAGAATGCACGTTCCCCCTCACAGGACCTCGCTGTGTGTCAAGAATTATCACAGATATTGCAGTATTTGACTGTACGCCCAATGGACTGGTGCTTAAGGAGTTGGTGGGCGATGTCAGCGTAGATGAGCTGAAGAACCTGACGGGCGCACCGTTTGAGATAGCTGAAGATTTTAAGCCTTACGAGGTATGAGTAGTTAAATTGTAAACTCACAGCTTGCCCGAGATATTTCATTATTATTTATTTTGTTCCCGTGCCGTGGGAAACTGTCATGATGGGTTTGCAATGATGCCAAATTGACACGAAGCCTTTCTCCTTACCATTTACCTTGACATGGCTTGTCAATATAGCAACAACGATCCATCAGTCCAGCAATATTTCGATTCTTCGCCTTGGGGAACTTTACCCTGTTGTGTTGTCGGACTCGTCCCAAAAACATTCTTCACGGAGCGACGAGATCCCGACGTCGGAGATAAATCCTTGGTTCAACGCCTCAGTCTGTAAAATACTAGTGCTGTACGCTCAAAGTGTTTCAACTATTTACTATACGCCCCTAATGTGTCATCGATCATGCGTTGAGATGAACCCAAGTAGTTCACCGGATCACACAAGGCTTCCAACTCCTCTATCGAGATGGCATCCACCACTCTCTTGTCCTCCTTCAGCGTCTCCAGCAAGGTTGCATCACCACCACGTTCAATCGTCTTCTTACAGGCCTCGTACACAACGTCGTGGGCATCTTGCCTACCGACGTACTTGGCCAAGCTCATCATGACCGCCTCGCCTACAATCAACCCCTTGGACATGGCTAGATTGGCTGCCATTTGGCCCTCGTGTACTTCAAGTCCAGCTAGGGTGAACTCGGCCTGGTGGAGAGCTCCGACTGCTGCGACGAAACTTTCTGGAATGGCGACCCATTCGAGGTGCCATGGGCCTGATGCGCGCTCAAAGTCGGACACCATGCCATCGAGGACGAGGCCAGCGTTTGAACGTAGAACCTTGGAAGCTGCCAAGATGACTTCGCTGGAAATGGGGTTTCGCTTCTGCGGCATGGTGGATGAGGCGCCTCTGTGAGGGACGAATGGCTCGGCGACCTCTCCAAGCTCGTTGGACGACATGATGATGAGGTCCAGCGCTATCTTTCCGAGCGAGCCCCCAATTAGTGCCAGCAGGTTGATTGCCTCGGCGATTCCATCACGAGCCACATGCCACGTAATAGGTGGATCTGCCAGTCCCAGCTCAGAAGCAAGCTGCTTGCGAATATTGATACCATCCTCGCCTGGTCCCAGCGAGGCAAGCGTCCCAGCAGCACCTCCATACTGAACCATTAGAGCCCTGGGCCGCAGCTGTTGCAACCGCTCCCTATGTCGATACAGTCCAGAGAGCCACACCGCGCACTTGTATCCAAAGGTGACGGGCAGGGCATGTTGTAGATGAGTGCGCCCAGCCATAGGGGTATCACGGTGTGTAACGGCCAGACGCTCCAGGGCAGCAATGACCCCAGACAGTTTCGTATCAACAACTCCAAGCCCAGCTTTAACCTGCAAAACACTGGCTGTGTCCATAATGTCCTGCGTCGTGGCGCCCCAGTGGACGTACTTGCCAGCAGGACCACACATGGCGCTGAGCTGGCGCACCAAGGGCAGGATTGGGTATCCGACGATATCAGTCTCGTTACGAAGACGGTCGAGGTCAAGAGCAGAAACATCAGCTTGCGATGTGATTTGGTCACCGGCATCGGCGGGGATGACACGGCAATGAGCCTGCGCCCGCGCGAGGGCTGTCTCGACGTCAACACATCGTCGGATGTAAGCCTCGTCACTAAAGATCTAGCCAAGCGTCAGCAGATATAAACCACAGTGAGAAGATTGATATTCACGTTGCGAATCTCTTGTGTGCCAAACAAGTTGCGGAAGATGACAGAGTCAAAGGCACTGATTGAGCCCAGGCGGCGACACTGGGGTTGAGATGGGAGCCGGATCGCTGTAGCCAGACGACGGCAGGATACAAAAGTTCGCAACATGACTTCAATGCAACAGTTTCACAGCTTAATTCACTGCGTCAAATGATTGAGTGTCCCACAAGATACTTTATACCACCCTGGTCGGAGAAGCCATCGTCATGTGGGGTCAGTCAACAACGTCCCACATTGGGGTAGGAGTGTATCCCATCTTCCCCGGATCCCACTTGACTAGGGATGCTTCAGTTTGGGGGAATGGGTCCAGCTGCCTGCATCTTGGGCCTGCTGCTTCTGGGTCCTAGCCCGGTGCCATGGTTCTCGGTAGGGGGCTTATAAGTAGCTTGCGTTGTCAAGTGGATCGGGATGCTGACAACGAGACACGACGAGGAGGCATCACCATCATCAGGATAACCCTCTACATATCACAATTCCATCTACCTTACCCCATTTAATCATAGACAGTTGAACGTCATGACTGTCGCCCCGAAACCCCGAGTCCCCGCGACCGACCCCGAAAAGGTCTTCCACTACACCGACCTCCAGAGGACCAAGCCCACCCGCGAGAATGACCCCTACGACTATCAACCTGGCTGGGGAAACCGACACCAGTCTGAAGTGATCCCCGGAGTTCTCCCCATCGGCCAGAACAACCCACAAGATCGCGGCTTTGGGCTGTATACCGAGGGAATCACATACTCTGCCTTTGCAGCCCCGCGGGCCCTCAACTCGAGCACATACATGTACCGCGCCAGACCTTCTGCGGCTCACCAGGGTTACTCAAACATTGAGACAAAGTCTCATATCGAAAACTGCTTCTTGTCTTTGAACCCAAAGGTTGAAGCCCTTCCTGAGCAGGCAGAGTGGTCTCCCTTCCCGCTCCCCCCGGACAATGAAAAGATCGACTTCACTGATGGACTACACACCCTCGGTGGGAGTGGCGATCCAAATCTCCGCCAGGGTATTGCCCTCTATGTCTACATGATCAACACCTCCATGGAGAACAAAGCATATTGCAACACAGACGGCGACTTTCTTATCACTCCACAGCTCGGCATCTTGGACATCCAGACAGAAATGGGCAAACTCTTTGTCCAACCGGGCGAAATCTGCGTCATTCAACGCGGAGTCCGCTTCCGGATCAACTTGGCTGAAGGCACCCCTGTTGCTCGTGGTCACATCGCCGAGGTTTGGGGTTCTACCTGGGAGCTGCCAGACCTGGGTCCTCTAGGAGGCCATGGCCTTGCCAACCCGAGAGACTTTTTGTTCCCTGTCGCCCATATTGATGAGGACCTACACGTCCCGTTTACCATTGTGGTTAAAAACAATGGAAGGCATGTCGCCATTAAGCAGGATCATAGCCCCTTTGACGTAGTCGCCTGGCACGGCAACTGTGTCCCCTACAAGGTAAGTAAAACCCTCTTGATACCTTTCATAGCTAACCGTCATCAGTACGACTTGACCAAATTTGTCGCGCAAAACTCAACCACAGTCGATCACACCGACCCAAGCGTCAACACAGTACTAACAGCCAAGTCATCCGACCCTCACGTCCCGCTGGCCGATTATCTCTGGTTCGGCCCGCGGTGGGATGTGGCTAGCAACAGTTTCCGCCCGCCATACTTTCACCGAAATAGCGCTACAGAGCTGCTCGCCTGCATCTACGGGGCTGGGCTTGGTCGGTCTGACGAGTTTCAGCCCGGCGGGTGCAGCTATGAGGGCGGACACACGCCCCACGGAGGTTTCAGTGATGAGTATCTCCTCGAGACGCCGCTTCAGGTCAATGAACCGCGCAGGATCCTAACAGGTGTGTCTTACGGTACTAAAACAAGAGAGCGGCCGCTAACTTGCTTTTCAACAGACCAGATGACCATCATGGTCGAGTCCTCGCGAACCTTTCTCTTCACCGAGTACGCCCGAAAGATCTGCGGCGTCCTCCATAGCCAGGGTACCGACTACAAGGTCTGGGAGAGGCTACCCGATCGCTTCTCGGCGCATCCTCTCACCAAGCAGTTGCTCGCCCGCGTGGCACAGGACAAGGCAAACAGCAGAAAGGCAGCTGATTACTACCATTCTCTTGACCTACTGAAGGACTCTGCCTCTGCTCAACCAGCCAAGGAGGCTGCTGCTCATACTAATGGCCATACAAATGGTGACAAGGTGGCGGCTTGATGGGATGAATGTTGAACTTATGGACCCAATGCTGCGAGGATATGACTGGAGTAGTTTATGTATGGATGTCGTACACTCTCAGGGTATTTGCTATTGGGATCGGTTCCTGTCTCTTCTGCCCAAATGGTTCCTCGCTCCCTTTCTCTATGATTGCTTGGTCAAATTGTAAGCAGAAACTCTCGCTTCATTAAATAGTACATCATGTTACAATTGAAGTCATCAACCACCGTCAGGCTGATCCTCCACATCAAGCAAAGAGTCGCTCATGATCCTCAGAATGTGACAAAGCCCTTTTGCGTTCCATTTTCCAACCTCCTCAATCAGGCTGGAAAACTCCAGTAGAATCATCTTTGCCGCGTTGTATCCTCCTTCGCATATTACTCCCGAGAAGCTGATGACGCCGCCTTCTCTGAGGAATCGTCTGGCTGCGTTCTCCTGTCCATCATCGACGGTAGACCCAGGCGTTGATGTCGTCACCATTCCATTGCCACCCAGCAAAGGCCAGTCCACCTCATTGAGAAACTCGTATGGCTCCACGTCTCCGAACCGAGAGTCCTGATTTGGCGGCATCATGAATACGTACAGCCCAAGAACCAGCGCCGCAGCAAAGATGGAGACTTCTGAGTGAAACATGGTGCCATCACTGATACGTCGTCGGCTCATAGCAGTGTAAACTCCAGCGGCATGGAGGCAGGCCCGTCGGGCATACCAGGTTTGGCTCCAAGCAGCAATGTTCTGCAGAGCCTCGTGTGCGCCGTCAGCACCCTTTCGTCCCGCAGCTAGCTCAAAAACTTCGAGGTTGGCGAAAAGGTTGATGTTGAGGAAGTGCCACATGACGATACAATTTGGGTTCTTGTACCTGAGAAACCTCGAGTAGGATGCGTAGATCTCGTTTAGCAAGCCCGATAGCCCTCTTCCCGCCTCATCAGATGCGAATACTCGGTTGGATGCATCAGAGAGTCTGTAGCCTCCAGCGGCCGACGGCACTTTTGCCACGCGAATACGAACTTCCAGAATGCGAATCCAGATTATGGAGAGTAGCCCGATGATCCCCACGGGTGAGAGGTTCTGCGAATCTGGTAAGCGTACCGAGGGTTCATGTGTCTGTATCATGACGGTTCCAGACACAATGCTGGTGCCACTGTCAACAATTCGTTTCCAAGATCTGGCTGATGAAGCCTGGAACAGTTCGACAGAGCATGGAACCTCGAACTGCATCGCCGGGGATCGAATGAGCGGTCTGTCGCCCAAGCTATACGCCCACCAGGCATCCGTCATTATCAACGCCGAGATCAGTCTGTGCACCTAGTTAACAAAGTGGCCCTTGGAGTAGCTCCTGGTCAACCTACCTTTTTACACTCTCGGCTCTCGCCCAGGCCTTCCAGAGAGCGTCGTCATTCCTGAGTTGACCTTGGGATTCGTTTTGTATCCTGAGCTGTTCCACGAGCCCTCCTAGGCTCGGTGAATCTGGGCAGGCACTAAATAGGCCTGATAGTTGTGCGACCTAGACCAAGTTTTCTGGTGAGTCTCTCCATCACCATTGCTAAAATCAAGTCCTTACAGAAATTGTCTGGCTGTACAACATTCGCGCCAAAGTCTCGTTTTGTGTGTCCTACGGGGGCCAGTTAGGATACAGCAATCAGACTGGGTACGCTGGAAACGGCACATACCACGGGTGGACAAATGGACCAAGCCATTAGGAGCACCGCCGCAGATGTGAGATGTGCAACCAATCTCACCGAGCTACCCGGTCCAAACGACGGCGTTGCCAACTGATGACAACATTTTTGAGTCGCCGCTGGGAGGAAGCTAAAGGCAAAGTCTCTAACTTGTTTCGAGTCGAAATGTACAAGCCCCAGAAGGCATAATGACAGGACGACCAAGTTCGGTGCAGATTTTGCAGAAAATGTAGGGCGGTGTATAAATGGAAGCAGGGAGTGAGGTTGTCGAAATACAATGTCGAGACCGAGGTTGAGTAATCGCGCGGGCGGAAACTTGCTACTAGACAGGGCATCGGGCACAAACTCGTGGAGAAGCTCTTGACGTTTATCCTCGTCGAGTCCCCATTTCGACTCCTTCTCTTTTCCGATGGACGGCGTCGGTGACGTTTCCGAAATGAAGATGTCGGTTAAGATGTTATCGCCCCTATAACCCACCACATCGATCCATATCCTCGCGGCGCCGTCGTCAGCCAGTCTCGATCGATTGCTGGGCCACAGCCGCGCGACCTGGGCGAATCTCTCGAGAGGAATGCTGCCCGCGCGTTCAGTGCTGGCAAACTGGGAGCTCGTCAATGTTGGTGAGTTGCCATTGGCTGTAGAAAGATTCAAGAAGTCTAGCGAGTTGAAGTTTCCGTGGAACAAGTCGAGAACACCTTGACAGGCTTCAAGATCGTTGGAGAAACCATTACCTGTCATCCAGTTAGTTCTCAGTGCCCGTTACCTCGGTAGCTGAACATGTCTTACTTATCACCAAGGACGACTGCACAAAATCGGTGCCCCCGCTTAACATGACGTGAAAGTCGGTGCTGCCATTGATCATTTCCGGTGGTGATGTCGTCAAATCGGGAACGACGAGATCTTGTGTGGCTGTAGGCTCTGGCAGAGTATCTGGATGGTTCTCATGAGGTCCTTCAAGGGAAGGCTGTGTCATTGCATATGTAGAGTCGCCGCTTAGTCCCTGATTACGAGCCTGCAACAATGTCGCCGCAGCCAGTGCATCCAATTCCGAGGTGATGAGTTGGTCAGTCGATACAGTCGCATCCATTGCTGGCAGGTTCTGGCTCATGTTGTCCCCTTGGTTTTGCAAGCCATTGCTGTCATCACCGTTCTTTTCAACCTCATTTTCGGTAGTGCTCCCGCGACGGACGTTCTGGTTCTGTTCGACGGCGCTTTCGGGATTGCTCTGTGTGTCATTTGACGAGTTGTCTTGCCCGTGGAAGTACTTCACATGCCTCAACAAGACGTCGCTATCCCAATTCTTCAGCATACAAGACAATGAATAAAGAACGAGCACGCCTATCGTACCAAGGCGTGAACTAACCTCCGGGCGTACCGACGATTGCACTTACGGCACTGATATGGCTTCTCTCCGGTGTCTACACAACCTCATGTCAGCTCGCGACAATCATGCATTTGCTCCAGGTATCTCACGAGAACGCTCGTGGCGCAAAAGATGCTCAGTCTTGATGAACGTCCTATGACAATACGAGCAGCGTTTCATCCTCGCAGAGAAGGGCCCAACCAGGGGAGGAAGCAAAAGAGTAGGAGCTTGAGGTGTTGGTTGAAGCAGCGGTAAGTTGAGTTGGAGGACTCAGTGGGGCTCGACAAACAAGTGCAGCCGGATGTACGTGACCCCTTGGAGATGCCCTGTCAACCACTCCCATGTCAAAGACGGGACATTCGGGCCCCGGCTTGAACTCCACTGGACCGGGTCTGCCAAAGGTGTTTGCGGGGGACGCGGGGTTGAAATGCGGGGGGTGGGACAGGACAGGGGTAGGTAATGTGGGACGGCTACACATGACGGCAAGTGATATTAAGGCGAACGAGGTCATCTAAAGTGAGAGTCTTGTCATTGGCTCTTTTGAATAACCATGTGTGCTTCCCTGTTTCATCCCACGTTGGGTGTGACCCTTCACGGCTTGTCTCGGGGAGGGGATGTTTGGCAGTTTAGAGGCCTTCCATATGGAGCCATTCCGTACAGATTCGCCAACCCGGAACCACCGGGGACACTTTCGGGGGAGGTTGACTGTACTGGTTACGGGTATGCAACACATAGACACCTTCACTGTCTAAACTGTTAACCCTTGCAGTCCGCGATGTCCTCAAAACCACGTCGACTTTCGTCATTTACTTCGCATCCCTCAAGATGAGGAGGTCCCCACGCAGGATGAGGACGAGTTTAGATGCTTGAACCTTGAAGTCACGTCGCCTGCTCTGAAAACACTCCCGGAGCGACCGTACCCTGTTCTCGTGTGGATTCATGGTAAGGACGTATAAAAAAACTGGGAGTCAAAACGCTCATCCGTGCAGGGGGTTCTCAAGCCGTGTCCTTTGGCACCAGTGCTTCGGGGCTTTGTGGTGAGTTCAACTACCACATCTTCTTGGTTGCCGAGTCTGACTTTTAGATCCAACCGTGCTCGTCCAGAGGTCTATCGACATGGCCGAACCCATAATCGCCGTCACCATCAACTACAGACTCAACATGTTTGCATTTGGTGATTACACCAGTGAGAGAAATCTAGCCTTGAGAGATCAACAGCGGGCTTTGGAGTTCGTCGAGACACATATACCTGGCTTTGGTGGCGATCCTGTGAGTTCCATCCAGGTCATTACATTCTTTACCTCTTGGTGCCGAAGATCCTCGCCAGCAGTCTCTAACTGGTGTGGGTCATTCGTAGGAAAATATCACCATCGCTGGTGAAAGTGCCGGGGCCGTCTACTGCCACGCCCATCTGCTCATGGGCAGTCCCGCCTGTCAGTGCATCTTGCAGTCGGGAACTCTACATCTCTCGCCGCCTCAGCCAAGAAAAACAGCAGAAATGCTGATGGCCAGGGTAAGCGATGAGTTATCACGCCTCGGGAATTGGACACTCCGTGATGCGCCTGTGTCCAAGATGTTGGAGGCCCAGGAAAGATTGGGGCTGGGGTCATTCTACCTCCAGATGGAAGAAAGGCTCGAGGGCTGGGAAGAGAGAATCGGAGACGACTTCCAGCGCGTCTTGATAGGTGATACTGAATACGAGGTATGGAGTTACTATGTTTCCCTGCACAGGCGCTAACCAAACGGTCTACTGTAGTCGGTTCTATGGCGGAATGGAATCGAGTCGTTGTCCTCGGAGTACATCTGCGATGCATTCGACTCTGCAGGAGAAACAGCCCCAGCCTTGAAGAAACAATACGGCATCGTCCCTGACCGACCTGTTTCATGCAAGCTAGGAGCCTTGGACTTGCTCAACGACGCCCGATTCAGCCTACCCATCGACTTATTCTTGAAACAATGCCGACAAGCCAAAAAGCCCTCGTTTCGTTTTCTTGTCGACCAGCCAAATCCGTGGCAAGCTTCCAGTCGCGCCCATCACGGCGTTGATCTCCTATATCTGTTCAACACGTACGACTTGTCTCACAACGAGCCTGCACAAGAAATCGCGCGTTCTATGCAGGAGAAGTGGATCATGTTTATTCGTGGTAAAGGCCCTTGGAAGCCTGGAGAGGCATTTGCTTTTGGGCCATTTGGAGAAAGTCGACTTCTAGGTCCCCAAGGGCTTAATGTGCGGAGGAGACAGCAACATGTGGCAGCTTTGGCCGCTCTTGGGTTCCAAAAGGTTAACGAAATCGTCGCAAAGCTTGCGACTGGGAGGTCGAGTCTACTGAATTAAGGTCAATCATGGGTCTTGTTATCTTATCACATCCGTAGAGCGATAGCGCAGGCATGTGACTGTTGAGCATGTCGGGTCAAACGGCTAAGTTGACCCTAGACACATGGTTCCCATTCTCACGGACCTCGCCCAGTACTTGAATCGACATCCCTTGTGCCAAGAATAAAGTTCAAGCTTCATGCCCAAGACACGAAGTCTCAGCAGAATCAAAGACAAGTCGGAACCCATCCAGGGTAGACAAGGAGAGAAGAAGTAGAATTCTCAACGAGATACCATGTCTGCTCTTGGGAAAGAATAGCCTAAAGAGCACAGTGGGAGGAATTTCTTGGTAGAGGCGGTAGTTGAATTACACATCGGATAACAGAGAAAGTTGGCAGGCTCTAGAATGTGAAGGACAAATCAAGTCGTCATGAGGGTAAGTGATAACGGAGGACTTCATTCAACAAGCACCAACTATTCAAGGCGCATAGACAGGAACAAAACCATGATCGAACGATACCGATACAATTTCTGATTGTTCCAGAGCCATGGCTAGCCCTGTTTCAAAATCAAATCGGGTTTCCCCATGCAAGTGCTCACAAAATGAACCAACCAACCCACGTCGCTTGGGACAACGGGTTCCGGTCTCACAATGAGCAATGTTGCATTGCGCCACTTCTCAGACAATGGAACATATAGTACAGTGCTTATGATATCATTCGAGAAACAAGGGTAAGAAACGATGGCTCCCTAGTTGCGACAGATTCAATCCATGTGCGAAGCCACTTGCGTTGAAGCATCTCGGAGGACGGAACCCGACCGCCAAGACAATTGTATGATGTGTGCACGATTTGAAAGAAGTTGCTGTAGCATTCTTCAATTCGGTTCATTTTGACCCATGTGAGGGAATTATCAAAAATGGGACCACTTGAGGGATTACAGCAACCTTGATAGATTGTGCCTTGGAGTGTACGGACTTGTGTGTTGGTGTGGACTGGTGTATCTACCATCAACACATCAGAGAGCACTCTTGTCATTCCAAGCTGAAACAAAATGATTAGATTACGACAAGAGATTGGAAAAAACCAACGGTTAACAATGGCTCGCGTGATATCCGCCCCTAACCTATCACCCACACCCGTCATGCCGACATGACAATCCTCGGAGCCCACATCTAACCCCCGAGCCGGCGACATGACATGACAACCGCAGCCTATCTCCCATGATGTTAATGACATTTACCCCTCGTGTACCTCACGCCCTACGTCGCATTGTCCAATCACTAACCCCAAAAACCCTCATGCAGGGCCCACGCAGGGTGGATCAAGCCCGTCGCGGGGCCATCAACGCTCCGAATGGCTTATCATGATTGCCAACGATGCCGGCAACGGAGGGGACTTGTATTAAAATACCCTTGTGTCGCCTCAATTGTTGCTTTTCCTACTCATTCATTTCTTAAGCATTTTACCAAGATACCCTTTACAAACACCAGAAACAATGGCTTCCTTCACTCTTCCTGAGCCTTTCGCTAGCATTCCCCGAGAGAACTTCCTCTTCGGCCCCTCTCCCATTCAAGAGCTCCCGCGGATATCCGCCGCTCTCGGAGGCAAGGTCGGTGTCTACGCCAAGCGCGAGGACTGCAACTCTGGTCTCGCCTATGGAGGAAACAAGGTCCGAAAGCTCGAGTGCGTAACCAATTCCCCCCTCAACGGTTTATTTACAATCGCTAACTTGAACTTTACAGGTACCTCGCCGCTGAGGCCAAGGCCGAGGGCGCTGATACCCTCGTCTCCATCGGCGGCGTCCAGTCCAACCACACCCGCGCCGTGACGGCCGTCGCTACAAAGCTCGGCCTCAAGGCTGCCACCGTCCAGGAGCACTGGGTTGAGTGGGAGGACCCCGGCTACGAGAAGGTCGGCAACATCCAGCTCTCCCGACTCATGGGCGGCGACGTCCGCCTCGATCCCTCTACCTTTGGCATCGAGCACAAGACTACCCTCGCCAAGCTCACCGACGAGCTCAAGACCGCCGGCCGCAAGCCTTACTACATCCCCGCTGGTGCCTCCGACCATCCCCTCGGTGGTCTTGGTTTCGCCCGCTGGGCCTTCGAGGTTGAGGCTCAAGAGAAGGAGCTCGGCGTCTTCTTCGACACCATCATCGTATGCGCCGTGACCGGCTCCACCTTTGCCGGCATGATCGCCGGTTTCAAGCTCGCCGAGAAGAACGGCTCTCCCAAGCGAAAGATCATCGGCATCGACGCCTCAGGCAAGGTTCAGCAGACCTTTGACCAAGTCCTTCGCATCGCAAAGTCCACAGCCTCCAAGATTGGTCTCTCCGAGGACGACATCACCGCCGACGACGTCATCCTCGACCCCAACTACAACGCCAAGATCTACGGTATCCCCGACGAGACCACCATCGCCGCCATGAAGTTTGGAGCTCAGACCGAGGCCTTCATCACTGACCCTGTTTACGAGGGTAAGAGCTTGGCTGGTATGATTGATCTGATTAAGACGGGCAAGATTGCCAGTGGCAACGTGCTTTACGCCCATCTTGGAGGACAGCTGGCTCTCAACGCCTACTCGTCGCTGTAGAGTGTTTTTTTTGTATATCATAGCGTAGAATACTGTAGATAGCAAGTCGGACCTCTGAAGAGGTGCTTGTTTTTGGATAGAATTGATAAAGATGTCATTTTGAAGTAAAATCTGTTCGCATTTTGCCAAAAGCTTCTGTTTAATTCTCTCTATCCCGATCTCCATTGTTCGATTTAGTAGCTTTCTTTTCAAAGTCGTGAGATACTTTTTTGGTCATGGTGCGAGTTGGTAACAATCAAGATAGGCCATTTGATAATTCCTTCCTTATAGCTCTTTAAGCGAAGTGCTTTGTTTTGAATCAACCAAGAGAGAACAAATCAAGGTAACTTCACTGTACCGCTGTCTAGTTCCCCCCTTTAGCCTTGATGAAAGCCTCCATAAAGTCTTCAGCATCAGGTTGACCATCAAGCCTCTCTCCTTGAACCGAATAGTTCGGAACACCGGCCCCAGCAAGAAACTCCTTGTTCTTCTCAGCTTCATCATCCACGACCTTGACCTGCTCCTCAGAACCCAACCACTCGTCAACCTCAGCAGCACCAATACCCGAATTGATGGCAATCTCCCGAAGAACTTCTTTAGTTGAAATGTCCTTTTCCAACTCATGATAGGCCTTAAAGATTCCTTCAACGAGAGAATTCAAAACTTCGGGCTCTTTTGTACTGGCGAGGCGTACCAACGTGTGCGCGAATCGAGTGTTACCGACTTTTCCACCACTTTTGAAATTGATGCCAACACTGCGTCCGATCTGGCTCATCCGGCGATAAAGCTTCTCTCGTTGCTCGGTAGTCATGTCGGCAAGCTTCACATCGGCCACTTCGGACTTGTCGATGCTGTGAGTTGAAGGCCCGTAGTTGAGGTAATAAGGTCGCCAGTTGATGGCAAAGATATCAGACTTTCCACCTGGGTAAGTCTTTTGGTAGAGAGAGATGGACATTTCAAGCTGTCTTTTGCCAATGTAGCACCACTTTCGTTCGTTAGCGCTTAGCTCTGTGTCTTGCAGTGCTCTGCTACTTACAGCGCAGACAAAGTCAAAGATGATGTCAAATTCTATGACGGTCATTTTTGCGTTTCTAGTGCCGTCGTTCGAGGTGGTCAAGCAGTAAGGACAGCTGGACTTCAGATTATGAAGGAGATTGCCTTGATCTCTGAAGGATCAGAAAGTTGCTCAAGCCAACAATTCTAGGCAACCGAATTTGTACATGCGGGGCTCCTCATCTCGACACGTCACTTCTGCTGATTCAGCTATTCTCAACCAACATGAAGTTATCCCCATATCATGAAAACCAGGGGGACAATCCTTCACTAGCGTTCATCAATTCAGTGTCACGTTGTAATAACCAGAGTTCGACCGAGCCGTTCCGGATAGAAGCAGACGGAAACCGAGTTGAAAGGAGAATGTTTCCACAAGACTCGATGAGAAGTTTTACACAAGAGATCGAGGAAATGTCACACAAAAAAATTGAAACTTCGTTTGAGGCTGGTTTCATTGACTATGCTGTCTTCTTATTGGCCTTTCATGTATATCTGCTTTGTCTGTTTCATTGATGTTGCCAAATCATGGTCAAGCTCGACTGCCTATAGACAAAGGCGAGGTTACGTGAAGAAATTCACCGAAAAGCCGCATTGTGCACTGCCTGTTAGTTCATTTCATTGCTTGGTCTAGATATATGAATCTCTTGAGCTGACTCCTTCACTTGATCACCCAACTCTCTTCACAACCAGCAATACTTGGTTAACATATAACCCTCACGGATCACCAACTTGACCAAGAACCCCCCCTCAAGTCATCTGCTGATACCCTTCACTACAGCCGGCAAGATGCGCATGGATCAGCAGGAAGAGGGTATTTTTCCCGATGTTCTACAGCTGCTCTCTGCTGGATACGCCATCGACGACGCCACCCTAATGCAGGCTTTTGAGATGTCTCAGTTTGACAACAATATCCCACAGATGCCACCCCCAACGACCTATGCGCGCCCCGGTCCTCACCCTCTGGGGTTGCCGGTGGTGCCTAATTCACCAACTTTCCTAGGTCCTCGAGGCCCGGGTGACAACGAGTGGACGCTGGAGAACTTCCTGAAGACGGAGGCGCTTGACATGCCGTGTCTTGACAAGGCTCCGCCATCTCACACGATAACACCCTGCACCGAGCGCTTTGAACCAGTCACCCCGACTCAGTACCCCATCTCCCTAACCGCTGTTCCAGGAGCAAAGCTCGACACTGACAGACCTCCCAAGAGACACCGTCTCCAGGTCCCACAGATCACAGATGGTCCTGACAGCCATCTCGTCTCGCTCCTCGGTCAGTCAACCTTTGAGTATCAAGGTCACATCGTCTCCTTGAACCACGCCTTTAATCTCCGCCAGCAATATGATCTCCTCTCATGCCAGAGAGACCGAAACACCACCTCCCCAGAACATGATGAATCTTTTCCCAACTCCGACGACGAGTTCCGCGGTCGCATCCGCGAGATCTTTGAAGCCATCTGCGACTGGACCGACCTTCGAGAGTGGCGAGCCAAGATGGGACAGAAGCGTGTCAGGGAGTGGCTTGCTGAAGTTGCCCAGCAGAGACGAAGCCTAGGCCTTGATGATGACTTGTCCAAGCTTTCCGACAAGGAGCTCCAGCCTCCGGCGAATCGCATGCCGTCTATGAAGGAGCAGTGGAAGAATGTCATCCACCGCACCATGTCCGACGTTGAGATTGAACTCCTCTGCGCGCAGATCCTCGTAAGTTCTCCATACCAACTTGACGTCTCGCATCTAACCATGCAACAGAAGCAGGCCATGGCTGCTCAAAGGGGTCACAACACGACTCCAATGTGGAGCAACAACGAGACGCAGTGGGAAGAGTTTTCGACATTCTCGGAGCGCTAGGACCGCATCTTGAATGCCTTTCGAGTGAGCCATCTCTACTCCGTTTAAGTGCCACATCTACTGACAGCCGGTAGGACAACAAGGTCTTGATCCACTCGGCCATAAGAGCGCCTTGGATCACACGCATCACAAACTCGCCACACTCAGAGACTCGTGTAAGTTCCTTTAGCTTGTATCTACGGGCGATACTGATATGAGGTTGATAGAGAAAGTACCAGAACAAGGCTGGTAACGATCGCAAGCGAACTCTGATTGAGCAGGGCGGCTCAGAGAAGAAGAAGGCCAAGGCTGAGTCCATGTCGCCTTTTTGAGAGCGCAAAAGATTGGGATCATTTATACACACATTGCACAGTTTGGATCTGAGGATGATGGATAGGCTTGCAATTTGGCAAGCAGGGATGATTATACTGGTAGCCTGCGAGTGTCGCACAGCATGAGATCTAGATATACCAGGCAGATGATTCGACATGTAGTCGACAAATAATTTGAGCTTTCTATGTCAAGCAGGATGCTTGCTTCCTTTCTTTCCTTGGTATGTAAATACTCCATCTTCACACATGCATGGGACAAAAATGAGCAAACTGCAATTCTCAATTATGGCGTCAAGCGCCCGCTAGTTTTGATGCAAACGCATACGAGACTTTTCTCTCATAGCTTCCCTTCCACAGTGGTATGTCTTTTTTCGCCTTTCCATTAAGTAAACCATTTCTTTACCATCCTCGGACGGCAAGCTTCTCCTCAGGCTTCATGGTGTCGCAGTTAATGCCCACCATGGCCTCGCCCAGTCCGGTGCTCGTCTCGGCCAGCACCTTGGGGTCCTTGAAGTGTGTCGTAGCGCGCACGATGGCCTTGGCTCGCTTGGCGGGGTCGCCAGACTTGAAGATTCCGCTGCCGACAAAGACACCGTCGCAGCCCAGCTGCATCATGAGGGCGGCGTCGGCGGGGGTAGCGACACCACCGGCGGCAAAGTTGACAACGGGGAGACGGCCAAGCTCGGCAGTTTGACGGAGGAGTTCAGCGTCGACTTCGAGTTCGCGGGCAAGCTCGCGGATGCGGATGATACCGCCTTCAGCGAGAGCGGCCTTGGCTTGGGCGATCTGACGGTTGACGGTCTTCATGTGACGAACGGCCTCGACAACATCACCAGTGCCGGCCTCACCCTTTGTTCGGATCATGGCAGCACCCTCAGCAATGCGACGAAGAGCCTCACCCAAGTTTCGGCAACCACAAACAAAAGGAACACCAAAGGGGCTCTTCTCAACATGGCTCTCATCATCAGCAGGAGTCAAAACCTCACTCTCGTCAATGTAGTCAACACCGAGAGCCTCGAGGATCTGACACTCGACAAAGTGACCAATGCGGGCCTTTGCCATGACGGGGATGGTGACGGCTTCTTGGATCTCCTTGATCATGGCGGGGTCCGACATGCGGGCGACGCCGCCGTCCTTGCGAATGTCGGCGGGGACTCGCTCGAGGGCCATGACGGCGCAGGCTCCGGCCTCCTCGGCGATGCGGGCCTGCTCGGCGTTGGTCACGTCCATGATGACGCCGCCCTTGAGCATCTGGGCGAGGCCAGCCTTGACGGTGAAGGAGGACTTGGCCTCGTTGCCGTTGTTGGATGTGTCGTTGGTCATTTTGATGGATGTGAAGAGTGGTAGAGAGTAGAGAGAGTGAGGTGATGAGTGTGTGTGGAGATGAAAAGAGTAAAAGGAGATTTGTCTAGAGAAGTACCCTTTTTATTTATGTCTCTGACTCAAGAAGTAACACGCAAACCCAAAAGTAGGTATTACTCAAATAAGAAGGACAAGAGAACAATACCGAAGCCCTCCTTCTCGGCGTTGCCCCTCCCTCCTCCTCCGCCGCCCCGGTATGCGGCGCCGGAGCACCACGGGTTGCGGAGTGAGTGAGTGTCTGCGTCCGCCGCGTCCGTAATTCATGCACGCTTCATGTACATGTGACGAGAGACTTTTTTCTTACCAAAGAAACCTTAATGTCCCCCTCCTTTACTAGCGGTCGTTTCTCCGACATCCGATCTAGGCGCCGCACGCCCTTGTTCCGACGGATGCAATAGGGCGGATGTAACAAGGCCAGTAGATGTCAGAGATTGCGGCAATTGTCGGGAAGAAGAGGGACAAGAGATATAGCATCATGCAAGAGTGAGAGATTGCGTCTCGGCGTATCTCTACCCCGTGATCCATCACTCATGCCCTCAATTCTAGAATGTCTCTCATTTTGAGGGTGTGTTGAAACCTTGACTTGTAGTGTCTGATTGTTCTTGCTCGCATGGCTTTTCGCCACAATCCAGATCTTTGATACTGTCACCTACACTGCCATTGCTATTGTTCCTGATCAAATTGTCGATTGTCAATGACAATGCCCGCCCTAACGACATCATTCATTCCCCTCTAAGAAGGTCCAGAAAGATAGCGGATTCCCCCCCCAAGTTCTAGACCCATCAACACCCGAGCCTATCCCACCAAAGCCGCATATCGCCCCCTCCACCAACCTGCATGAGCGGCATTGTACAGAAACGGCTTCTCCTAGAATCCCCAAGCCTTTTACTCAAGCTGACTCGATGTTCTATTCCTTGACTCACGTACCCCCCTTGCTAGTTTACGGCATACCCCGGAGCCGCCGCGCTTCTCTCAAAGTTCGGAGTTGCTCTCCTCAACGTCGCCGCGTCCCTTTTGTCTGCATGCGGCATGTGCGTCTCGCATGGTGCTAATGCACGGCTTAGTCCTCTTTGGGATATTCCGGTATCCATCTTTTCTGAACGAGAATCTGGGGATCTTCCTTTTAGCTAACGGGACCCTGACTAAGAAGAATCGCCTTCGGTCATATCCTCCGAGGGATGTGACAACTTCTCCGTTATCGCAACCTGTTTGATTCCGAGATACATCTATCATTCTTTCGCAGATCATATTCCAAAATTATCAACTCATCATCATGTTGAGCCTTACTATTGGCGTCCTCGCCCTTCAGGGCGGCTTCTCTGAGCATGTAGACCTTGTTCACAAGGCCGCCGAGTACCTCTCGTCTACCGACGGCATTTCAAAGACAAAGTTCAACTGCATCGAGGTCCGCACTGAGGAACAACTCGCCCAGTGCAATGGCCTCATCATCCCAGGCGGCGAAAGCACCACAATCTCTTTTGTCGCCGCTCAGTCTGGTCTCCTTGAGCCCTTGAGACACTTTGTCAAGTGAGAAACCCTTCTTAGAGTGCTTATCTCTTTACTGACTGAAACAGAGTTCAAAAACGGCCTGTTTGGGGAACTTGCGCTGGTCTCATCCTCCTCTCTGATGAAGCCAACGCCACCAAAAAGGGTGGCCAGGAACTCATCGGTGGTCTCGCTGTGCGCGTCCATCGCAACCACTTTGGTCGTCAAATTGAGAGCTTCGAGTCTGGCCTTGACCTTCCCTTCCTTCAAGATAGCGAACTCTTCCCTGGCGTCTTTATCCGCGCGCCTGTCGTGGAAGAGATCATTAGCACTTCTCAAGACGAGAGGCCGCCTGTACAAGTCCTTGCTAAGTTGCCCGGTCGGGTAGACAAGATGAAGCCCGGTCTATCGCAGGCAAACACCAAAGATGACTCTGGAGATATTATTGCTGTGAGGCAAGGTAATGTTCTAGGAACGAGCTTCCATCCAGAGTTGACAAAGGATGCGCGGATACATGTTTGGTGGTTGCGCGAGATTCTTCACCAGAAGTAAAAGGACACGATATAGACATAGACAGGCGTTGCAGGAAAAGGAAACAAGATTATTAATATTTGGGTATCAGCTTTCATAAGCCATTAATTCCTCCAACTCGTTCTTAGCTCTTACCCATGGCCGCATCGTATCCCGGTGGTGGTGACTGAGGTCGAGGTACTGAACCTTGCCCCTGCTCCCCTTGTTGTGATGTTTGACCAGCCCATGTAGGTCTCCTATTCGCAGGAGAGCTAAATCCCAAAATCTGAAGTATTTCTGGGCTTCCCATCGTCTGAGCGAGCTCGGCCGGCGAGATGGTTCCTCCAACATTCACATCCGCACCATGCGCCTTCAGTAACTTGATCAAGTCCACATCCCTCCTCGAGATGGCCTGCATCAACGGCGTCCTCCCCTTCTTATCAGTTGCGTTTGGATCAGCACCGTGCTCCAACAACAGTCTAGCTTGGTCCTTTCTTCCGTGGTCGATGGCATACAGAAGAAGTGTCTCACCACTACTCATCTTCTTCTTCGTCTGAGCACCAGCCGCAAGCATCAACTTGAGCATCTCAGTATTACCCATCTCCATAACATAGCATATAGCCGCAACGCCCGTCGTGGCGTTGTTGACATTGGGATTCCCGCCATGGTCGAGCAGCATGCGCACTACTCTAATTCTCTCAGCCTCGGAGAGCTTGTTGTCGCGGATGGCGATGAGGAGGATGGGCTGACCGACCAGATCCTTGACGTCGGCCTTGGCCCCGTGCTCGAGGAGAAGTGAGGCCATGTCTAACTTCCTCTTGGCGATGCACTCTCCCATGACGGACATTCCGGCGAGTGTCTTGGCGCTCGCGTTGCTGCCGTTCTCGAGGAGGAGGTGCACCATATCCATACGATCCTGGCTCGTTGCGATGGCCAGCAAAGAGTTGCCAGTGATATCCCCAGAGTTTGCGCTCGCCCCGTGCTCCAGAAGAAGACGGACAAGTTCAATGTTGCCCTTCTTGACAGCCTGTGCAATCATGGGTCGTCCCGACAAGGTCGTCGTGCTCGCCTTGGCACCACTCTCCAGCAGCAACTTGATACCCTCCAAGTTTTCGCTGTTGCAAACATCAACAAAGTACGATTGTCCTGACCAACTCTTCTGGTCAACATCAGCACCTTGGTTAACTAGGAATCTCGCAACGTTAAGGCTGCCAACAGAGGCGGCCAGGAACAAAGGTGGCAGCTTCAGGTCCTTGGAGTTGACGTCGGCCCCAGCTCCGATAAGAAATTTGACGGCTTCCTCCTTGTTAGCTAGCACCGCGCATCCAAGAGGCGTGTTTCCCTCCCCATTGCGACCGTTGATGTTTCCACCCTGCGCGAGGAAACCACTCATCTGCTGAACATCACCCCGAAGAGCTGCCTGACAAAAAGCCGTCGCCAAAGGATCAGGCTTCGGCCAAAGACCAGCAGTCATAGCTTTGAACGAGTTTGTCAATGAAGACAACCCCTTGGAAAATCCAGAAGACGAGCTCGATGCCTCGGCAGTGGGTGACTGTGATGAACTAGGCTCGTAGGGCGGAGGCTCAATGTCGCCACCAGGGAGTGGCCCTTTACTACTCGATGCGATAGTATCAGATGGGGCCCCAGAAGTGATCAACACATCCTTGGTCTGCGAAGCTTGGTGACAAGCTAGGTTAACATGGTGAAACACCTCTTTGCCGCTTGAGCTGTCAAGCGCAGTATCCTGTTCATTCCGGCTTTGTCTAAACGCCAAAAGAGTCAACAAATCATCACAACACAAGGGTTCATAGGCAAGCTTACAGCGAAAGCACCTTGGCAAAGAAAGCAAACAGTCGCGAAAAAGCAACCACGGCATCATTGTACACTACCAGAAACACCTCATCAAGCATAGGCAGCGTATCGACCTGCAGCCGCATGGCCTGCTTGTTCAGGACGGCAGTGATGACATCGCACGATCCGAGACTTTGACTCAGATGTGTCTGTAACCGAACCGAGATGACGCCAGCAGCGTTGAGGGCTGTCTCTAGCTGTCCGACATGCTGATGAAGCTGGTACAGTCTCGCGGCAAGGTTTGCCAGTTGCGTGTTTTCAACCTCGAGCGAGCCGTTGAGTTCATTGAGCTCTTCAGCGCTGGACAAGATCCTGTGGGAAATTGTCGATCCCAGGGACGTCAGTGAAATGACGGAGAAGCCGTCACCGTCCATCCTGGCGTGGATCTTTCAAGGTGGAGTAAAAAATAAATGGTGTTGAGGGGTTTGTGTGGGTGTGGATCGACAAAGGCCGCGCGCGGGGAAGAGACAGAGAAGCCGGGCGTTTACAACTCTTGTCTAGACTCTCTCCACGAGCCTTATAACACAAGACAACAACAACTCGAAACCCCTCGCTTGGGTCTAAACCGTTACAGTCGGTAGGGCTGAATTTGCGTAAACGAGGCAAGGCTGAACGGAAATGCGTCGTGTGCTGATGACGCGGTCCAACGGGCTTGGCTTCCTCCCAGACCACGTGTCTAGCCAGGATCATGACCTGGGCTGCCTCTCTCTCCAGGCTGAAGTGTTCACTCAATCAACATGCAGCAAATCAAAACTGCTGCCTTGAAATGTGACAACTTGCCTAAATCGTATCCTCTTCAATTTGACAAAGGTACCCCCTCGCTCCATAACACCGCATACGTTCAAGTGTCCTTAATCCTGCTTTTTAAGGCTTACGCCATCTCGCATCCCTCGCTTCTGCTTCTGGTTCCCTCCCAGCCATTTTGTTTTACTTTTGACTGACAATCTTTGTCTTGACTCCTTCGATAGGCTGATCCTTTGCTTTCTCGGGCCGTGTCATGAGGTAAAAGAAGCCCAGACCAAGAGCAAGGCCAACACCACCAATCACATAAGATTGATTCCTAGACTCTTATCAGCAACTGGTTTATTGAGGGGTTTGCGCGTAAACTTACTGGTTCTTTTGAGATATAGGTTGCTCTGACTTTGGCCGTGGGTTCTGTCGAAGCTGTGCTGACACGCAAAGACCGCGTTGCCCCAACATCATCGGCCGCAGGGGTCGCACAAAACGGGTGGCTATGGCTGACATGTTGTTTTTGGTATCACGAATATGCTTGATGTAGATCCGGAGTGTTTACAGACGAGGCACAGCAGCAGCTATTAATAAAAGATCAAAAACATGAATGACGTTCATTAGAATCACTCGATTGAAGGTAAACTCCATTCGGCCTCGAGTGTTTCGGAACATGAGTGATCGTGGCGTCATTGATGCGTAGGCGCTCATTGAGGAAGAGAGACGCTCAGATAAACCCTTTAGCTCATTCTCGCCTAAAGAACATAGATGGAGAATAAAAAGAATAAGTAATGAAGGTCTAGAGCTTTACCTTTATTATAATGTATCTTGCGTCAATTCTTATTTAAGGGGAGCTAGCTGAGCAATTGACCCTCTGGATGTTCTGGTGTCCCGTCCATTTCTCGACTCGAAGAGCGCTCTCCTCCTGACATCGCCACCACGAAAGTCATGAGGGTCTAGTAAATAAATAAAATTAAATGGAGACTCATGATCCGTTGATCGGGCTTCCTCGATGGCCATTTCCACACTTGCGACAGCCATCGCTCCACAACCGACTTCATCAACGACAAGTTCAACACTACCAAGGGTTCAAGTTCAATCTGTTAATACATACGTGAAATATCTCTATATGATGCCCCCATCTTCTACAAATGCTTTCCCCCAGGTTCCATTCCTCTCATCCCGTCCAGCCTCCATCTCTTGACTCCCCATCAATCACAGTCACCAGGGACAAGGGCCGCATTATAGCAAGCGCTTCAATTTCACTGTCGTAACATTCGTCTGGGTATCTAACATCATTCGTAAAATTCCCAAGCACTGGACGCATGTGACGGCGGATGGTCTGTAGAAGGTTGTGTTGATGTGTATGTTTGTGTGTTGTAGTATAGCTTCTAGACTTTGAATCCTGTCCAAAAGCCTGGGCCGTCCTTCACCCAGGCAACAAAGAACAGGATTTCGGCCTGTGACCAAGTGTCGACGCTTCCGAGACAGTCCAGGAATTCCAAAAGGCGGAATGCTGCTGGCAGGGCGTGCGCGACGTCCTCTCAGAAAGGTGCTGCGCAAGGGTCGACAGAGTCGTCCTGAAAGCATTATCGGCACGAGGCGTAGACGTGCCCGTTGCATGTATGTCCAGCTACCGGCCAGCTGACTCCATCTGTTGAAGCAGTGCCCTGGCTCCCTCCTATTTCGTGTGTCCAATACTCTCACGTTGCCGCTTACGGCTCCAAGCATATCCAATTACCGTGAGAAGATCCTCAATGACGTATCAACACTTCCAGTCGCGATAACACAGCGGATTTGTACATCTTGAGGTGCAGCTGCTGCCTTTTTCGGTGTCCCAATCTCGCCGTTGGCCTCGTCGGCCGGGCCCTTGGTAATCGGGGGCGCCCATCGCAAGCTCGTAATAAAGTGTTCATGCATTCCCTCGAGTGTCTTGACGCATTTTCCTTCTTGGCTCAGATCCCAGCATCGAATTGTCTTGTCGTCGGATACTGACAGAAGGAATTTGCCGCTGGGATGGAACACCAAGCTCCGAACCCAGTTGTCGTGACCGATCAATGTCTTGATGCACGTTCCGCGACTGTCCCAAAGTCGGATAGTCTTATCTCTAGATCCCGTCGCCATGAACTCGGCCGTGCTGCTGGCTGGAGGAGCCTTTTTCAATCCAGCCATGGTCGCAAGATGCTGATAAGACGTAGGGGGAGCAAAAGCGCAGCACTCGACGCAATGCTCGTGACCAATCATGACCATCTTTGTCTCTGGGGTGTTCATTGAAATATCCCATAGTCGCAGCGTTCGGTCGTTACCAGTCGACAAAAGGTATTTTCCATCTAGGGATGGGCTCACGTCGCGAATCCAATCGGAATGGCCTCGTATCGTCTTCAGACAGTATCCTGTGGTGACGTCCCATATCCTCACCGTCACATCTCGGCTAGCGCTCGCGAGTAGATTACCGGAAAGTGGTGCTCCAGGGGCCCCTGAAGGAATGAACCGAACGGCGCTCACGCTGTGGTCGTGTCCAGGAAGTGTGCGGATATTCTTGTACTCGTCGGATGGGTCCCATAGCTTGATAGTCAGATCCGAGCTGCAAGATGCGAGCAGCGTGTGGCCCTTGGGTCCACCGTAGTCTAGATCGAGCACCGCTTTGGTGTGGCCCTTCACCGTTCGTTCCAGCTCGCCAAATTCCCAATCCCAAATCTTGATGATGGCATCTTCATCTCCAGACGCGATGGATGAGTAGATGGGATGGAACGCAACGCAGTTAATAGGTGTTCGGTGCGATTGGAGGACGTGTCGCGGTGGTCCAGCCGGGAGCCAGGAGGCGGGATCTTGCTTGCGGTTGGAAAGGGATGTCGGTGTAGCGCTGTCGAGTTCGGTCTGGAGAACTTCGTTTCTTGCTTCTAGATCCATGATCTGGGGGCCTCATTAGCTGAGGGGGCATGCGACAGAGCGCAGATAGTATACCTTCTTCTGCAACCGGACAACACTGGTCCACTTCTTCTCCAGCAACGTCTCATACTTCTTAGCGGTAGCAGCATCAAAGATTTCTTCTCCAAGGTTGAGCTCTGTCCTCATAGCAGTGACGCTATCCTGGAAATTATTCGCGGCGAGGTATGCGATGATGGATTTGTGCCTGCAGTGTGGTTAGACGGGAAGTGACAAGCTCCAGGAGCTCCCCTGTACGAACAGCTCTTCGGCCTGCCGGCTCGTCAAGGTCCGGCTCATTGTAGCGGTGTTTCACTCTGCTCTACAGAGCAGCTCGGGACCCAGGAATCGTGTATCTTTCAGTGGCGGTCGGGTCGCTTTGACGGAAAAACATGCGAGGCGGGTTCGTCGATTAAAACCGCGGGGGAGGGGCGGCGGGTTTTGGTGGGAGAGCTTCCTCAGTGACGTGTCGGTGGAGGAGGATAGGCGACGGTGATGGCTGAGGAGACGACCAATGGGGAGGTCGGTCAAACGGCAGAAGGAGAAGAGCACAAAGGAAAGGGTGACGGCTCTTTCAGCGGGAGCAGAGCAGAATGCGCATCAAAAGGCGACGCGATTTCGCCAGGGGCTTCAACAACCGTGGACAAAGAGCGGTGCAGCCAAACGGGCCTGAGCCGCTGCCCAAGATCACGTGGAGTTCGCAGTAGTGCGCCTACCCTACAGTTGATCAGCATTTGAGGATTTTCTTCAGTGAGAGATAAGTCGCGTGTTTGTCTACCATTCTAGGAAAAGAAAGAAATGTTTTATAATGAAGAACTTATTTATGCCTTTTCAATCGTGCTGTTTTTCCAGTTATCTCTGTTTGTGAACATATCTGCAGAAAGGTCCCATCCACACTTTCTTTGATACCATCACAAAAAGAGCGCATGTGTTGGAGTTGGCTGGTCCCATTTTGGATTAAGATGCAGAGTCGCAATTTCTGTCAAAAATGAAAGTCGATATCTGTTTCTACTTGGATACTCATCAGGACGCGCTGTTCTCAATCTTGCAGTACTCCCAGCAGCGGATATGAGTATGGCTCGTCGTTATATGCATTTCTGTCAAAATGACGTTGACTCTCTTACACCACGCCCGGGCTTCGGTCTCGCTCAATGGGGCCATAATCAATATAGTCTCATAGTCAAAAGAGAAAGCTCCGCGAAGGAGGTTTCAATTAATATCTAATATCATTTTCCGTGTACATAACGAGGCTTTGGTACGAGACTGCGGCAGAGCTTATTTATGCGCCAGCATGTCCCTCATTTGAAAGAGATGCATTTTGACAGAGATTGCGGCTCTGGCCCTTATTACCTAGCTGAGCCCCGGTTCTGGCCCGTGGAACATGCATCGGAAGTACCTCCCTGGGCCAATCCAATGGAGCTCGATAAAGCGAAAATCGAGCAGTACCAGCGCCAGCTTCGGGAAGATGAGACCCCAGAGCCAGAGCCATGGCGCCCCCAAGAACTCGAAAACAGCTGGGCGCGTGGCAATGCTCGACGACCTCTACCTCCCAATCATTATGACAACCACAAAGTCAGCCTTTATCGCCTGCAGCAGCGATGGCTCAGCTTCTGCGAAAGGATGGGCAGACGGGCGGGTTGGAAGGCTCTGCTGAAGACTCTGACCTTTGACAATAAAGGCCTCGGCGGGTCCTTCATTCGATATTTCATGCGGGACTCTGATCTCCGCCGGAACGGATGCACCATCAACTCGGAGAACTCAATACGAGTGTATCCAAGGAGACCCGGGGGACTGTACAAGAAGTACACGGCCGAGCCGTGAGACCACAACCTCAGGAACCATCTCCGCCAATATGCCAAGATTCTCATTACACCGAAATGGAAGTTGAGACGAGAGCCCAAGGCCAAGCCTACCATGGGCCCTGATTTCTTCATCTATCATATCCATTTCCTCTGGGTACACGATACGTCTCATTGCCATATTGGGTTGGACCGACTCGACGACGCTACTGTCCGCCACTTTGCCATGTACACCGGCTGTCGAAAGCACGAGCTGGTTTATGCCAAACCACCAAACCTCGACAAAATCTTGAAGACGGCTGTTGAGGACACGGACTCGTACACCAACGTGGAAAACGACACGGACGAATGTGTGCGGTGTCGACCTAAGGAGTGTTGGGTGTGTAGTGGTCTGGGACGAGAGGTGGGATAATCCCAAGTTGAAGGTCCTCTGTTGAGAGGATATCGATTTCGGGATCCTCCGCGATTCCGAGCGCAATGGGGGGCGTGACCGCCTCGCCATACAGGCTCTGCTTCGTTGGCACAAGGGCGAGAACAAGGAGATCGTACCAATATGATTTACCGTTATTGAAGAGGACATTCCCGCTCTTTGTCCGGTATCTCACGTCCTTGCTAAGGCGCAGGCCGAGGGTGTCATCGACGCCCCGGGTTATCAGACGAGGGCAGAGCCCTTCTTCAGCACCAAGCTCAATCAGCCTTCGATTGAAATCAAATGGAAGCGGGAGTGGTTGCATCGGCCAGTGTTTCAGAGGACTCTTGACGACCTAGGCACCCAGTCCAGGGAGCCGTTGACAGCTGGGACCTTCAACAGTTACTCCATACCGTTAGAGGCTGCAATGGGCCTTCTGGAACGCTTGACAGAGTACGCCTACTGGAGAGGGCTCGCTAATTGCGTTGATGGTAAGTTTGCTTGCCTTCTTCTCTTGTCTATGCACGTTCTGATGCGGCGCTAGAAAACTATCGCCAACCGGTTCGGAACCAAGGACTTTGTCACCGCACGAATAGCACAATTTACCAAGAGGCTTATCACAACACCGACTGCAATTCTGTCGTTGAGGGCGCCTTCCTCGGTCGAGGTACCGCGACCCCCTGCCTCGCCATTTTCAACCACATGGGCTTGCGTCGAGATGAGAATGCACCGAAGGTGGTCTCTGATGATTTAATGTGTGATATCGGCCCCAGCAGCGACGTGCGACGTCTCGAGGAAAAGGTGAAGAAGATGAAAGCCGACTTCGAAGAGAAGTCGGCCGTATATCATCAGTGCAAGAGGAAGACCAGTCAAGATACGCTGGCAAGCGAGAAGAGCTGCGAACAGCAAGACAGAAACACCGGAGGAAGGTGTTCAAGATGATTTACAAAGATCACTTTGACGCTAAGGACGAAGAAGAGCTGCAGAAGCAGCTGCAGGGGATCCGGGAACCCGAGGTAAAGCAAGAGGTGCAGCATGTCTTGCAACAGCGCACCCAAGTGGCAGACATCCTCAGCGATATGGACGACGCCATTCCACAGCAAGAGATCGTGCAGAGGAAAGTCGACGCGATCAATGCTTGGGTTGCCTACGTCTTCGTGTGAGAGCCGGTCCAGCGCTTCAGACTTAGTTCTTCCCGGTGCTTCATCGCCTCGTCAACCACCTCGCGACGCTTGGCAAAACGGCCCGGGCACAGAGCAGCCAGCTGAGAGCATTCTGAGCGAACTGCCTATCTGCAACCGCGTCGAGATTTTCGATTTTCGCAAGAATCTCCTCGTAAAGCTCTACCAATATCTTCAGTCGTCGCCCGAGTCTTTCCAGAATCATAACGTCAGTAGTCTATTAGCAGAGGGCCTACAATTACAGGCTCGCCCATCCCGTCCCTATGAAAACCTTACATACCTTACGCCTTAGAGGTAAGCCTATAAATAATTTTATCGCGTATTTCTTCCTTTCTTATACTAAACCACAGTAATAACCCTTTATCGATAAGACATTTTATCTCCGATTATACAGATAGATCTATATCTGCCGAGTTATAGTTAAAGGAGAGGTATAAATTAGGATAATTATCTAATTTATAGATAATATCCTAATCTATCCGGCTTAACACGAATATCTGCAAGAGACATAGAGATACCTTTAAAAGACCTTCTAGCATATCTAATAGATCTCCCCGAGTTACCGAGTTATATTCATCTAGGGAGTCAATCACAATCATCATTATCGCATCCTCATATCGCTCAAGCATCTTAAGAATTAGGTCCTTACTTTCATCAAGGCAAAATAGCCCAGATGCGAAGGCCTTCTCTTCCCTTTTTTAAACACCTCGATTACAGCTTTAAGAAGTAGTCCTCCCATTTAAGGAGCAAAGAGCTGTCCCGTAATACTAGCCGCTATCCTTAAAGGATCAGAGCATCTAGGCTCGGCTAGGTCATAGGAATAATAAAAATAGGCCGGGGCTAGGCCTAATTCCATCAGAATGCCTCCAGCGCGTCCTCAATAACGATATACCTATGATTTTCTAATTAGATTAGAAATTATTATATTACTCTCTCCATACATTAGCTTACTCTTACCAGACACTAGAATCTCATAAAGCCATAAAATAGAAGAAGCGCTTTGATTCTTCCAACTTAGAAAAGTTAGGTCATATAGAAACCACTTCCCTATGCCTTTCAAGACCTTATTTTCTTTTTCGCTTATACGAGGTATTTTTCACAAGGTTCATCTAAGATCCAACGCAAAATCCCATTTCTTCATTCCCCTAGATCAGTCAGCAGTAGCGATTATTCTAGACCGGAGAGTTACCATAGAGTTAATCTATGATATCGTGCAGTGCTTTATCCTAGCGGTTTACGGGGCAATCAAAGTCCTTCAGCATCCGCTTAAGCGCAGCATAGCTTTCCAGCTGGTCTTTATGGTATAAGCATAGCATTTTATCGATGTAGAGCTCCACGCGGCGTATGGGAGAAATAGGACAAGGCAGGGAAACTTCATGGGAAGTTCCATAAGTCTTGGGGGAACCTCTCAGTGGTACTAAAGCGACTGTCGAGCGTTACTTACAATAGTTACCGACCTTGTAAACCGAAGTTAGTGGTATAACGGTCTACGTATATCTGGGCTTCACTGATGACTATGAAGGCTAACTCTAAGTCAGACGAGGCAAGGACTCCATAACACGCTCTGACATAGTTAGCGACTATCCATGACCAATATGCGCCAACTCACTAAAATTATTCTGCCCATAGTATGACCTTGCCTTAGCGAGATATGTCAGGATGCTTACATGCAACTTGACCAACGCACGGCCCAGCTCTTCTGCGGTTTGCGACCGGAACCATGTAGTGGTCGAGGGGGATGCTCCATGTTTGAAGACGAAATACCCAGCAGACGAGCAGGGCGCGGTGCACACAAGGTGACCGGTCAGGCTGTCAGTGGCATACTGGTGCAGAGGGGGTGTTTCAGATCTCAATCACATTGAGCATCCGTATACGCTAGCACTCGTTCAGTCGCCTGGCATTTCAGTGACGCTGATCACCTTGCCATGCTTTCTTTTGTATAGCCACCTTCACACAAACCCACGCCAATAATCCTCGCAGATTCAAGCGTTGACGGAAGTTGTGCAGTTCCAAGGATTTGATTGGTGATGACGTGAATATCCACGGCACGGCCCGCGTCTAGATTCGGACACTAAGCGCTTGGAGCAGGCCCGTCAGAGGTTTCAAGGCTCTCTTTCCTCCCCGGAGTTCTCACGCCCCGGTTTATCCCAGCTCAGGCTTCTTCAAACGCGACTGGTCGGTGAGCCTGTCCGTGGAAGACTCATCCAGTCAAAATCCTCGGTGAAGCGCCCTGCGACCCTTCCGAGTTGACTTTTTAAACCACCCGTAGACGCCTTGATTTTATCCCAGACGAGGCTTCCGATAAACCCATGGCTACCTGGTCTCAACGGCTGGGCTGAGTGCAGCCCTGCGCCTGTTCCCATCTGCAGTTAGCAAACCAGGGAACGGTCTCGCCAGTCTTCTCTCCTTTTCTACAGTCTAATCCTCGCAACTCATCATCTCGCCCAAGATTGTGATCTTGCCTTTGTGCCGACAACTCTTACCACGATGTGCTCGCCTTGAAAGCCGTTTGCGCAATTGTCCGCTCGTCTTGTTAAATTTGCTCATTGTTGTAACACTGTCAGACCTCGCATGGAGGCCAATCAAGCCGCGTCTTTAGCAGGGGAGCCCCCGGGCGAGCGGTTGCTTATATCCGTAACCCATTGTCGGGTGGCCTGAGAAGGCTGAGGCGTTATGCAGTATTCCATACAATGCGTTGGATATGTAACTTGCTATATGTAATAGCAGAGGTTATTTATTTAGCTCAGTCAATCCAGTCCAACAACACCTTACATGGGGATGACAGGGATACCCCGCCCGCCAGTCCTTCTCGAGGACGTCCACCAAAAGGAGCTCCATAGCCTCTCGCACTCTCGTCGCAATAAGTTGCGCCAAACCAAAATTTAGCAATCGACTCGGGCAACGTCCCAAGACACCCGCTGTCTTTATACTGTCAGGCCGACCTGACCAGTATCGGCTTCCTGGACTCGCGACCGCCTGCGCCGCGCCCTCTCACTATGGAAAGTCTTGAGCACGCGGGAGAGGAGTCTATGGAGGATGTCTTCCTCCAAGACGACCTCAGACCAACCATCGCAGAGCACGCGACACAATGCCGGTCTCTTTTCCACAAGTATCTAGTTATGCCTGAAATATTGGAAGACCCTACTATCATGGACGACCAGTTGGCACGTTTCACATTGTGGACATCCAACATGGACGTTTGGGGGCCTCTCAATGTGTCGTTGGACTACAGACTACGATTTAGTCCCACCGCTGCGGATATTATACATCAGCTCCTGGATATCATTTGCGACACCTTGCTGTCTTGTGAGTAGCACCGCCTCTGAATGGATTGAGTATCAAGGCTAAGAGAGTCTTGACAACAGTGAAACCAATCGATGACCGCCCACCACATATTACGAGCAGGAAGAGACAGCGCATCTCAGTCCAAGGCAGTTCAGAAGTCACAAGGAGGTCCGACTACGACACCAGTGATTCGGAGAGCGATGTCGATCCGGTAGAGGAAAACATCCTGAAGGTGACGGAGACGATTGGCGGAACAATAACGCGGCTCTTCCGTCTATCCAACGCCGTTCGAAGGTCCGCCAAAGCCAACCGGGCCCGCAAGATCGAGAGTTACAACGACAAAGACGCGAACAAGGCCATAGACGAGCTGCGTCTCTACACAAGGTGCTATATTGAGTTCCGGTTCCCAGAGGCGCCAGAGGCGCTCCGCTCGGCATTGGTAGAGGCCAACGCGTGGCGACTTCGGCGGTTATATTATCAACGGTCCCATCGGAGACGCATCGACATGAGCATTCAAAGCCCGCCAATCACTCTGCCCGTTTATCAACTCCCCAAGATGATGGACAGCGCGCCGGCTGTGCGGTTTGCGCCGAGTCCGCTGCCAAAGCCTGAGACGAACAACGCGCCTGTCCGTTCGCCAGCACCAGTGACAAATGCGACTACTGCTCGACAAACCGCCGTTGCGGCCTTGTACGCCAAGTCCTCGACCGAAGTCCCCCGCGCAAAATCTGTACTCGTGAACAATAAATTGTCGTTCCCTCCCATACCACCAAATGGGCAGTGTACTTACTGTGGCGTCATCATCGAGTTCAAAAAGACTGCGAGGTCCCTGCTGTGGCAGTAAGTAAATTGTTTGCTCTGCCTGGGCTCTCGAGTACTTTGCAATGGACTCTACTTCGACGCAGTAGAGGGGCCAACACAAGTGCTCGGATCCTTAGGCATTCCTATCATATCGTAAGAACTCGTGACTAATGTACACCAGAAATCATGTTATCGCAGACCTAGAGCCTTTCATATGTGTCTTTTCACAGTGCCAAGGGGAGGGTCACCACGGGGGAACCGGTCCGATGACGTTCGAAACGTCAAAGGCCTGGTCCAACCACATGCGGACAGCTCACGGGTATGCATGGGAGTGCAGAGCCCCATCTCACGATCCAATCGTCTTTGAACAAGAGATACATTACCAGGAGCATTCCGTGAAGGAGCACGGAGTGCCTGAAGCCCACGTCGGGATGCTTTCCCGGGCGGCGCGGAGGCCAGTCCTCGACAAGGTACTGAGTTGTCCGTTTGGCGACGATTTCCAACCCCCGGGTAAGGTCGAATCCAGCGCTGTCTTCTTGAGCGAAGCTCTCCAGTCGCACGTCGCCGGCCATCTGAAGGAAATCGCTCTGCTTGCACTGCAAAAACTTCCCAGCGACGATGATGAGAACGCCGAGAACGTCGATAGCGACCAACCGTTAGAAGACGATGGGCCAGCCGGGGTTGTCGGAGCTGCACGTCAATCCATGTATAGCATTCTGGAAGACGAGGACCTTGATTTCCAAGACGATGACGCTGGTGATGCAGACGACAATCCTGAACGCCACGAGGAGGAAATAAGTGCACGGGTGACGGAACTCGACTTGGAGGACAATGACGGATTGGGGATGACGAAACTTCACCATGCGGTACGAGCCGATGATCTGGACTTGGTTGAGTCTGTGATTCAGAGCGGCGCAAGTGTTGATTGTAGGGACGCAGATGGCTCAACGCCTCTACATTACGCTGCGAAGAGGGGGCTGGTCAAATGCGTGGCAGTCTTGGTTGAGCATGGTGCGGACATACGAATCACTGACAAACCTGGATTCAGCCCATTTCTCTGGGCTGTCGTTGCTGGGCAAGAAGACGTCGCCGCTGAGCTGCTCTCGATGGGCGCTGATGTCAATTCATCGAGCACGGATGGACGTTCTGCGCTCGCCTGGGCAGCCAGTTTGGGACGGGTTTCAACTGCTCAAATGCTTCTGGATCGGGGTGCCAGTATGCATAATGACCAAAATAGGCAGCAGACTACGCCTTTGGAAGAAGCGGCAGCTTCTGGAAGCCTTCCCATTGTTGAACTACTCATCCGCTGTGGTGCGGATCCCAACTATCGTGATCGCGATGTATGGTCGGCGATACATTGGGCAGCAGAGGAGGGCCATCAGGAGATCGTGAGTTTCTTGCTGGACCATGGGGCCAATCCCAATGCTGTCAGCTCTTACGGCACGTCACCATTGCACTGCGCTGCAAATGGGGGGCATCTCTCCATTGTGAACTCGCTCCTGAAAAGGGGGGAAGTCGATCCGCTCAAGTCAACATGCCACGGCTGGACCGCACTACATCATGCCGCCTTCATGGGGCACTCCCGTGTCGTTGAACTCCTCCTTCAGGACGACCGGGTACAATCTATCTCTTCTTTGCAGGACAACCACGGCTGGTCCGTTCTTCATTTGGCCGTTCACAGTCGAGATCTAGCCACCGTCCGTATCTTGCTCGACAAATCGATCATTGAGGACCCCCAGGCCCTAGTAGATGAAAGCGGCCTCACTGCAGAAGAATGGCTGGATCGCGGACCAACGAGCCATTCCCAGAAGGCCATCAACGACCTGGCGTTCAGCAAGTCGCGTTGTTGCCAAGCCGTCACAGAACTTCGCGATGCTGTGGCCATTGGCAACGCCCCCTTGATCGGATTTCTATTGAAATCGGGCCACTACATCAATGGCATGAACTCTGGAAAGAGGACTGCGCTCTATTACGCTGCAAAGAAGAGTATGCACTCCATTATGGATCTCCTTCTTGGCTCCGGTGCCGATCCCAACATTCTTCCGACGGGGCGGAAGAGCTGGGAAGAATTCATCTCGCATGACGACGTTTTGCAGCGGCTCAAACTAGCTGGATACCGGAGGCGAGATACCGACCCAGAGGTGGAACGCCAAATTCGTCGGGCATTAAGAGAGCGAAGCCAGCCGCCTGAGCAGCCCATACCGCACTCGTCCGAAACAGACAAGTCACCTTTGTTTGAGCCGAACAACTTTACAATCCGTAGGCCGGATGGACCTTCGTCATCTGTTCCAATTTCGCCAACGCCACATTCTCTGGATCATGTCGCTTCCAATAAACCACCACTCTCGCCAATGTCCACAGACCAAAGAATCGATAACAAGCGCAAGGCTAGACCAGGCCGGACGGATTGGTTCAGACGGCTCTGGGGTGGAAAACAGTGACCTCGGTCTCCAAGGCGAGAGTGAGGAGCGACAGAACAGTCGTGAGTTGTAATGGCCGAATCAAGCTACGACTCCAATGTTATGATGAGCTCCGTGTCCGTATTTTTGTGAATAGCAGTGCAGTAGCTAGTCATCCTGAGCCCCGGCGCCAACAGAAACGGCGCTTTCGAGTCGCCTATATTATAACCTTGATTTAATAATCCACTAGGTTAACGCACGCGACGATATAGCTCGCTAGGTGAATAACGTGTCATAATATGAAAGAAGTGTTAAATTAAACGCTAGGGCACTAGCAGCCTGCAAGGCACATGCTGATCCCCTTGGATCTCTCTCGGAAAAGAGCCCCATAACGTCAAAACAACAAAACGGGCCACTAACACACTACCACGCCCTTGATTCCAAGCGGTCCCAACCATTGCTAACCAACCTTGATCCCTGTAGTGAGGATTCTCTCCTTCGTTATGAATGCCGATATTCCTGGCTCCCAAAAGCACCTTGCTGCCAGAACCTCCAACAGCTCTACCTAGGTTGGGAGGTCGCCGCTCGTCCCGGTGGTTAGAGGCTCTACAAAAGGTAGTAGCTCAAGAGACCGAGCAGGTAATGTTTGAGTAAGCATAGTCGAAGGCTTCCAGATACCCTATCATCTGGATAACAGCGGCGCAGACCACCAGAATGTGCATGAATGAGTGGGAGCTGCACATGTCGAATTTTCCAGGCCACCAACTTTCGGGGAACCTCATCTTTCGAATCACGTGTATTAGGACCAATTCTTCTCCTGTATGGGCAATTATGGGAGACTCACTGCATAAAGCGCGGTGCCAGATAGAAGGCAGCCTATCTTTGCCACCATAGTATAAGTGAAGGCTTTTTTATTCATCAGGTCTAGCCCGAATTCATCGAGCCCATGAATCAAGGGCGCCACAACGGACGCGCCAGTCGCCACGAACGCTGCTGTTCGCATGGAGCGATACTTGTGGCTTTGGAGCTTTGGATGGATGTTCGTGATGATGGTCAATGCCCCGAAAACCCCAATCTATTGACCGATGAAGACGGTGTTAGATCCGATTACCAGTCCTGGGACAGAAAAAGCCGAGCATATGGAGATCAACTAACCATAGACCAATAAATATTGCGTAGTGTAGTCTCACACCAAAAGATTATGTATACTCCCAAGACAATGTCACCGACTATGAAAATTCCTATGCCAAGCATATCTAGTCGGTGGCAGAAATGGTCCACATCGTAAGAGTGGTTCATCAAAGTATGATAAATAGCCGAAAATGCATAGCAAATGGTCGCCGTAAGCATGAAGAATGAGAAAGCAATAAAATCGGTGCTAGTGACCCTGGAATATTTGCCAGCAAGGTACTGCAAGATATACCACTCGCCGAAGAGGAAGACAATGGCCGGAATGAGATGGGAATAGATGTTGACGGACTCGTTGTGGAGATACTGCCAGCTGCGGAACGAGGCGCGAACCGAGCCCGATATGGGCCGGTAACCGTGAAGAATCCACTGGTTGTTGTCGTGTTGAAACCATTCCGGCATCTCATCGAACGAGAGAAGAGCCGGGCGTCCTTCGTCGTCTTCCATTCCCCGCCCTTTACGCGCCTCTGGCTCCTTGGACGGAACTCGGAGACGGGGAGCGGACGCCATTTACTGTCGCGCCTAGTGATGTGTAATGTGTGAAGGCCGGAATTTGAGAGTGAGTAAAAATGGAATTGAAGAAATGCGTTTCCTCTTTGCTTCGTAGTTTTTTTGAGTCTTGCGAAGTTGCGCCGTGGCTCTTTTCTTCGGCTGGGGAGCGCTGTCAACAAGTCAAGTCAAAAGCAATTCCGCTCTCCACTTGATATACCCTTATTGGTTGATTTCGAATTTGAATGATTTTGACTTGAATTGTTGACAGCGCTCCTGTTGGGCTCTCTAAGCGCCAGCCTCGCTGAGCCGAACATCCTGTTTCAAATAGCTCGACGTGGTTGGTTCCTGCTTGTTCCGTCACCTGCCCCATGCGTCTCAATCATGCGGGTCGCTTAATTTAGCAGCGATACCCGTGCTTGGCAACGATAATGGACCCGGCCCCAGCTAACGACGGGCCTCTCTTAGTTCCCGTCTCCCCGGCCGTCACTTGGCGCAGCCACACCTGTTCATGATTTGGCAACGCTCCCCTCCCCCAGTAACATCCGAAACGTACCTGTCACTTGAATCTCGGTATGCGCATCAGCTGGCGACGATGCGACGGCCTAAAAAGACGCGACCCTATCGCGCAATGGGCGGACCGTTCAGGCAGCTTCACGCACCGAGCTAACACAACGCATCGGCACCAACGCCCCCGGAGTCTCTCTTTTCTTGACCTGCGCCCTCGCTGGAGATGACGTCCCGTGAAGACTACGCAGCTGGGTGGGTCTGCCGTTTGCCTGTCGAGGTGGCCGCAGCCAAAGCAGCGCTCGATCGCGTCCATGACAATCTACCCGCAGATCAGCATTCAGACGGCAACAACAACTACATTCTGGGGAATCTTCAGGGCCACAATATCGTTGTGGCGTATCCGAAGGCGTACGGCAAATCGTCACTGGCCGACGTGACCGCACAGTTGCATGCAAGCTACCCATCTGTCCGATTCAATCTGATGGTAGGCATTGCGGGAGGAGTGCCTGATACGAAGGATGATGTTCGTCTCGGAGATGTTGTTGTCAGCAAGTCGGCAGCTGGGTGGCCGGGTGTCCTCGAGTATGATGTGAACGGGGAACGAGCGAAAGATCAGATTGCTCTCGACAGAGCGTTGGATCAACCGACACTTTTGCTTCTCACAGCTATGGGGAAGGCCGAGACAGCCACCATCTTTGAAGAAAGCAAGATGCCCCGCTACATCTCCGAGATCGTGCAGAAAGATCCAGTCACCTTTGCCCACCCTGGCCCAGAACAAGACATCCTCTTCGACGCAAATTATGATCATGCAACCAATGGATTCGAAGGTGGATGCAGTCATTGCGACCCGGATAGGATCCGTTCAAGGCAGCCGCGTGAAGTACATGACCCCGTTGTTCATTATGGCTCGATTGCCTCCACCCGCCATTTGACGCGCAACGGAGTAGGCCGGGACCAGTTCGCACGCAAGCATGATATTCTCTGCTTCGAGAAAGAGGCAACTGGGATGAAGGATGCCGCTCAGTACCTTGTCATCCGAGGAATTAGCGACTACGCAGACTCGCACAGCTCAGATATCTGGCATGCCTGGGCTGCAGCGACCGCAGCAGCATACGCAAGAGAGGTCCTGTCATTCGTGCCCGCCGCCTTCAAGACGATACCTTTGGCCGCAAACGCGTATACCGACGCCGCGCCCGTTCTTGACGCCCTACTTCTGACAAGACCGGACGTTGATCGGAAGTCCCTCATTGCACTGAAGGGACGCAGGGTTGATGGAACCTGCGAGTGGGTTACGAAGCATCACCATTATCAAGAGTGGCTGGCAGATGCGAGTCAACCACTCCTCTGGATCTCAGGTGGCCCTGGAAAAGGAAAGACAATGCTCGCGATTTATGTCACCGAGGTGCTACAACCACTGGTTGACGCTGGTGACAATATTCTCCTCTATTACTTCTGCAGTAATCGAGACAAGAATCGGAACACGGCATTGACCATATTGAGAGGCATCCTACATCAATGGATCGGCCTCCAGCCCCACCTGGCCAAAGAAGTCAAGAACTCATTCGAGGGGGCGGATACGACGAAGTACACAATTTCCAGTTTTGTCGCACTGTGGAGGGTTTTCCTGACTCTGCTCCAGCAGACCACATCTTCTCAGGTAGTCTGTGTCCTCGATGGTCTCGACGAGTGCGAGAAGGAATCACTCAGACAGCTTCTAGATGCCGTTGGAAGCTACTTGTCCAAGTCTGGGGAAGGGGCAAAGCCACGACTAAAGCTCATTATTCTCTCCCGACCTCAGCCGTCTGTGTTGGAGAGCAAACTCGGTCGCTATCCGCAGATTCAGTTGGACGCCTCCGACACGGAAACTACGCATGATGTCGAGAGATACATCTTTGCCAAAGTCACCGAACTGGCATCCGAGCAAGACCTTTCCGAAGAGATGGTCGCGCAGGTTCAGCAGACCCTACTAGCTGGAGCCGATGGTACCTTTCTGTGGGTTGCATTCGTTGCCAATGAGCTTCAGGGCCGAGGTTGGAGCAAGATTGATGAAGTGCTCCGCCAAATTCCCAAAGGCCTGGCTGGGATTTATCAGCGGCTTCTTCGGCAGGTCGACGACAAGGAAGCTTTGGTCCCCATTCTTCAATGGGTTGTTCTCGCTGCCCGGCCCCTCACACTGGAAGAATTGGCCGTGGCCGCAGGAGTCGAGGCGGCCGGTACTATTCCAGCAACACAAGTGACCCGGAGGCGGCTTAGGGTCGGCGGGTTGCTCGTCAAGGTCGAAGGAGACGTCGTTAATCTGGTTCACGAATCGGCGAAAGAATTTTTCCAGAGCGATCAAGTCAACATCCAAGGGATCGACATGTTCCATATGGGCCAGGAAACCCATAGGAAGCTCATGCAGACTTGTTTGGCTCACGTAGAACGCGGATACGGAAATTCCAGTACGCCCGGCCAGGATCCCTTCCTATCTTACGCCAGCCAGTACTGGCCGATGCATTTCTACCACGCCATTCATGTGATCGATTCAGCGACAGAATTCTCACGTTCATTCTTTCGAGAGGACTCTCCCATCCGGACAGGATGGTGGAAAGTCTACTGGGAGCAGGAGAAGAACGGCGGCAGCCCGCCCACCTTCACTCTTTTGCATCTGGCGGCATACTTTGGACACGTACCATGGGCCAAAATGTTACTCGGCACACATGCCCGCCTCATTTCGCGGAAAGACAATTACGGCCGGACACCTTTGTACTGGGCAGTCAACAGAGGTCACCGAGAAATGGTGGAGCTTCTGCTTGAACATGGGGCACGTGTGAACTTCAAGGATCGAAGCATGTTAACTGCTTTACACATAGCAGTAATTGGTCAACACAGAGACGTTGTGTCGGTACTGCTCGAGCACGGTGCCCGCATCGAGGCCAAGGGGGAGACCGGCGACACGGACACCCCATTGGTGCGAGCCATTTTGGGGAACTCGAGGGAAATTACGGAGGAACTACTCGAGCAAGGAGCGCGCGTGGATAAATTGTCATCGTTTCTGGGAGTTGCTTCTCTGAGGCCGCCTACGGATCCAATGGATGAACGGGTGACAGAGCTACTTGGGCTCCAGGAGCAAGTCCTGAATGCGCGCTTCAAGCATACGACGCGAGATGTGGACCTGGTCACGAAGGGACTGGTCCTATCCATCCGCATTCCTCTGGTCCTTGAATTGATGACCCTCTACTTCAAGTATATGGCATTGAACCGCATGGACAGTCTGCCTGTGCTGCGGGAGCTGATCCAGGAGAACAAGATGAAGCAAATGCGGGCATGGGCAAAACCATACCATGTGTTCCTCGCGGGGCTAGTGTATGCTAAGAGTGCAAGGAAGCTCCAGGCCATGGGCGACCTGCCGACATATTGCTTGCAGAGGGTCACACCCGGAGATATGCAGGCACTGGTGGTCATCATGACCTTCACCGGCATGGAGACGAAATCCACAGCTGTCCAAGAAGGATGGAAGCCAGGAGACGACATCACATCTGCGGCGATCGCAGACTGGGCCGCCATCGCCTACGAGAGGGACTCTCTAGAGTACTTCCACCTCGGCATCAGAGAATTCCTGATCGATTTCGATGGTTGTATCCGGAATGAGAACCGGGAAGAGAACGTGCTCCGAACGACCCTACTCATGACGGTCCACTTCGCCATGCTCGACAAACAGAGACCAGGGCCGATCGAGTACATATCTCGGGTCACCGCCGAGTTCTTTGAAGGATACATCGGCAGCGTTTACGAGGTTGGGTTGTTCAGCGACGCGAACCAGGCGTACGCAAAGAAGCTGCGCGTCGCCAGCGACAGCCGAGACTCTGCCTTGTTGCGTCACGCCCTAAACACCATTTTCCAGTGCGCCCAGCAGGCCAAAGAGAATGGACAGGACCGCTTTCTCAACATACCCTCAGCCGCATGCTTGATCCTCTGCCAGGAGAACGCCGCCGCCCACCGGTGGCTCATTGGTGAGGCCATCCCGGAGGAGATGGCGGCGTTGATAGCCCAACAGCCTCAGGGAGCGCTGCAGAAGCGGGCTTGCAAGGCTCTGATAGAGTGCCTGATCATTGGGAAGCAGTACGGTTTGAGCGCGCAGAAACAAAGCGTCGAGAAGCATCTGCGGTCCTTGCCGGAGGTTGAACACATGATGAATCGCATACTGGGTGTATGAAGGATTGCGCAATGCGCACTCAGGATCCTGTAATCGCGCACAAATTCACAATTTGGCGTACTAATTATGGACAGAATTGATGTATTTGCTGCTCTCTGGTTGTACCTACCTACTATTGGAGGTGGTGATGGCGGAGATGATCGATTTGCTGAGCATGTGAGGCGTGTCCTGTCCTGTGTTTCTTCATACTTCGCGAGTTGGAGGGTAAAGGGTAGGCCTCCACTGGCGCCTTTGAGTGCTGTAGTTGATTCTCCGACAGGTCTGTCGCCCATGATTTCCTCCCAGGCAGCTGAAGGGCCCTCTCCTGTCCACCACGAAGGAAGGACCCGCCGTGTTTTGGGAGGGGGGCACAGCCCGTCAAGGCTTGGTCAGGGGCTCGAAGAAGGGGGTGGGGGTAGACTTCTGAGCAACCCATCGGAAATGACACAGCCAAAACACAACTGAGCCTATACCTAAGATTCAAGACCAGCCACTATAGTTTACAACCGCCAAAAGATGATGCCGCGATAACCTCAACAAAGCCTCTTCTAAGATGAATAAAAGGCACCATCTCTCCGCTGTGGGGATGAAGGAGGAAAGCTTGTTTAAACGGCCCGTCAAGTCTGCCATGGTCAGCGGCAACCCCTCAACGGGATATGCGGCCAGGCCGGCTGCTGTGACGGGGTCCTAAGGAACTGGGAGTGAGCGTAGCACAGCCTGATCCGGGACAGACCAGTATATAGCACCTAGGTGACCTGCCAATGTTCGTCCAGCCAACGGTACGTTGGACAAGAATCCCGATGCAATCCTCAAATCCATCATTTTAAATGCGCAATCATGGACGACGACGACACCGATGCCCCAGGCCTGTTGCAATCCGTGCTGGCACTATTCTCTGGAAATCGACCGCAAAGGTCGGCAAAGCCGGCGTCACTGCAATCACGGAAGCGCCAGGCCTGGCTTCGCGCGGATTCATTTATGCAGCGTGATGATGTTCGCGAAGCTGACCCAGCGAGCGTCAAAAGGACTCTGCGCGCATTCGAACATCTTGTTCAGGACAACCCTCATCGAGAGATGGATTTCGTACGTCTTTCGGCCTGTTGACCCCTCACTTCCTGCCTGTTAACGACAGTCGCCCGAGCAGAATTTCGAAGAAGATAGAAACGAGCGGTTTCCGAATCTTCGCCGCATGGTCGAGAACCCGAGTCGCAATCCACATGCCGACCTAGGTGCAGCCATTCGCGTTGGTAAACGGGGACGGGAATGCGACGATGCAATACAGGAACTTTCGCAATTGGAGCAAGACAGGAAGAAGCGCCGGGTTCTGCCTCGTGAAGAGCCAACTCGCGAGTCCAGCCTCGACGACCCCGATGCCAACTTCGCCGTGCTGATGAGGAGACATTTGGTGTCCTTGGACAATGCGTTGCGAAGACACTGGGTTTGTGTGTGCCAGAAGTGCTCAGGGCTGAGCGTGAGACTGTCACTGCCGCAACACAAGCAGGGGGCCAACCTCGAGTCTGAGGCCAGTTTCGAAGTGTTCTTCGGCGTACGGTCCGTACCAGCTAGTATTCTGCAGGAGGCCAGAATCACGGTCAAGTAAGCACTCGAAGCATTGTGTGATCAAGCGCCTGGCTTCCCTGTATTCGCTAACACGGACGGTGCAGAGACCTACACAACAGCCTCATCAGGCGCTCATCTGACCCGATACTTAGCAGTCAACCCGCCTTTGCCCAACACATACTATGCCAAAGCATCACCGAGTCCATCGGTCAACGAAATTGCTTACATTTCGCTCTCGAGGATGGAGTGTTTCAGAGGCTTCGTCCGCAACAAAAGACATTTGGGAGTGAACGAATGTCAAGCACAGTATCTTTATCGGCCTTGTTCCAACGCCAGCAAGAACTACCTGGTGGCAAATCGGTGCTGCCATTCAAGGGAAGGGCAGTATTGGCTGCTACCCTGGCTTCAGCTCTTCTTCCCTTCCTGGAGACACCATGGCTGCAGTTCTCCTTCAATCACTCAAAGATACAATTCTTTGAACCGCGGCAGAATGGGGAACTCCCCGACATCACGAAACCATTTCTGGCTCTGGAGCACGTTCCAGTCATGCCAGCCCGCAGTACCACCGACACCGGAGATGCCTCGAAACACATATTTCACCCCAACGCCAGCGTGTTAGCACTGGGCATTCTTTTGTGCGAGCTTCACTTCTGCACACCTGTCGAGCTCATGGCGGAAGAAACACCCGCCGCTGGAGGTCCTAGCGCCAGGAACATCAACGATGATTGCTACACCTGTCTTGATAAGCTTCAGATTCTGGAAGACGACGCTGGTGTCGACTACTACCTCGCCACGAAAGCATGCCTTACTGGGGAGTATTATCCAATCGGAGAGCAAGTTGAGTTTGACGATGTTATTGTCCAGCGGCTCTTCTACCAGAATGTCGTCAAACGACTTGAAAACGTGATATTCAAGGCATGGGGCATTCGATTAGGGGATCTTGGTTCGTCAGACACCCGATACAACGAATCCTGTTGGGGCCCTATCGGTCGAGAAGTTGTCCGCCTCCACGCGGGTCAGGTCGATTCCCAGATGGCAAATGATGTCTCTGCAAGGGGAACCTATCATCGATCAATGTCTGACAGCGCGCCTGTGAGCTATCTCCATTCGAATATGGTGCTACGGCTGTCGGGGCAGCCTTCTCCGGGATCACAAGGCCAAGGACACTTCGCCAAGCCTTCAGAGAAGAGTTTACATTTCTTTGATGCAAGCCTCCATATGGGCCCAGGACCTGAATCAGAGTAGGTTGTTTCCCATCAACTACAAGTCTCTGTCGTACTAATGACCCGCCAGAAATCCCCTTTCGGAAAGATGGATGGACAATCTACTGTCTTCGATCTCTCGCTATGTTTATCCTGTTCTCGATCTTGTCGAACCTGTGCGAATAGCTATTTTGGACTCTGGACTCGACCCTACAAACCCCTTCCTGATCGAGGATCAACAACAAGCCAACCCACAAATCAAGGAAGCGCTAAGTTTTATACATGGAACACAACCACACGAGATTCAAGACGAGATCGGACACGGCACTCATGCTCTAGGTCTTCTTCTCAAAGTTGCCCCATGTGCTGAGATCTATGTCGCCAGAGTTGCGCGCCGGGAGACTCTGAACCCTAATACCTTCAATGACATTACAAAGGCGGGACCATTCCAAACCAGAGCGGACTTGTTGGATTGGACTAACAGACTGTGCAGGCTATTAATCATGCAGTGAAAGAATGGAAAGTGGACATCATATCAATGTCGTTCGGCATCCGTGAACATGACGAGCCCATGAGCAACGCTATAGCCAACGCACTGAATAAGCCGACGCTATTGTTCGCGGCAGCATCGAATGATGGGGCGAACCTTGACAGAGCTTTCCCAGCTCAGTGTCCCGGCGTCTTCTGTATACACTCAACCGACGGAAACGGCAATCCCTCCGATTTCAACCCTACAGCAAGTGAAAAGGATGTCAACTATAGTCTACTTGGGCAGCAAGTCTCTTCCCACTGGCCCGCTGGCATAAACGGACACAATCAGCCCGTCAGGTCTCTTTCAGGCACGTCGGTGGCCACCCCGATCGCCGCTGGTCTAGCCGCGTCGGTCCTGTCTTTTGTCCGTCGCCAGGATCGGCAAGTTGCTGTAGAAAGTGAAAGACTGGGGCAGTGGCTGAAAAGGGACAATTCCATGGACATGGTCTTTAATAGCATGGCCAGACGAAGGCGGGGCCCGGGCTATGACTACATCACGCCTGAGATTCTCTTCGATAGCGGTTCGACAGCGGAGGATGTTTATAGGAAAATCAGGGATATCAAGAGGACCATGTACAGATATCAGAAGTAGCCCTGTACACAAAACAAAATTGCACCTTGTATACTGAGCACAGCTCTTCACTTGAGATCCAAGATTCGATATATAATCAAGCAGGAACGCAATAGACGTTTCCATTCTCGGTCTCATCGGGAACAGCCTCAGCCGTCTCAATACCAGCTCCATCCACGTCCTCAACCAAGACACACTCGTCCTCATCTGCCTTACCACCAACGGCCATAAAGGCGCCTTTACTGTACTCTTCCAGCTTCACTCTCCGCCCAAACTTGAGCCTCTTGACGCGGAACGCAAACACAAATTCCGCCTCGCGAGTGGACTCGACCGCGTCCTCGTCGGCGCGAGTCCAGTGCCCCTTGGGGCCAAAGGTCGTGCCCAGCGCGGTCACGTCGATGCCGAGATTCCCCTTGACCGTCGTGCTCCGCGAAGTCGAGTACTTGATCTTGGCGCCCTTGACGAGCTTCATGCCCGTGACGAGGAAGAGCGTGTTGACGAGCGCAAACTTTTGCCTGGGCTCACGCAGCCATGCCTGCACGGCTGGTGCCTTAACAGCTTGCTCGACATATTCTTGGGTAGGCTCGAAAGACAGAGTCGTCATCGCGTCGAAGGCGAAGGTATTCTTCATCTTGCTCAAGTGCTCAACCTCCACCTCGGGACCAAGGGGCAGTCCACCGGTAGCCAGCTGCAAGAATTGTGCGTAGACACCTAGTCCGAGCCCCTTTTCATTCGAGACAGTCTTCTTCCAGTCGGTCTCCACGATAGGCGGGAATGCATTGGCCACGGCAACAACACTCGCGCTGTTCAGAGGGTATTGCGGTGCTGACGTGGAGCGGATTATAGACCCAAGGCATAGCGGGCCCGATGGTGGTGGAAATATAAAATCGGACGTCGGACACAGGAAATATGTCTTGGTGAAGGACATGGCTTCAGCATGTATCGAGTTTGCTTCGTAGATACTGACACTCAGCGGAGAAGAAAGTACATGTTCTGAGGGGCTCGGGTTTTATAGGAACTCCCCGGTGTGTAGTAAGAATCACTGAACCGGCCAAAGGTCTCCTCATTTCTTCTGTTACAGTATCACATCACGCGTCAAGGCCTGTGTCAACAAGGCGCTCCGCGCAAGCCGCTCATTAGTCCGGGGAATGCGGTTCGGGCGCGAAACGTCTCGTCTTCATCCGCCAATTTGTACGAGCATCCAATGGCAGAGAAGTGCGACACACCTCGGCCGCTGAGGTAGGCTCAGCCCCTCTTCTCCCTGTGAGAGGCAAAGCTGGGCATTGCCTACATAGGGGATTGCATGTTGTCTTATCTCTGTTGTTGCCTAAAGTACGGCCTGGCGAGTTCGGCATCGGTTAATATCCTTGCGCACATGTCCTTCCTAGGTGATCAGATCACTGTCCGTCCTCATCGTTGCGGGCTTTGACGCTCGGCGGCTGGGTTCCAATGAATTTGACTAAATGAGTGCGCTTAGGACATCTAGGAGCCGCGCCTATCAGCCGAGGCGAATCCATGATGTCGCTTTTTGCATGGTGGGGTACTCCCGGCTCTTGCTTGATGACATGCGCATTGGAAATCAATGGTGATGCAATGCGGGCGTCGGGCGCAGCCTCGTCAAGTACATACAGGGTGTAGGGGTCTGTAATGTTCTTTGGTGAACATGAGCCACAAGGTGTGGCGAGCGAGAGATAGTCTGGTAATTGGCGCGTGGAGGGATACTTCTCGTCATAGTCTAATAAGGGCCACGATACGTAGTAAAAGCTCCTCGTGGCGAGGTAGAAGCGTTCCCATCTTTTAACATTACAGACCCCTACACCCTGTAGGGGGGACCGTGGACGGGCGAGCAGGCTGTGAAGGTACAAGGTGGTTCACGAGTGGTGACTTTCTAGCTGGTAACTGACCGGAGCCGGGATGCTAGGCGCTCCTGATCACGTGACCCAGCGGGAGAGTCATAAACCGGTACCGTCGACAGGAACACATGGGTTACAGTACAGGGTAAGCTCAGCCGTCATCCTCTGAACGGCGCGATCCGAACCTCCAATCGTTCAAACCAACTCTCGCTTTCTTACAAGCTTCCAGATCTGGCACCCGTCTCCGCGGAAAGACACGCTCGCACGCCGCCATGAATCTAACCAGCTTGGCCTCCTGGTGGGCTTGAGCGTTGGCCTGAAGACCGTATGGCCGTCTGCTACTCTCAATGTATCCTAAAGGAACCGCCGCCATTGGATATCCTATGCTATTTGAAACTGCACAGTGGAAGGGCAAATTGCACTCACGCGCTGCCACCGAGGCGCTAGTAAAGTAACTGTCTGAGCAGCACACGACGACATCCACGCCTTTCCCTAAGATAACTTTGTCGATTCCTTCTGTGGCCGCCCAGCGCTTACACTCCTCGAGCCATTTCCAAACCTCGTCGTCTGGTCTCGATTCTGCGAGGAGTGCTTCCAGCCCGGCTTGGTCAGTGCAGTATCCTTATCGCACGTTAGCCACGCTCTAGAGGGTTTGCGACGAGTCATACCGTCTTCAAATTCCCATCCTGAGGACTTTTTATGGTGCTGAATGACGTCCTCCAAGGTTTTGATCTGCGCGAATCTGAGGCCTTTGAGATAGCGCTCGATACCGTTCTTTCCTTGACACCCTGTTCAACCTCAGGTCAGCAAGCTGATCGTTGTCATACTTTCTCGCTCGGATTCCCTACTTATGATCTTGCGCATCAATTCGTTGACATTCATGTCACCTATCATGTATTCCTCTGGTGGGGTGATGTAGACGTCGACAACCTTGACACCACTCTGCCTGAGCATGTCCTTTGCTTGCTGATACTCTCTAGCCTGTAAAGTATGAGAAAGCCAAATCTTGATCGACTTGAAGAGAAGACTCTATGCCAATGGAATGTACTCACGGTTTGCTCAAAGTACTTCGGGCCGTCATCTTGAGTGCCCGCCGGCAGCCTCCACTTTTCGATGTCAACGAAGCCCACCGAGATATCCTCGAACTTCATGCATGAAACGCATGAGGCCAAACTTGAGGATTTGGACGAAGTTGCAAGAGCGTCACACCCGAGAGCCACATCCAGTGCTGATTTGCCAAACGTGCCCAGTGTGTCAAAGCAAGCTGTCAATTGCATAACCCCCTCCATGGAGACGGAGCCTGGTGTGAGCTTGAGTGCGTATAGAGAAGCAGCGGCGGCAGGGGTTACGATGGACCCAGATGTCTCGGTTCCGACAGAAATGGGGGCAAAGCCACAGGCGGCGCCGACGGCTGATCCGGTAGAAGACCCACCGGGTGTCTGTAAATAAGAGGTTAATGAGATGAAAGCAGCTTTGTCCAAGGCACTCACGGTCTCGCCTCGAGGTTTCTCTCCAATCTTGTACCCGGTAGGGATATATGCTGGTTGATACATTCCTCCTAAGGCCGACCACCCACCCACGCCCCTGTTGACGTTAGTATGTTGGATGTTGTAAGGAGGAGATGCAGCCATCGCATCAATTTGCCTACTTCATCCCCATGAATTCCTGCCTTGTTGTTAGTCCAAGGTCTAACACGCTTTTGCCTTCAGCTTTGACTTACCGTCATGTTGGCCTTCCCAATAATGATGAGGCCACGATCAATCAACTTTACAACTCTTGTTAGAAAAGTTTAGCTTTTATAAAATGCGTCTTACATTTTTCACGACTGGGGCATTGGTCTCGTAGGAGAAGAGGAGAGATGAAGAACCCGCAGTAGTTGGTAAGCCCCAGGCCACTGTTGCAATGTTGTCCTGTTGGAAAATCTACATTAGCTAGGCGCTGCGAAGAAGCTCGGGAAAGAAGAAATACCTTGAGCAGGACGGGAACCCCGTGTAGAGGGCCCCTTAGATCTCCTCGGCGCCGTTCCTCATCGAGGCGATCTGCTTCTTCCATCAGGCATCGTCTTTCATTGATACAGAGCACGGCACGACATTTCGCGCCCCTGAGGTTGTGCGTCTCGATCTGTGAGAGGTAGGACTCCACGACCTGCCGACTGGTTATGCTTCCCGACTCGAGACACTTCACAACATCATCTGCTGTGGCCGTCAACAAGTCAAGTAGGGGTGGTGGTAACGGCCGTTTTAGCGGTGGGATCTGTGGAGGGAACGCCATCTCGTGGTTGCGAGGTTGCTTCCGCAGAATAACTGGGGAGAAATCTCTTGACGAAGGTGAGGTACTGAAAAGCACTTTCGGCGTGGTTTTGAGGAGGTGGTGATTGATAGGAAAGGGAGGCCCACGAGGAAAGTTTGTAACAAAGAAACCTGTTGGTTTGCAGCTGGAGGCTGATTGTAGCTTCTATTGTACTATTGACACGATTTCTGGAGGAGTTTGATGGATGGGAAGAAAGCGGGAGAATGTTTTGGCAGCATTATCTATCATGAACACTGTAATGAATGAACGGATCCAACGGACGCCCTCCCTCCGGCTATGGATAGGAATCAACCCCGGCGTCGATTGGAAAACCCTGAACACGAGAGATCAGGAGCTTTAACATCTTGGAAAAGAAATTGATGGTTTGTTTTGTTGATTGTATTATTTATCCACATTTTGGCTAATTCTCACGCTTTGTTCATCTATCAATACACTTTTAATGGTTCCCTCACTGCTTTCGCGTAGTCGTCTGCTGAAACTCCCTCTGCACCCGAATACCCTGCAAGAGAATTCCCTCTCCGCTATCATCATCCCTACCAGGGTCCGACTTGTAGGTCTTGACCGTGAGCTCATAGCCCTTCGTGTCAGGCCTCAGCTTAGCATCGGACGCCGTGCCCAGTTCTCCAAATCCCGACCCCTTCACCAATCCGTCGGAATCAGTCTCGTCGGGAAGTCGATAAAAGTCGTCTCCCCTCGAGCTCGTGTTCGAGTTGGATCTGGTGCCCTTGTTGGTATCCTCCCGTGAGGTCAGTCCTTGACCACTCCTGTCTCCCTTGGATCCGAAAGTAGGCCTTGAGCCAGCGCGAACAGTTGATGCAATGCTGCTGAGGCCGGTGAACCGAGCAAAGAGCTTCAAGACTGGCAACATGGTTGGTAGGTTTGCTGAAACGATGCCTGCCGACATCTCGATATCCGTCCAGCCGACCGTCGGGGCGAGCGTATACGTGGGATCGGAGTTGCTGTAGGTGAAGAGGACACTCGTTCGGTAGGCTGAGGCGAAGACGACGAAGAATCCGAGGGCGAAAGCAGTGGTGAGACCAATCTTTTCAGACCTGCCCAGTTGTAGCTTCCAGATAGGTGGCAGAGGTAGCATCAGGATGACGACGTCGGTGAAAATGGTGGAGGCAGCGTTGGCGATCCAGGTACCGACCTGGTTGATGCAGCGACCAGGAACATCCGGATACCAAAGCTTTTCGACGGGAATGCAAATAAAGATGAAGAGGAAGGTGATGCAAATGACCCAGGCAAAGACGAAAGTGCTGACGATCCAGGCCATCTTCTTGAAGTAGGGCACCCGGAAGATGCGGTAGTACATGAGTAGCAGGCTCAGCTTGGTCCAGCCAAGGTTCCAGGCGTAGAGCACTTCAGCCACCACCAACCACTTTGCCATCATGACAATGTCCTTGGGGTCAACCTTGTCGGCGTGGAGGCCCATACCGCACGAGTGCATGGCAAAGATGAAACCGACGACTACTAGATTCCACACCTAAAAGTGTGAGTCGTGACACTCATAACTGATGCAACAGCACTTTTACTCACCATTGAGAATATGATGGTATAGTCATCCCACCATAGTTGCTGTGCCTTGAGATGTCGACTAAACAGTCGTAGGCCGACTGAAGCCAGTGCCAGGACCGTCATGCACACGACAACCTCGACAGTCCATGGTTGGATATTCTGAGGGTCAAAGCCCGGGAGACCAGGAAGTACAGAATCAGAAGACATGTCTTTTCCAACAATGAAACAACAAAGGAAAAACAATATTATCTGAAAAGAGAAAGAAACATGAACAATTTTACGAGTGGGCCAACCTCTACTCTTGAATAACCTGCAAGTCAAGTTCGCCGAACCTGGCCTGACCTGAGATGCCTGAAGAACTAGTCTCGCCCCCAAAAGAAAGTGACATCTGATCTGATTCTTCTGGCAAGGGTCTGAATCAGTTCGTCCCTGCTCCGTGGCGCCGGTTCCATCGGGTCAGCACTCTAAGCGGAGCCGCTTTAACCAGAACGAGCTGGACAACGTTGCAAGTGCCGGTTGATGTGGTGGAGCCTTGCCTCGGCTTGTCGGCCGTAGGATGACTATGCTCATACGTCCCTGAAACGAAACAAGAACCCAGATTCTCGAGTCTTTGTTGGAAGTTTATCGAAAGAACTGCCAAAAAAGAAGCCTCTTCAAAGCAGTTTTCGCAATCGATTCTCTAGTCTTTAACGGTACGGCCCGCTAAGACGTTGAAAAACTAAACCCTCCCCGGGAAGGAGAGGCCGTTTTCCTACGCGGGTCCGTCCCTCGGGTCCCGTCCTTCCCGGAGCGGAACGGCGCCGCCCCCTTCGGAGCAGTTATCCCCTTCAGGTTATTCAGGCCTCGATCTGCCCACTACTTTACGGCGACACCAGAATCTGCTGCAAACCATTGTGTCTGTTGCCCCTGATGATCGTCGCACGCAACAACGCGGGCGCGAACAGACGCACGCACCAGTGTGGATTTTGGACCTAGGTAATGGAGTTGGTACATAGCGAGCTTAGCCCCAAGAGGAGAGGGACATTTTCCTCGCTTTCCCTCTTTCTCCTCCTCGTACGTATACACTTTCTTTTTCCTCTTCAGACCAGTCTTCGCTTGTTAGGAGATCTTCATCAACCAGTTATCAAACCATGGCCGCCAAAACTACAGTCGTTGTTCCCCACCTGGGCGGCATCAAGGCCGGATACCGTCTCTCGGGCGATGCCGTCGACCCCAGCAAGCCCACCGTCGTCCTCGTCAACTCCATGTGTACCACCTCTTCCCTCTTTGACGCCCAGTTCAGCAGCAAGGCCCTGACGGACGCTGTCAACCTGCTCGCCATCGAACCTCTCGGCCATGGCGCCACTTCGTCTCCCTCGGATCACTTCACCTACTGGGACTCGGCCATCATGAGTCTCCAGGTGCTCGAGGCCCTTGGCATCGACAAGGCCTTTGCCCTCGGCACCAGCCAAGGCGGCTGGATCGTCGTGCGTATGGCACTCCTGGCCCCTGAAAAGGTACGTCTCTCTTTTTACACGCCGGTTCTCCCGGGGATGGTGCCTAGCACATAACCGGAACCTATAGCTCACCCACTTAGATCCTCGGCGTCCTGCCCCTCGGTACCTCTATGGACTACGAGTCTTCCGAGTCCCGCGAGAAGGGTTGCTGGGACCCCAAGACGTCGCTGCGCCCCTTCTACGAGTCTTGGGATAGCGCTACTCCCACCCCAGACTTTGTTGTCGACCAAGTCTGGCGCGGTCTGGTCTCTTCCGTAGGCTTTGGCACTAACCCCTCAGCTGAAACACTCTCCTTCTGGGATGAAACCCTCAAGCAGGTGTACAGTGGTGATGAGGGCCGTAGAAAGCTCCGAACTGCCGTGGCCAACCTCCTCGAGCGTGATGGCCTGTTGCTCCGCCTTCGTGATGTCAAGTGCCCTGTCTACTGGCTTCAGGTATGTCACTCGTCGCTCATATCATATGATGGATCATATACTGACACAAACTCAGGGCCCCGAGGACCCCGTGTTCGGCAAGAATGTCCCTGTTGAGCACATCAAGCTCTTCACCTCTAGTCCCGAGGCTACACTCACCTTTGTTGATGGTGCCGGCCACTATCTGAGTGCGACCAGCCCCAAGGAGACCGAGGAGGCTATCCTTAAGATGGTCAAGAAGTACGCCTAGGGGATAAACCTTGTTGGATAGCTTGAATATTAGCTTTGAATCGTTCTGAACCAAACAAACCATCACGTTTCGTCTCCAAGTAATCACAACCTTATTCACTCAGCCGCGAAACCCAACTGCCGTTCCCTCTACCGCACCTTTTCCCGCAGCCCAAGTACCCTTGTGAAACTCCCTCCGTTGTGGCGCGCGGGAGCTAGAAGCTTCTGCCGGAGACGGCGCCAAAGTCAATTCGTAGCCAAGTTTGGTCGCCGATGAGATCATCCTTTGAATGTCTTTGTCGCTCAGATCAATACCTGTTTTGGCTATCAGAAACCGCGGACCGAAGGACTTGATTCAAGTCGACAATACGGAAAACTCGGAGTGTTCTGACCCCTTTTGCTACGACTCGGGTCGATGGTCACCGTCGTGCCGCTATTCGCCACATTTAGAGAAAGGAGATTCAACAGCCCATAGTGGCCGGCTAATTCCGACTATTGACCCATCAATGGCAAATTCTTGACTCAAAACTGTAACCCTGCCGGTGTATGAGAACTAGTCTAGTTGTGAGAGAACTGGGTCTCATTGACTCGATTAACATGTCTCCATTTTCTGTCTTTTGTCGTTGCAACGTTGTCAGGTCGAACCCCTGGCTTCTTAGTTGTCGGGTTATAGATAAAACCGTTCGGCGACTAATGTGTGGTGGTCATGCGTCAATGACGGTAATTGCACGGCAATGGCATGGGTATTATTATTCCGCAGCTGTTATACCGCGGGGCGCAACTGACAAGTCACGAATTTGAACTCCGTGCAGAGTGTGAACTGCTGAGCATGAATTGAATATCCCTGCCATAAACTCAGCACATATACATGACAATGCATCCACTGAAAGCGCACTCTATGCCTTGATATTACCATTACAGACCTCAATGACTCCCCCGAGCCTCTTAAAAATGCCATAGATCCGCCAACCCCGTTGAACAATTAGAACGCGATCCGTCGGTTCGAAGAGACCAGGCCCCGGATGCCGTTCTGCACAGCCTCAAAACGCATGAAGCTGCAGCTTTCGCTCTCCAAATGATTGATCAGTCCCGCCAACGTCGTAAACTCCTTGAAACATGACCGGTTTGGGCAGTGGTACAAGTTCTGTTGATGCCGTGGGGATTCAAGGTGTTGGTTGAGACTCGACAAGTGCCGAAACAAGGTATGACAAAGGTAGCACTCGTACTGCCGGTACCGCGGGTTCCAGGCGAGTTGTGTCGCTTCGTAGGTAGTCGTGCCATGCCATTCAAGAAACTTGTTTGAGATGTAGCCGCTTGGGTCACGCCGTCTGATTTCCCGGTAGAGTTGATCTCGATCAAGGGGTGCTCTCGGACAGCAACCGCGCTCAAGGTGATGGGTCACACCACTCGCAGTTCGGTAGTTGGCTCTACAGAACGGGCATACAACACCTCGTCGATCATCATGATGACGATGATGTCGAGGACGATGTCGAGAAGACCTGAGGTGCTGATGCTGTTAGATCTTTGGGTCTGGGGACAAGAGGCAGGGCGAGCAAACCTACCTGCTGCATATTGCTCCAGTTAGAAAACTCGCGCTCGCAATCAGAGCAGTAGAGATGATTGTTGATCTCATGTTCTTTGCGATCCTCGTCATCATCAAAGTAACGGTCGCACATTTCGCACTCGAACTCTGGCGCATCGTGCCCTGTTGCCTCGCAGTGTTGCTCTCGAGCGTGCCATCCCGCAGGGAACTGCCTCTAGCAAGTTCCACAAAAGAAGACCATCTTGACGGACTGGACAAGTTTGAGGGGGTATCCGAACAGTAGCTGTTACAACGTACAAGGCGAGGCAGAGAGAGCCTTGAGGAGAAGAGGAGATGGAAGAGGAAAGGCGGGCAGGTGCAGAAGATGAGAGGGAGGAGAGCACGTGATGAGTAGCAACTCCTGAAGCCTGACTGTATCCGAACCCAGAAGGAAGGAGACACCGGGCCATGGACTCCTCGATACCTACCTGGGTATTGACTCCCAGTTCTCGAGGCTTTTCGAGAAATCTTTCTAGAGAGGCACGCAATCTCTAACTAGCGAATGTGGTCTTGCGTACCAAGTGACGCGGCTCGAGATCCAATATCTCGTTTACGGGGAGACACCCGTATGGCTAGATACTTGGGGTCTGGCGACTAGGAGAAGCAATATCAATTCGCGGCTGATTAGAAATCTGTGGTTAACATGCTGGTAGAAGTTCATAAACGATGGGCCAAGTTTCTAAGCTACATGGTGTTTTGGTCGAACATGGCAGCCTATTCCATCTTGTCAACGTATTCCGGCTCTAAAAAGGCCGGGACCCGAACTCGATAATCCTGTTTGATGACACAATATACTTGATATCTGTCTGTATCTGCGTAAAGCGAATGAATCTGCACGTTTCGCTCTCGAGATGGTTGATGAGTGCGGCGAGGGTCACAAACTCCTTGCGGCAGGTTTGAGATGGGCAATGATATAGCTTTTGCTGGTGTTTTGGTGATGCCAAGTGACTTCTCAGCCCGTAGAGACTGCCGAATAGCCGATGGCAGAGATAGCATTCGAGTGCTTCGCATTGGGAGTTCCACGCGTCTGTTGGGTTGACCTCAAAGATTCTGTCGCCGTACCACTCAAGAGCCTTGATTGAGATGACTCCAATGGGGTCGCGCTCTCGGATCACTCGATACATCTTGTCGCGGTTCAAAGGAGCCTGTGGGCAAGAACCGCCTTCAAGATGATAGACCAAGCCTGTGGCCGAGCCACAAAAGCCTTCGTAGAATGGGCAGGTCACCCCGGAACCTAGATGTCGTCTTGATTTCAGGTGCTAGAAACATTAGCATTGGTGTCTATCTGATTCACGAGAAAGGTTGGTTCACCTAGCGGATGTTGTTCAAGTTTTGGAATTCGCGATTGCACGCGCCGCAGTAGAAGTGATGCCCAAACTCATGGTTCTTGACCTCTTGTAGTGTTGGTGCCCTGAAGTAGCACAAGCTGCATTCGGGAGCATCTGGGATCCAGTGGTTCTCCAGGTCCATGTGGTCGCGTCGATCATGCTCGTCATCAAAGTAGAAGCAACACGTATCACACTCAAATGCTGGTGGTGAATGCCCCATCGCCTGGCAATGCTGGTCCCGAGCCTTGCATCCCGAAGTGAACATTCTCTGGCAGGTGCCAGAGTCGAATATCATGATGGCCAAGTAGACGAAGCACCTCAACTGATCCAAGAGAGCTTGTTCTAGAGATTTGACTGTTAAAAGGAAGATTACGGTGACTCAATTGTCCGTGATAATGCCGACATGATTGAAAGGAGAAGCAAGCCTCGACGCCAGAACACCAGGACGCGGTTCGGTGTGCCTTTCCCGGTGAGGCCCAAGTCAAAGCTGGATTGCACTATCACGGCGTTTCATATTGGAGATGACTCCTCGAAGCAAAAATACGGCATCATACTCCGCGTCAGTTGAATTTAGCTAAAATAGTACAAAGAGCGAAAAAAAATGCATCAAGAACTCAACAAACTAAAAAAGGCAGGAACATTATGGTCAACATTCTTTGATGGTTGCTAACAGAATCGATGTGATGTGAGAGCTATTCTCGGTGAGCGGAACAATGAAAGGCCGAGTACCAGTCCATGTCAGTTCAACGCCAAGATCGGGATTTCAAGACTTGCACACACTGGGAGAAAGAGAATGTCCTAACCAATCCCAAGACTCCTCCGTGCCCATACTTTCGTTTATGATCGCATACATGGCCAATATGCTGTGTCAAATTTCGGCGTTCAAATTGCTGGGCTTGGTTACTGTAGTGACAGCCACGTCTGACACGGCTACCGACAGGATCTGCAGATACTCGATACGCTAGCCCAGCTGTTTGTCCAATCATGAAGTCTTTATCGGGGAATACTGAGTGCTACTTTCGTTTGCGGCAAGCCAATTTGGCGAGTGGCCTTTGGACCATAATGACCACAGAGGATAAGAAGTGAGAAAGGCTGCATAGAGGTCGACATATCTTTAGCGAGTACTCGAACCATCAACTCTTCAACCCGAATGGTTGATTAGAGCCTCAGCACAATCTCAACACCATGGCTTGATAAGCCTGGGGCTATGCTCGGGAATAGGCCGAGAGATCCAGGGCTCGGTGCGGAGTTTCAACTCTTCGCAGATAAGAACTCTACGAACTAGACCCGTAACCTCGACTGAGCAGCCATCACTGACCGTCTTGTTGGGAGACTGGGACGCTTTGCACACCGACATCAACTGACTTCACAACTCTTATGAGACAGCATAAGCTGAAAATGCACGATACTCTGCACGCCGAGATATGTCTTTTGCCAACCATGTAGCCTGCAACCTGCAAACGACTCTATCGCACCGAGTTATGGCCGTCTGCAGAGGCCCGTTCACTTACCAGTGGACCATCTGCTGTTTCACAGGCGTGCTCTCCGCCTTTTTCTGCGTTGATATGGAGTCAACATGGAGTCCCCAGATGTCCGGATCGCGTCACTTTGGAGTTTGCGGGCGCCGTGCGCAGTCGTGGTGAGGCCATCGCCAACCAGAGGCGCAATCACTCCCCGTGCCTTGCTCCGGATCCGCACTGATACGCCCGGGGAAGCTGGGAGAAAAATAGGGGCATGCGATATTTTATTCTCGAGGGCAAACGGGCCGTTTTTTTGCACCGGAGCTGTTCTGTTCTCCAGCGACAGGCATAAAAGTCCGAGTAACGGCCGGCCTCTCCACGGCCCCGGGTGGACCGTTGGGACGTCGGAGGTGACGCAAATGCCCAGTTTTTTCATGTCTCGGAGTCCGGCCATTGTTGGTTGTTTCTTGTCAGCTTGAGAAGCAGCTCATCGGCATATTCTTCTGATGACGGATGTCAATGGACGCTGGCCATGTGAGGGGGAATGATCTGCCTGTGCAACACTGTCTCGCGTCACAGCGCGTTGAAGATCAATCCTTGTCGGCACCTCCAGAAAAGCCAAGAGACCTTCACCGTAATCCACTTGTAATGCCGAGACTCATGTCTTGGAGAAAGGTGTTCAACGGGCAGCTAAATTGCTTGGCCAAAAGCAACAATCCCCAGATTCTCGCGCGTGCGGTCAAGGACGAATGCACACCACCTCGACTGACAGACCTCGTGACTCGCAAGATCAGAAAAGACAAAGAAACAATGCCCGGCTTCCATTCCAGATCGACATGGCTTGTGCGGAAATGGCACCGAGGCGATGCCGTCACCGAAATCTCTGTCGCTTAACATGACGACGGGTATCGGACTTTAAGCTTAAGTATGACATCATCGCTACCACTCACAACCAAGACCTCCTGCGCAAGCTGAACCTTCGAGTTTCCACACAACGAACGACGTTGGCTTGGTCCCAGAAACCCCAGTCCCCAGCATCCACTGCCCCCATTGAGGAGAAGCCAGTACAGAGGTCCAATCAGGCTTTCTTGACAGGCTCTGCATAAGGGACCGCCCGCCTTCACAACTGCTGGCCAAGACTCCTTCGTGGAGCAACCCCAGAGCCGGCTTCACCCCAAGCTTCTCCGGCGCCACTGACATCGGCCCTTTCTCGTCTCCGTTAGATGGCCAACAGCCACTTGGACCTCCGTTCCGCACTTCTTCCCCCTACGGTGACCTATACCAGTTCTTGGAGATCAGCGCCTGACACGACCATGGAGGAGATGCCTTTCCCCATGACGACTGCCAAGTTTAGCAAATGATGCTCGGTCACGACCAACTTTGGCAACTACTAGTCGGCCTCGCCGACTTTTGCAACGGGGGCAGGCAAGCATGGAGATGGGTTTGCTGGGGCAGGCGTGCCTAAACTTTGTGCCCCCGGGGTTGTGATACACTCTCCACTTGCATGTCTTGAGGCAGACGTGTTTTCGGTCTTGGTATTAATAGACCCGCTCTCCCGCCTCCATCTTCTGGAATTTGGAACCAGATTCACTCTAATCTTATCCTTCCTCCCAAGACATCAGCCGAGACACGTTGGATACAATGTTGGGCACAAAGTAGGTTCTGTCCCGTCTGTCTTGGCTAGGCATGGCTAACAGCATTGTTCTCCAGGTCCATCAAAGTCAACGGCGCCGACTGCGGTGCCGAGGCCCTCCTTTTGGGTGTCGTCACATCTATCGGCGGCTTCCTCTTCGGATACGATACCGGCCAGATTTCTGGAATGCTCCTCTTTGAGGATTTCATCAACCGATTCGCCCAAGGACCAGCAGATGACAAGAAATGGGTGCCTATCATCCAATCCCTAGTCGTCTCTCTTATGAGCATCGGATGTCTACTTGGTTCTCTCTCTGGTGCCTAGTAGGTCTCTCCCCCCTGGATGGTTGACAACAACTTACACCACTATAGCACGGCGGATTGGTGGGGTCGACGGAAGAGCTTGACTTTCGGAGTCATCGTGTTTATCATTGGTAATGTCATCCAGATAACAGCGATGAACTCTTGGGTTCATATGATGATGGGTCGCTTTACCGCCGGTCTCGGTGTCGGTAACCTCTCGGTCGGCGTTCCCATGTTCCAGTCTGAATGCTCCCCCCGCGAGATTCGAGGAGCCGTCGTCGCTTCGTATCAGCTCATGATTACTATCGGTATTCTTGTCGCCAATATCATCAACTATGGCGTTCAGAACATTGGTGATTCTGACGCCTCTTGGAGAATCGTCATCGGCCTCGGAATTGCTTTCTCGCTCCCCCTCGGAATCGGTATCCTCTGCGTCCCCGAGTCACCTAGATGGCTGGCATCTCGAGGCGATTGGAACAACGCTCGAACCTCAATGGCCCGCCTTCGTGGCATGAAGAATGACCCCAACAACAAGCTCGTCGAGGATGATCTCAACGAGATGCGAAAGATTCTCGATCAGGAGCGCAAGGCTGGCCAAGGAAGCTGGGCTGAATGCTTTGTGCCCAAGACTGAGATCCCCAAGCTCGTCTACCGCACCTTTCTCGGCATTGCAATCCATTTCCTGCAGCAATGGACTGGTGTCAACTACTTCTTCTACTTTGGTGCCACAATTTTCAAGTCTCTCGGTATTGACTCTATCTTGACTCAGCTGATCCTCGGCGCTGTCAACGTTGTCATGACCTTTTACGGCCTCTACGTGGTGGAGAAGTATGGAAGACGCTGGCCTTTGTTCATCGGTGCTCTTTGGCAGTCCGCCTGGCTCCTAATCTTCGCTAGCGTTGGCACAGCCATTGATCCCGCGGAGAACCGCACCGTGGGCATCATCATGATTGTCGCGTCGTGCATGTTCATTGCTTCTTTCGCGGGTACATGGGGTCCTATTGCTTGGGTCGTTATTGGCGAGTCGTTCCCCCTGCGCACTCGTGCGAAGCAAGCTTCTCTTGCTACTGCTAGCAACTGGCTTGGAAACTGTAAGTCTCAGCGGTCTGTGTTGTTTGATGTTATTCTAACACTTCTACAGTCATGATTGCGTTCCTTACACCTCTTGCCGTGGATGGAATTAAATACGCCTATGGTTTTGTCTTTTGCGGAACAAACCTGGCTGCTGCGGTTATTGTCTGGTTCTTCCTCTACGAATCGCGGATGCTCAGTCTGGAGAACGTCGATCTCATGTATGGCCAAGACATCAAGCCTTGGAACAGCTCTAAGTGGACTCCTCCTGGTTACATCACACGAGAGCAGAGGGACGAGTCTTATTTCCGTCGCATGAGCACTGTTGGTGGTGGAGAAAAGTCCAGGAACAGCGATGTCTCGCACTCTGGCGGAGATTCTCGGGAAGAATATGTGTAAAGATAAAAGTAGGCATCAGATGCAGGTGTTTGGCGCATTGCTTATGGCGGAATTGTCATTACATTCTTATGGAGAGCAGGCCTGTCGAGTCTTAAGAGACGATGAATAACGAGGATTGTGCCTTATTGCATTATTCTTGCCAACATTATTATACCAACATGCTCCATCAATCGTCTTCCCCCAACCTTGTGTTTGTGCTCGCATTTTATGACAAAATGACTCTTCGCGACGCGTCTGAGCTCAACTACGCAGATAATATCATGAAGGCCTGAACCGTCTGACCGGCATACACGATCTTTGACTACCAACAAACATGGGCATCAGACTGAAGGCTTACCTACAAGAGTCTTGTTGCGGGCACTACCCATACATAGACACTGGGGACTCGTCTAGCGAGCGCCGAGACAAGTCAGTCCGAGCTAGATGTTGGGTAACGGAGGTTTTGCTCGAACCGAAGGTGGAGGCGCAGAGGCCATAGAGGTGTCACGAAGACCAGAGGAGTGACTCAAGGATGGTCAAGCTCAACGAAGCGATGGTTTATTCAATATCGAAACCCGTAATAGCAGGATGTCTATCGTTGACATGATGACGACAATCTGACGCTTGTCGTAAGTCAAGAGAAGAATGTTGTTTGAGAAATTTATTCCAGTGGCATTTATGCCAGGTATCAGAGTCATTCGCCTGCTAGTGTAAATCAATCATCATCCCCATCCAACCCAGCCATAAGATGTATGTACGATTCCCCCAAATAACCGGCTCAGCTCTGCTTCTTCTGTTTCCATGCAATCCCGTATTCTGAAACAGGGTGTAAGATCTGCTCTCTTAGATATAGACGCCGCAAGGCAGTTCCAGCAGAGATGATCTTGTCGGGATCAAGCTTGCTTATCGACACTCTGACGTCGGGTCGCTCTTGTGCTACGGCTAAGCTGGCCTAGACATTGATCACTTTCTGGTCGACTTTGGTGATGTGAATGCTGAGCTAGGTAATCTTGGTGACGGTGTCCTTACCACGATGTTGGAACACAGAGGCCAGCCCTTCGTCGCCAATCCAGAACTCCAGCAACTACAGCTTTGGCATCTTCCTGGCTGCGTTGGCTGCAGCGCAGAGGAGTCCGTTGACCCGGTTTCTCGACGATGACTTGAGGATCCGCAAGGTGAGCGACAGAGTCTTCAGGTTCTCCCAAGTAGTGGTGCACTCTGTCTGCGAAGTCCAAAACGGCTAGAAAAAGTCCTCGGCGTCGATGAGGAATGAGACGGAGATGCTCTCGAGGTGTCTGCCGTAGTTCCGTTTTGGCTGTGTTATTTCCGTTGGGTTGCTCAGAAGTCTACCCCCACCCCCCTTCTTCGAGCCCTTGACCAAGCCGTAGTTCCATAGATGCTTTGCAAAATCGATGGTGTTGACGTCCTTGGATGACCACACATGGAAGATGTTGAATTTGTCTCTGTACAAAGACAATGTCTTGATCGACGCCGGCAAGGCCAAGATGAAGACCTTGGTAAAGGCTGGCGTCTCCCCTCCAGCGTCCACGCACCGATCTTCGGGCTCAGTTAACCCATCGAGGGCCAGGCTGCAACTCTAATAAAGAATAGATCTTCAACATATCATAACATCATGACCCGATGTTAACACAGTGGCCTTTTTGAAACCTTTTGCTGCGATAGCAGAAGAGTCACACCTGCGGTACCGCTACTGTTCAATGACAAAAGTTGCTCAAGGTTGCGCAGGTTCGACAATGTTTCGATGAGTGAGGCAGGAGAGATTTGTCGAAACTGCGACCGACGGATCAAGAATTTGGTGATGACGGAAATACTTGGGATGTTTGGTGCTTCGTCATTTCAAATCAGGGTACATGTCCTCTTGTTCGTGAAAGTTGAACTCGAGAGGCTTCCATCTGAACAAGTTAGCCACGGTTCGGTCCCAAATCTGCAGGCCAAACATACCGCCAAGTGCCCTGTAAGCCTTTAAATAAGGCGCGTATACATCTCCAGATGACCATACGTCTCGACAGAGTTCGTTTCCAGTGACTCCTGGTACATGCCGACGTCTCTCTCAAAGAAGTCGTCCCGCAAATGATTGCCCGTGTAGCTTGGGGACTTGGGGAATGGGCACTCGACTTAGACGCGAAGCTCAAGTACCCCTCAAGGCCGCAGCCATGGTCCTGCTTGGGACCCTGCTTCTTCCCAATTTCGTGAGGACTTCCCAGAGGTCAAATATTGACGCGGTAAAGATCCTGTCGGATGATCAAGTGTCGAGATGTCCTGACTTCGAAGAATTCTTGCCAGTGCTTGTTGACGCATGCGAAGGGGGCGAGATCTCTAGACGGCGCGAGCTCCGAGAAGACCATTTGCTGGGTTTCGTGTGGGAAGGAGTGAAAGACAGCATCTTGCTGGGATGGCGGCTGCGAGGCAAATGATGGGGAATGGGATAGGCCGGGAAGAAATATGTCGGTGGTGCTGGCAAGGTTTCGAAACTTTTCCGGGCCAAATGACAGTGATAGGGGGCGTGATGAAGGCCGCAAAGGCGAGATGTTCAATGTATCCACTCCCAGAGGCTTCTACCAGGTCGGAGAAGTGTGTCTCTTGTTCGATCTGTTCTTTATTATAGTTGCAGCCCGGCCTTCGATGGGTTAACTGAGCCCGAAGATCGTGTCTCTTGTTCAAAACGCCCACAAGCCGAAAAGTCGAATGATGAGGAAAATCAGGGAGGCACCCGCACCCGCCCATAGGGCGAGAAGGTCGATATGGCCTATGATAAATGATGGAAGAACCACCAAGTTCAAAGAAGGCACCAAAGCCGCCCGCCCGTAAGGTGAGTGGATGTTGGCACCCTGATTACCGGTCAGAAACGAGAAATTCGATGTCATCCACGCCCCAGAGGCTTCTTTCAAGTCGGAGAAGGAGGCTTTTCTCTTGCTCACGAGGCCCACACGCCGAAAAATCAAGCGACTTGGAAAAACCAAGAGGCACCCGCAGCAGCCCGTAGGGCGAGAAGGTCGATGCGCCCCAGTGCTGGGGAAAGGTGGAGGTTCGAGATTTTATATCCATGACTTCCTGCAGGTCAACGTGGTTTGTGTTGTTAACAGCGTTACGACCAGAACGATGGGTGCGAGGCTGGCGACGAGGGTCCTAGCGCGTGAGCATGCCATTGTGATAGGCATGGTTATATCTGTAATGATTCCCGTTGCGGTAACGGTAAGGCGAGTGGATGTTGGCACCATGGCGAGAGGCCAGGGAGCGTGACCGTGACCGTGTGCGACTGGGCGGCATCATGACCAAGCTGGAGCGCGTATCGAGCCAAGAAGGCGACGTTGTCTTTGACGTCTCAGATGTCAAAAGATGTGCCGAGAGGCCTTGACAGAGGGCAAGCCATCGACTGGGGAAAGGTGGCAGGTTCGAGATTTTATATCTGAGAAGCTTCTTTGCCTTCGGACAGGGTGATATATCTCTTATTCAAGAGGCGCACACGCCGAAAAATCAAGCGACTTGGAAAAATCAAAGAGGCACACCGACCAGCCCGTAGGGCGAGAAGGTCGATGTGCCCCAGTGACGAATGATCGAAGAGCAGCCATGTTCCAAGAAGGCATTGAAGCAAAAGCTCATAGGGCGAGAAGGTCAATCATTTCGGAGAAGCTTCTTTCAAGTCGGAGAAGCGTGTCTCTTTTTCAAGAGGCACATCGACCAGCCCAGCCCAATAGGGCGAGAAGGTCGATGTGCCCCAGTGACGAAGAAATGAAGAGCCGGCGAGTTCAAAGAAGGCACCAAAGCTCACCAATAGAAGCTAGCCATTCCGTGCGCTGCTACTGTTCAAGCTTGAAGAGGCTCGATCAAGTAGAGGAGTGATGTTGTATATATAGTGGAATTCGAAGATTGGTAAAGTCGAGTTGAAATGATGATATATACCAAGGCAGGGAGGGTTCTTCTGACATCGTCGTGGTGGAGGCGAGCCTTGTCGTGATCGATGCATCGCTGCATGATGTGCTTGGTGAAGAGAGAGGTGATACTAGCCTGGGGCAGAACGGTGAGGGAACAGAATTGGAAAGCATTTTTTTTGGTGACGATGGAGATTTTTGTGCGCTCATCTGAGATATCAGTGTGCACCTGGCTGGCAGTGCCAACGGCCGGCGCGAGTTGACGCCACCCTTGAAGTCCCACGCCAACAGGGGCTGATTAGAGATTTTGAATGGTGGCAAAGCTCATCTAAAGACCCTGAATTCATGAACACTACGCTCAAATCACAGAAGCAGGCCAAGGACCAAGCGAAGACTCCTGCCGCCAAGGCCCAGAATGAAAAGGAGGTAGACGAGACATCAGCTGTTCAAGGTGATGGTGAGGTTGAGCCCATGGGTATCTCGGGGCTGGAAAAGGACGGCGAGGCTGCCGATAACACGATGCCCGAATCCGAGCCACATAGTTTAAGCTTCACCTACTCTACAGTTTTTCTAATGGCATTACATCTCCATCCACGACACCAAGTGTGTTAGGTAACGGCTGTGTATAACGTCAGTGAGTGTAGCTTCAACCCTGCCGCGGGCTGCATTAAAACGTCGACCACTCGAATTCAGAACCTCTTGAGTGGCAGCTTAAGCACTAAAAGCGCTGTAAGCATATTTCTGTGCACATATCAACCGCCAAGTCAGTGAATGCAAGCACATCTATCCACACCCTAACACCCGCCCTTTGTTTGCTTCCCTCCCGTTCCTCCAAGTGAATTCCCGTCTTAGCGTCTTCAGTAACCTGCCAATGAATGTTTCGTGCCACATTGATTACATACGTACCTTTGTTGTGAACAAAGAGATAAAGACCCAACGTCTTTCACCCTCTTTAACCTTTCCATCAACTTTACCCCTGCATACATGTCTCTTGAAACGTTATTGCATCAAAGTAAAAAGTAAAGCCTTGGTTCCGGGAAGATGTCTCCTTGTTCGCATGAGTCGCTTTACACCGACTGTAGCACCATCGCGGACCGAGTCGGCTTCAAGAGACCTTCCCTCGAAAGACGTCTTCTCGCGGCCTCCACCTCGGGTAAGAGGAGAAGAGACACGTTTCCGATACCCGAAGATGCCATGATAGATGAGGAAACATTTCCTGGGCCCTTGGTGTTGCCCTCCGACTTTATGACCCAACTGAACCACGACATACCGTTGTATCACCAGTCCTGCAAGGTATGGCGAGGATACACGAGAAACGAAGTCGACGAAGACAGAAACAAGATCTTTTTTCTTCCTCCACCCATCTTTAGCGAACCTATTGGAGAGGACAGCGAGTCTTGGGATAAGCCTATCGTGCCAGAGTCAGACACCAGTCCTAAGTTACCAAAGTGGACGGCTTCATCGGCTCAGTTGAAGGACCTAAACGACTACCTCGCGGCGTTTTACCATCCTATGACTATTCAACAATCTCGGATGCAGCTCAAGTGGCGTCCATACAAGGGTAAGCCGCCAAAGGAGGGACAGACGTACATTGGCCTAGAAGTCCCAACGGTCCGCGACTACTTCCTCATCAGATATCGCCCAGGAAAAGACGGTGTATCACGTATGCAGGTTCACGGTCCTGACCTCTTAGACGCAGTCCTAAACAGGATGCCTCCAAAGGCGCACGCAACTGTTCTTCTGGTTGACTTTGACTTGTACGACCTCAACGATGATGAGAGTAACAACTTTACTGTCACGAAAGCATATGGCGGTTCCCGGATCGTCATCGTCTCTACGTTTCGCCTACATCCTGCTCTAGATGGAATGCAAGAGATTGATCGGGAGCACATGTGGCCTGCTAGTCACTGCAAGGCCTACGTCGACGACTTGATTGTTCAGGAAGAAGATACCCAGACGGCGAAGCGACTTAAGATGTCAAACGATGAACCCCTCGACTCCGACGCATCACCCAAGTTCATCTCTGCACTCCCCGCTGCGATTGAAGCATACAAGAAAGCCCCCGAGCCAAAGACCGTCGATGAACTAACCGGCGTGTGGCTCTCCCGCGTCGCTTTTGCAGTCTCTCGTGGATTAGGCTACTGCTTCGGCATGGAACACTGTACCTACTACGCATGCATCATGCAAGGCGTCTCCAGCACCAGACAGCAAAGCCACATCCCTCCATACCTCTGTCCCATTTGCACGACCAAGCTATCATGGGAGCTCGGCCCTCTACTCGGCAGCGGATCCAAGATCAACCTCCAGCGCCGGTGGGTAAAGGAGCAGGCTACCGCACTCCAGGAGTTTTGCGAAGAGCGAAACAAGGTTGCTCAATTTTCTGCGTTTGAGACTTGGCTTGGAAAGAGAATCGAGGATATTGAGAAGGACTGATTGAGAGTTTTGAGATGTGTCTAGGATTTATGCACAATGGAAGGATGAACTCTATACACTTGGGGAAAATTGAATTTACTGCTGCATCAGGGGGAACCATTCATTGAGCATCATATTTTAGAGAATAAACAAAGGTGGCTTATGACCATTGTTGAACAATAAGAACAGCCAATTCGCCTTCCTTTCTTCTCCCTCCCTCCCTCTCTTTCTCTCTCTCTCTCTCTCTCTCTCTCACACACACACACACATAAATGCAACACCAACTTGATTGCATCTTTGCTTCACAACTCTAATAAACGCAGTCAAAAACAGAAATGCCGAAAACAGTTTTCCTCATATCTTCTATTCGTCCTCCTATACTTGTTCTCGCCCATCGACGGCATTCTCCTATCATGCTGTCCCTGCCGAGCCGGACGAGCCAAGGGGCCCTCGAAGGCATTTACACCTGGCGCCAGAAATGCGGTGCCGGTTGCATCGTCCCAGTCGGAGAGAAGTTTAGAGACCACCTCGGCGAGCGCAGTATCTACTGTACCAAAGATTGCTGGTGGAAACACGGTCAGGAGCGAGGCTTCACGCCTTACGGTGGCTATTCGAATCCCATCATCTGCGAACTACCTCCCGATCCTAACACTATTATGCCCATCTCCACTCCGAGACTTCGACCTGCCATGTACAGTCCTCCCACTACCACATCGTGTCGAGCCCCTGTCTTGTTGCTCAAACGTCCTGTCCCACCCCCTCAAGACGCAGTCTCAACACCTAGCCACAGGAACTTAAGCCGTCCTGATCCAAAAGACATCCCGTGGCCAGCACCTGAGATCCCATCGGGAGGCTCTAAGTACGGTTTTCCAAACATCAACCGGCTTCACTACATGTCAGACACAGAGGTCCACGGCTGCTTAATCGACCCGTTTCGCCTTCGCATGCAGGATATCAAGGGCTGACCAATAACTTGCCTCGACATTTTTTACCGGGATTGGAATAAGGACATGGCAGGCTTCAAGCACTATCTCGACCTGGCTGAGGAAACTCCGAGCCTTTTGCCCATCGAGTAGAAATCCAAGAGAGTGGCGTGCGAGAATCTCTGAAAGCATGAGCCATACCATAACCTAGCGAGTCTAGATACCCTGGACAAGCCATCCATCATCCACCATAACGACGGCGACCGGAAGTGCATTCACAGGCTTCGAGAGCTGGCGCAGGCCGTGTTTGGTTACGCGCCCGGTAACCTCAATTCAAGCAAGTTGTGAGCAGCTGTGATGTCTGAACAGAAGACTTTTTTTCTTGTTTTCTACATTGATTATACGGGATACCCATCTGACATTGTGCGAGGGAGTTGGGAGTTGGACTGAATCGTGTGTGAGGGAGATGGATGGATGACGTTGGTTGCTAGGGATGGATGCTGGGAGGTAACAATGGAAGATACTCAAGAACGGCATCACGCCCAGGAATAACATTCAGAAGCAGTGATGATACGATAGAGGATGGCAATGTTCTTCCAACAAGCGTGTAAGCAAGCACCTGCAGTCAACTATCAGTGGCCAAGATGCACCAATCAAACCTCTTGTCATCGCCTATCAACGGCATCCACATCTGCATCCCGAGACATCAAACGGATTCCGTATCGGGTCAAACGGTATCACCCCGGACTCCGGCTCCGGCCAATGTCGCAATGCATTCCCACTATTGGCAACCAACTGTCTCCCCCACACCAGCCTCTTCTATATCTCCGAGAGACACAATCATACATTCCTTCACCTCAATCAACTCCCCAGAGTATTGCGCCCAACCATGGTGATGAAATCGCTTACCGCGCTGGCAACCGTCGCCGGCGCCTCAGCCTTTGCAATTGGCGGCAACGTCCAGAAACCCTTGGGAGGAGACACCTTTCAGTGTGATCTCCCTCCCGTGCTCAACCCCACCCGTGACGGACTTCCCTCGGCCGATAGCCTGTTTTCGTCTCACGATGCTTTGCTGAAGCAGGTCAAGAGACACCAGGCCGTCGTGCGGGTTCCGTCAATCTGCTACGATGACCTGGGTGACTTTGACAGAGATGAGCGGTGGGAGCCGTTTTACGCTTTGCATGATGTGTTGGCAGAGACGTATCCTGCAATGTGAGTGGTGTGCTCTTCGCTTTCAAGTACAGTAGCTGATTGAACACCAGCCACACGCATGCCAAGCTTGAAAAGATCAATAGATTCGGCTTGGTGTACACACTCGCTGGAAGCGACTCGACTCTGAAGCCATACCTTCTCGCAGCTCATCAAGATGTTGTTCCCGTTCCTGACCCGTCAACATGGACTCACCCGCCCTTTGACGCATACTTTGACGGCGAATGGCTCTGGGGGCGTGGTTCATCTGATGACAAAAACAGTTTGACTGCTCTTCTCTCGGCAATTGAGACACTCCTCACAGAGACCGACTGGAAGCCAAAGCGTACTCTCCTGCTGGCATTTGGCTTTGATGAAGAGTGTTCCGGGTATCGCGGCGCCGGCAAGATCGGCGACTTCCTCACACAACGGTATGGAGACGACAGCATCGCCCTGATCCTCGACGAAGGCGGCTCAGGAATCCAGCTCATCGATGACACACTCTACGTTCTCCCCGCAGTAATGGAAAAGGGTCACATCGACATCTGGGCAGAGCTACACACCAAGGGCGGCCACAGCTCCATTCCCCAGCCCCACACCGGCATCGGCATCACGGCAGAGATCATCTCGGCACTTGAAGCTCACCCCTACGAGCCAAAGGTCCTCGAGGGTAGTCCAGTTTACAACCACCTTGTTTGTACAGCTAGGTACTCGCCTGATGCTGAGCCCAAGCTCAATGACCTGCTTAAGAAGGGCGACCTTGACAAGCTCACTTCGGAGTTGATTAGCGTGAACCCCACGGCTCGGTTCCTCATTCAGACGACGCAGGCCGTCGACATTATCCAGGGTGGGCAAAAGATCAACGCCCTCCCTGAGGTTGTCACTCTTGGGGTAAACTACCGAATCGCCCCTCAAGACAGTATCGTCGGGGTGCAGCGTCGTTTCATCGAGAGCATTTCAGGCGTGGTGGACAAGTACAACCTTAGTGTGGAGGCGTACACCGACGACAAAGAGTACCAGGCCATCTTTGGATTGAACGCCGAACCAGTTGGAGACTATGATGGTCGTCTCATTCTAAAGGGAGCAGAAAAGTTTGACATTACACCCGTGTCACCTACAAGCGGACCAGTCTGGGACATCTTTTCCGGAACGATTCAGCATACCTTTGCCTTTGACGGTGGAAGAGTCGTCCCTGTTGGCGAGGTTATGACTGGCAACACCGACACGAGACATTATCTGAGTGAGTTTTCCAGTTCATGCATGTTTGATAGTAAATTCTAACCGGCTTGCAGACCTTTCGCCGCATATTTACCGTTGGACGCCATCCCGACAACGTGGTTCGGAAAACATCCACACGGTGGACGAGAGGGTGAGGATGGATTCGCATCTGGACATTGTCAAGTTTTACTATGATCTGATCCGGAACCTGGACTTGGCGGAGCTATAGACTAGTGCAATGTAACCATTGATAGTCAGGTACTGTTACTCTCGTGATGATCAATTTACAAAAGCCTCAAAATCCTTCCGAGACATTTAGAAACCTGGCCATTGAACCCCCACGTTCAGATCTCCACATTCAACAGGCTTCTCCACCTTTTTTGTCTTCTCCACACTTTTCTCCTCTTCTCTCCCCCAACACTCAGATGCCGACGATTGCCTATTCCCGAGAAGTCTCAGTCAGCCTCAAAATCAATACCGGTTTTTCTTTCTTTTTTTTTTTGTTGCCCCCAATGTGCCAAGACCGAGGCCAGCTGACACTTTTGCATTTTATTAATCCTTGTAAATTGAGGCTGATTCTTTTTCTTTGCCGTCATTTACTTCCCCGTCTTTTCAAAGCCTGTTTTATGTAGCTACTCTCCGACGCAGAGATCCACGTCAAGGATCACCATCTCAAGATGCTTCAATCCCTCGTCTTCTCTCTCCTTCTCTCTACCCGTGGGGGAACATGGAAAAAATCACTCTCAAATCCCCAATGTTTCGCCCCAGCGTAGAATTACGAATCCCTCGCCTCTTACTTGCCCATTCTTCGCCCCAGTTTACATAATTGTCCAGACCCATTCCTTCAAGGGATCCCTGTTCTGCACCACATGCGGGGTTCTCCACGATGCTTTTTGTGTCCCCTCCTCGTCATCATCGTTCAACCACTCGAGTTGAAATGAAACGTCCGACGCCGGGATCTCGTGCGTTCTTTTTGCTCTTCCTACCGGCAAAGGCCGGGTTTACTTTCAACTTATTCCTCCAAAAGAGGCAACCTGATGCGTGCCTTGTCCGCTGATCATGGGCCCAGCCACTCAAATATTGGTTGCACAGCCGCTGGGGTCGTGACTTGACTGTGCCGCTCTCACATCCATTGTCGGGGTTTTATTGCTTGCGTCTGCGTCTAAACGTGGAGAATCATGCGTCGTCTTTTGCCTCCCCTGCTCCCCCAGAAAAAGGAGTTACGAATGCTCAAGTCCCGAAGTCCGAGATGCAGGCATTGATGTCAAGTGTGGCAAGTTTGCAACAAGATACACAGCGTTCAAAGAGTAGAGTCATCAATTGAATATCATTGAACATCATTTCCAAATTCATTCCAAAAGACTACCTATTAAAGAAATATCGCTCGTAATAAATGTACAACAGCTGGGCCAGATGATCGATCCCATGGCTGTGTATATGTATGCATGTGCCCATGCCCAACGCCACAACACCATCTTGTGCTTGATCTAGGTATCATCATCGCTAACCCGATGCAACTCCGTCAACAAGACTTTTTCCTCATATCAAATCAAATCAAAGCGTCGGCTCCAGCTCCATGACTTCTTGGAAACCCCGGGCGATCACGTCCAGCTCCTTCTGCGAAGGCGCCACGCAGGGTCTTCGAGGCTCGCCCCCGTAGCCAAAGTAGTGGCCCAGCGCCGCCTTGACGCCCACGAAGCCCGTCTTGATGGCCGTCCAGTCAGCCTTGGCCACCTGCGCCTGCAGCTGTCGGGCCTCCTTCCAGCGCCCTTCGTCGGCGAGCTCCATGATTCGCACGCACGCGCGGGGGCACAGGTTCGCGAGTCCCGAGATGGTGCCGTTGGCGCCCACCGCGTGACCCTGGAGAATGAAGTCTGCGCTGCCGCCGCCAACGAAGAAGCCCTCAGGGCAGTCGGCCACGATGCGGGCGAGCTTTCCAGTGTTGCCGCACGTCAGCTTAACGCCCACCACATTGGGGTGCTTGGCGATGCTGAGGATGGTGTCTGAGGAGAGATCGCGGCCGGCAGCGGCGCCGGGGAAGTTGTATACGAGAAGAGGGATAGGGCTCTTGTCGGCCACGTCATAAAAGTGCTGCACAACGAGGTCGTCGGGGAGCAAGCCGCCGTAATAGCTAGGAGGGAGAACAAGGGCATGAGTGGCGCCCGCCTTGCCGGCATCTTCACACAGCTGGGTTGTCTCCTTGGTGCTCTGAGCACCGCAGCCGGCGATGAGGGGAATGCGAGCGCCGGTTGACTCGTGGAGGATGGTATCCCTGGCGACGCGGATGATGGCGGTTCGCTCAGAGTGTGAAAGGTGGGCACATTCGCCGTTGGAGCCGTGGACTACGATGCCAGCGACTCCTGCTTCGAGGAGCTTGATGATGTGCTTCTCCAGGGCTGGGGAGTCGACCTCGTCATCGGGGGTGAAGAATGCGAGGGTGGGGACGTAGACGCCGTCGCCGAGTCGTAGTTGAGGAGCTTTTGGTGAACCCATGGTGGGAGATGTGAGGAGTGTAGCAGGCATGAAGTCTGAAGTGAGATGTGATGTTTGTATAGAAGAGGGGATGTCGTCGTCTTATACGCAACAGCAGATGCTTAAGCGGACAGGGAAGTTAAAACAAGATGGTATGATAAGGAAATCTCGGCAAACAAAAGGGCGTCAGCTGCTCTTTTATGTCCACCGCAAGACCAGGGCAGCCCTTGGAAAAGCAGGACGGAGTTGGAAAGGCGGCCCTTCGTCATGAGGCTTTGCTTAGCCAGAGTCCCCAAGCCTTGGTCTAAGCGGTGTCAACTCGGCAGATGGATGCTCACACGAGCCAGCCAGGCGCAGACAAGGGGGGTCCTTTTGGCGTGGGGGTTAGCTCTGATCACCAGGAAAGCCACCGGATGCCTGGGTCAAGCGGGGGAGACACACAGAGAGTCAAAAGGCCAGGCCACGCCGTCCTCCGGCCGAGTGCCTTCCGGGCCGCACCGGTAATCGCCAGACTTGCTCGCCCGAGAAGCCAGCACGCGCGCAAAGAGGAAAGAGAAGACTGGGCAGACCGCCCCGAATGGAGTCTCTCAGTGGGGGTACCAGCTGTCGAACAATGAGCCCACAAAATATCGGGGAACGGGATTCTCGTATGTACGAGTGCGTGTAAGCCGTAAACAAAGGATGTTGCGAGCACGCGGATGACCTCGTGAGAGTGCCCAGAACGATAGGAGTGCGGACGCAGACATGCCCATGGTTACACAAGAGCTGAGCCCGAGCTGTCTGTCTGACTTGCGTAAGAAGGAGGCTTGACAGGCAGCCTTCAGAGACCGACGGCGCCCTCCACCAACAATCATGATCAGCACGACAGAAGCAGGTACCGTCCGAGAGCGACGTCTCCTGATCAAGGCTCTCACCCTCCAAGTTCCAAAACTGGTCATTGTCGACGCAACGCAACGCAACTCTGTTAGACTAGGCGCCCCCCGGACCCAGAGCCCGCCGTCCCCTAGGCGTCCAATGGCTTGACGCCCATTTTCCCTAATTGACCAAACAGAGGCCGTGTATATCAGGCAAGGTCATGCTGGGGGAGGGGAACCCCCACGTCTTCTTTTCCCAGCCAGCGCCTGGAGAGAAGCGTCAGCTCCATTCGTCAACCAATGACAGCCCTGAATTGGCACGCCCAGCTTGCTTCGCTTCCCTGACTTGTGTGTGTAACTTGAAAGGGGGGGAGAAGACTAGCTCGGGACGCATGGGTGGTGGTTCTTTTTTGCCTGCGCCGGACTTGATACCAGGCATGGAAGAAGGAAGTAGAAAAGTGCTGGGAAGGGTGAATTTGTTGATTAAGAAGAGCGTGGGGGGTTCAGATCCATGGATACTTGAAGGTAAAGTAACTTACGATAATGGCGGCGACGCGACACACTCGCCACACTTTTTTCTTTTCAGCTTCTCGAATTGATCATAGATTCAGATCTCGCGGGACGAATTGGAGGTATTTCATTGATGGAAGAATGCCATCTTCAAGCCATGTGATATGATCGACCACACCTGCGTTCTTCGATGTGATTGTGGTGGATGGATGGGCTTCCGAACTGACCGAGGCCCGTGGCCATGGGACAAGAGCCAGACGCCACGGGCCACTGCAGCCGGGGTTCCTCACGTGCTGCCCAGAGACGTGGGGGTGTTCTCTCACATCTTGCTTTGTTCCCGTCTCCAAGATTGCAGTGAAGGTGTCTTCTGTGATGATGTCGGATTCCTTCATCCAGGGCCCTTGCCCCATGCCTTTGCATCTCGCATTCCATCTTCCGGCACTTACCCTGGCCCCCTTTGCCGGCGGTCTGCCCACATTTTCACGACAAAGGAATCATCAGGCTGTGGAGATGACATTGTGCAAGATTCATGACAACTGCAACGCTGATGACATGTTTCCCAGTTGATCAAGTACCAAGTAGAGATGAACACACAAGCCTATCTTACACTACCTCCAGATGACCATCCTTCCCCGCAGGCTTTCCCTGATTATACCCAGCCTTGACTCAAAAAGGCTGCACGGATCCTTTGCGAGCCAGCCCGGGGAAGTTGGGAACTTCGACTAAGCCCCAGGCTAGACTCGTCCGCCGAGTCGGGTCCTCCAAGCAAGATACCCGGCGTACCCCGCGACGCCCAGCAGCGCCAGCCTCCCCACCGCCGAGAGGAGGTTATCGTTGGCCCTCGCCCTGCTCCTCTTTACCATCCTCTTGCTGTTCGCCTTGAACATCTCGCGGTCGTTGAGGCGGGGGAACGGCGCCTCCACCATCTTGCCCGTCTCTGGATCCTCGACCATGGGGATGGGGACTCCTAGATGCTCGCATAGTGGAGCCCATCCATCCGTGATGGTATATTCGATGCGGCGCTCAGCAGGGATGCGCTCACGGAATTCATCATACTGCGCTTTGTACCATGCCAGAGCCTTGTCCTTTTCCTCACCGTGATCGTACTTTAGCACATACTGCCTCAGAGCCTTACTATACCCAGCCATGTTGCGTAAACTGGTATCAAACATGAAGGAGTAGATCATGGACGCCTTCAGCCCCAGACCCTGCGGCTTAGTCATGAGATAAATGCTATTGAGCACACTGTCATACCACTTCTCCGGGTCGCGGTTCAGGATGATCACCTTGGCCTCCGGGTAGGCCTCCGCGAGCTCGGCGCCGAGAAACGCGGCAGGCGCATCACACACGGCCTGGCAGTCGCCGAGGAGACGGTCAAAGTCGGCACGGGTAAAGGTGCCCCGGCCGGCATACTTGGCCTCAAACGCCCGGACCCATTCCGTGGCCTGCGATGTATCCTGGATCATCGAGTGCATGTGGTAGCAATCGTGGAAGCCCAACTGCCACAGGGCACTGCGAATGCCTGCGGATCCGAAACGAGTCAGCTCAGATCTTCTGTTTCCTTCGGCTTCCCCTTATCTGGTGGCCACGCTGCCTTTTATCCATGCAAGGACGACGCGTGGGCTGCCACACATCCATCGTACACCCCTTTGTTACACCCCCGGGCATTGCGTGATTCGGTGAGCGGACGGTGAAAACCTACTCAGCGTGCCTGTGCGATGCACGCCGCAGACGATGACGCGCATAGGAACAATGCGGTCGGGGAGTATAGCCACGGACCCCTGGGATCTCTTGGTAGGTGAAGCCATGATTGTTTGTGTAGTATACCGAGTATCGCGCTGTTTATGCCGAAGATGGGGCGATTACGACGACGGGAGATTGTTGAGATCTGCCGGGTAGGTGTGGATGTGCAGTAAATAGTCTGGTAAGGAGGAGAACAAACAGCACAGTAGCGCAGCGGGCGCGCTTATCGCTGGGCGTCTATCTGCCGTCCTTTCTCGGTGTGGTTGGCGTGGATGTGGCGTTGAATGACTCTTGTCTCCGACTCACCTTGATGATTGATAGGATGTTGATATCAATAGAGGACCCAGTAAAAAAAAAAGTCAAACGTTTCCATTTTGGTTTCCCTGCTTACTCACTTTCTTTATCTGTGCCTCGCACTATACTCGATACATTCTTGAGACGATGAAATCTCTTTCCAAGAATAGCCACCCAGGGACAAGGCAACGATGAAATAATCTAGAACATCATAGCTTCTGTACTAGCGAGAGCTTAGGTGCCTCCATCTCCGAGCTATTGGGCATCTCAAAGTGGATGCTCCGGAACGGCCGGTCCCGGATAGAGCTACTCCGTCTCCTCTGTACAGCCTCCATCAATCTACTATCCCCTGCTCTTGGCCCCTTCACCAAGAGCAAGAGCCTCCATCTCTCACACTAAACTTTGGCATGTGATGATAAAAAAAAAACGGGAACAAGGGAGAATTGGGAAAACCGAGATATGGGTCTGCAGGGGGATCAACTTTGAGAGCTATCACCTGTGTCGGTTGATATGCAGAGAGCTGGTGAGCTTGTCATTACGCGTTAAAACAACAGAAAACCTGCCCACAGCTGTCGAATACGAGACGAGACGAGAAGAGAGACGTCAGGGCTAGGAATTCTAAAGCAGAAGTCCGGACACCATTGCATCATCTGAAGCGACCGCCGAGAAAAAGATACCAGCATCCGCGACTGCACGTCAGGATGCACGTCCCGTCACATCAATCTAGGAAACCGACAGTGCCGATCAACTGCCAGCCGTGCATCTCGCTGGTGTTGACGAACAAATCTTGAAGTGCGTGTCGCATTGTCTCAGGGCACCCATCACCCTGTTGATCGCTGCAGGGCTGCAGCAGCCAGCACCTCCCGTCCCCTGGAAGCACAGGGCAGTTCGCGCCCGAGGCGGACGCCGTCACGGTCCCGCACGTGGCGCTGAAGCCGCTGTTGGATGGGTTGGTTGGCGGCGGAAGAAGCCCGCTGGAAGCACCAGGGGAACCAGGTCAGGGCTTGGATCTTGCAGTACCAACTGGCTGGGAGAGGGCAAGATTTTCTTCATCTTTTACTCTGCGCTGCGCGTACACCCTTCCAGAATGGGTAATCCGAGCACCGTCATGATAAAAACTGCAGGTTTGTCGACTTTATCCGGGCCAATCTAGAGGCAGGGAGGGAGGGACCAGCCATGATGAGACATGCTGGGGACCCGACAACGGACGAGAACTCACCTGGTGCCAGCCGAAGCGAGAGGAGTGTAAGAAAAGTAAAATCATGTTCATCAGGCAAGTTTCGGCCGAGCAGTCATAGAGAAAAGAGAGACTTTGTGCGGCTGGTTGAACAGAGTGACTCAAATTAACCGGTCGCCGGACCAAAACACCACGCCGAGATCGCCAGTGGCATTACGAAGCACAACCTAAACACCAGCCCACACACGGCCGATAACTAACGACAGCAGGAAGGGGGGGGGGTCAGGTTAATGTTCATCAGACGGGAGGCGAAGCACATCATTATCATACCTACATACCTCTTATATGATTTCATCACATCAATAGGCTCCTCCACCAAAAAAGCAGGTATGCTACCTGTCGGAGCCTCTCTCGGCGACCCACAAAGGTCCCTTATCACACACCTTGCCCAACAGGACCAGGCTTTATTTTCAAGTTTTTTTTGCCCCCAGGAACCACCAGAGGCTCCAATTTTTGATCCTCTCGCTCCGGGGCGAGCCCAAAGATCCATTCCCAGAGTAGGGAGCTCGACGCGCGCCCAACAAAGAGAGAGAGGAAGAAAAAGGGTCTCCCCCGTCGATCAACAGACCATGAATCCTTTCCTTCCTTTAGTTTCTTAGCAGCCAAACGCTGAGAGACGATCGTCTCGGGGTTCAATTAAATAAACCCTGACTATTTCCCACCATAATCTTTTTCATTCAAGTGTGGTCAACCGATTCGGCCGTTGACTCGTTCACGCCCCATGTCGGCCGAACAGAACGACAGCAGCAGCAGCGGCGGAAGCGGCAGTGGGAGCGCTCGGCCGAGCGAGGTCCCCACTCCCGTTCGTAAGGAGAAGAAGCGAGTCGGCTTCCACGCCAGCAGTGACAGCTTCGCTGCCAAAGGAGGAGGAAGTGACCAGGCCGGGGCTAGTCGACCTCGTGAGGATGAGGTCGTCTTCTCACCTACCGGGTCACCGAAGCTAGCCCCTGGAGAACTACCGCCCAACGCCCCAGACGCATACGAACTAAGCCTTGCACTCACAAAGATATTGTCCGCCGAGCAGGAGAATAAGCGTCGTCAACAGGAGAAGGACAAGGTTGAGAAGCTGTCCCCTGGAACACCAGACCTCCCAGGTCCGAAGCGTCCGAGACCAGCATTGAGGAGGAACACCAGCTATGATGCCCCCCAGGATCGTGAGATGGCCGATCTGGCAGAGTCGAGGGCGAGCGAGCGTCAACTCAAATCCATGACTGACGCTCGTCAGAGAGCTGACCGTCTAGCCGTGTCAGTGGGAAGCTACTCGGCTCCGGGGTCCAGGCGTGGATCAATTGACCTTGCTGAAGTGCCGTCAGCCCAACCCCTGATTGAGGACTACGAGAGTGACGACGACCTACCAAAGAAGATGACAGCTATCGACGATGGAGGCACTTACTCTACCTTGCGCCAACGAGTACCGAGGATAACATACGATACCGAGCCTTTCAAGCACCACACCGATGCGGAGAACCTGGTCAGATCTCACTCACGAAAAGGAAAGAGAGATTTGTTTCATCAGCAGTCAAGTGGACAAGCCTCTGGAACAGCAACTCCTGTTCTTGAACAGAACTATGCTCACGACTATGTCCCACGACCAGACAAGTACCGTGGAGGCATTCTATCCTCCCTTCTCAAGCTGTATCACGATGATCGGGGAGCTCCAAGCAGCGGCTTCAACACTCCTCAGATACCTGGAACACCTCTCATGTCCCCTCGTCCTTCACCTCCGACTTCAAGGCCTGCTTCAGCCATGGGTTCCCCTCTTCGCCCATCACCTCACTCCCGACCCTCGAATGGCCTCTTCAGCTATCACAAGTCCCGCAGCTCGACATCCTCCCTCGCCTTGACCGAACTCATGAAGTCGTCTTCCATGTTTGCGGCTCCAGCTTCCACCAACATCTCTGACAAGTGGGCCGAAAAGCTCAAGCGAGAACAGACGCCACCCCCCAAGAAGCGAGACAAGGCTCGCATCACTATTCACATTGCCGGTATCATTCAGCGTCATCGCTACCTGTTGAAGCTATGCCGTGCACTCATGATGTACGGTGCCCCGACGCATAGACTGGAGGAGTACATGACCATGTCCTCCCGAGTTCTCGAGATTGAAGCCCAGTTCCTTTACCTACCCGGATGCATGATCATCAGCTTCGACGATAGCACGACACATACCACCGAGGTCAAGCTCGTCCGCGTTCCTCAGGGTATCGACCTAGGACGTCTCCGTGACGTGCACAACATCTATAAGGAGGTGGTGCACGACAAGGTCGGGGTGGAAGAAGCCACTAAGCGTCTGGACGAGGTGATTCTGAACAAACCAAAGTTCAACATCTGGCTCCGTGTGTTCCTCTACGGCGTTGCCTCGGCTTGCGTCGCCCCCTTTGCTTTCCAGGGACGCTTCATCGACTTGCCCATTGCATTCATCCTTGGCGCCATTGTTGGAGTCCTCCAACTAGTGATAGCCCCTAGTAATGAGCTGTATGCTCATGTTTTTGAGGTTTCGGCTGCAGTCGTCACATCCTTTCTCGGCCGAGCCTTTGGTTCCATCAACAACGGCGAACTGTTCTGCTTCAGTACTCTAGCCCAGAGCAGTATCGCCTTGATTCTCCCCGGTTACATGGTCCTTTGCAGTTCACTGGAACTCCAGAGCGGCAACATCGTCGCCGGAAGCGTACGAATGGTACACGCTCTCATCTACACGCTGTTCCTCGGCTATGGAATCACAATCGGAGCCTCCCTATACGGAATGATTGACAAGAACGCGACGAGTTCAACCAAGTGCAACGACCCTCTCGGACGGGAGTGGTATTTCCTCTTCGTCCCCGGGTTTGCCTTGTGTCTCTGCCTCATCAACCAAGCCAAGTGGAAGCAGACGCCTGTCATGACGGCCATGGCCCTGGCGGGTTTCTGCGTCAACAGCTACTGCAGCGAGTATTTTGGTGGAAACGGCCAGATCTCCAACATGCTTGGCGCTCTCGCTATTGGTATCCTCGCGAATTTGTACTCGAGACTTGGGAGACATGTTGAGAATGGTTGGCTGGACTTTGTCGACTGGTGGAAGCTCAGGGTTCGGCCGAGGTACACCAGGAAGAAGCTGGCCTCGGATACTTGGTCTCTGCCCTCAATGTCGGACCCCGAATCGCGACCCCAATCCCCCGAGAAGCCCGAGGAGAAGCCCCGAAAGGTCGGATACAGTCTTGCCGCGGCGGCTATGCTCCCCGCTATTTTCGTCCAAGTGCCATCTGGTCTTGCGGCTGGTGGCTCTCTGCTGGCCAGTATTGCTTCGGCGGACGAGATCACCAAGAACTCGGGTGGCAGTAGCGACTCGCTGGGTAATCTGGACGGAACGGCTTTCAACGTCTTGTTCAAGGTTATTCAAGTCGCCATTGGAATCAGTGTCGGTCTGTTCCTGAGCGCCTTGATTGTGTACCCTCTTGGTAAGAGGAGGAGTGGTCTGTTCAGTTTCTAGGCAATGACCTGAACTCGAAAGTGTTTTATTTGGAGAGTGTGCGACGACGGCCTATTATTAAGGGGTACGATATTGAGAATTAACATCGACCGGGGACAGGATATTACAAAAACCAGAGATGGGATTACAGGAAATTTCTTTTGTTTTTTGTTTCATTTGGAGTTTTACTGGAGAAATTGGGAAAAGCGAGCGAGCGATGGGAATGTCTTGATAGTTTTCACTTTTGGCTTACACAGCGACCTTTTCTTGGAATCTCTTTTGTTTACAGCGACCTTTTCTTGGAATATTTGGGGATGTTAATGATTGGATTTTTAACGGATAAGCAACATCTAGAATATTAATTATTCTCTTTCTCGTTTGCAACACCTGCTTGTATCTTGTATATGACGTCCTTCCTGGATATCACATGTTGTGCTACCTCTACGATACAGTGACGTCACCTCGACTCTTCAAGCCCTCATATTCCATCTCAAGATTCAATCTACACACCTTTTCGAAAAACACGGCAAGATCCTAGACCAAAACTAAATCTACACTCTAAAAAACACGGTTCTTCATTTGTACACGACAGGTACCAACAGCCGGTATGAAGATTCGCTCCTCTCGCATCTCGACCTCGATAGCCAAGGCGATATGTCGTCGTCACGGCACAACAAAGTCAAACGTCCTCCGCGTCATCCTTTCCTTTTTCCGCCTTTTCAAGCTTCTCCTCTCGAGATTCCGACCAGTTGATTTCCTCGCGCTGAGAAAAGAGGTTTGGAAACTTGATGAAGAGGAGTATACTGCTTCGTTCCAGGAGCAGCAGGATGAGCCGAGGACGCAGAGAAAGAAGGGAAAAGATCCTCCTGCGCAGCTTGTACCCATCGGTGATCTTGGATACAGTGGTTCGACTTTCTTTACGACGCCTAATGACAAGTATCTCGTCAAGTCGCTTCCTCGACGTTTTGAGCATGCCTTTTTCGCGAGGGAGTTGTTGGATCCTTACATCGGACACATGAAGCATCAACCTCACAGTCTGCTCGTCCGGATAACAGACCTTGTACATGCACCTCATGCATCTCTAGGCGGTATGCTGGGAGTTGCACCCACGCACCACATCGTCATGGAGAACTTGCTCTTTGGCAGACCACAGGACCAGGAGGGTGACGGCTGGGAGACCTACGACCTAAAGCCAAACGATTACTTCTTCCCGGAGCGGGATATCGCCGACGGAGCTTTGGTTCCTGACAGTGTAATTGAGCGTCTCGTCGACGAATTCCCAGAAAAGGTACGCGTCACACGCGAAGCCAAGGAAGAACTCACCTCCCTCCTCTTCGCCGACTCAGCCCTCCTCGCATCCCACAACGCCGTTGACTACTCCCTCTTCCTAGTCCGCTACCCCTGCGGAAGCAATGTCCAAACCGTATCCTCGGACACAGGTGCATGGAGAAAAGGTGTAAACGACGTTGAGGGCAAATGGACGTATCGATGTGTAGTTCTCGACTTTTTCTGGGCAAAGCATACTCTGCACGCGAGGACGCTGACAAAGGTGGTCAAGATGTTCAACAAGGTTGCTCACAAGGGGCCTATGAGCATCACGGCGGATCCGGCAGAGTATAGGGAGAGGTTCATGAAAATGGTGGACGAGATGATCGTTGTGGAATGATGTCTGTATTTTGGGGAGGTGATACCTGAGGATCGGTTCAGAAAGCAAGCAAGAAGTAGATGACTAGCTCTTTTCTTTGTCATTGTTCAAGTTTGAAACCTTTTTAATATCAATTCTGATTCTGTCTGATTGCCATCCCCCTACCAGCGGAACGAAAGGAGAGTTAAGGCCCTTGGCCCTTGAGCCAGCACACCAACGCCTCTCACGCTCAACGACTCAAAACAGTGCATTCCCTTGACAAAGAGTTGTAAAAGAATTCCAATAATATTATTAAAATTTCAATCGTCCAAAGGAAATCACGCGAGGCCAGGATGGGCAGTATTTGTGATCACGAACACCTCTCAAGTGGTGGTGCCATAGGGTAGGGGTGAAGCCGTGATCAACACCACACTAACAAGGTAGCAAAGGAGTCTCGATGCCAGTGTAAGTTCAGAGATTTCATATTCAATTAAGATACCGCTGTGTATGGCTAATCTGCTCGTTCTGTCACGCTCATTCTGGGTTCATGGATAACAATCTGTCGTGTCTCATTTTTGGGTATCATTATTCATCATCTGGGTTTCCAGCCTGTGGTCCTTCAGTCAACCACCTTCAACATTTCATACGCCTTGTGGCTAATCGCCTTCTTCACCACCTTGAGAGGGTCCATCTTGGCCTTCTTCTTGGTTGGCTTCTCCGTGACATTGCCATCCTCGTCCTTCTCAACAACCACTTCCTCTTCCTCATCTCCCTCCTCTGGCTCCTCAAAACCACCTCCATCCAGGAACACCTTGAGCATTCCCTGCGAGTAGCCACTGACGAGGCAAGTTCCCTCCTCCTCTGCAGTAACGGGCTTGGGCGCCGTGGTGTCTCCCATTCCACCCGAGTAGCCCGCTCGCCCCCCAGCCAGGTTCCAGAACACCAGTTCTGGCATCTCGTAACCGGCATCTTTGTACTTGCTCTTGATTCGCTCAAATGACGTGGTCCATTCAGCGGGTTTCTTCGGCTGCTCATCCCAGCTATAAGACTGGTTACCACATGCGGCATCAAACTGCATGTCACTAAAGACAAAGACACGTTTCACCATGTCCTCCTGCTTCAGGTTGTTCTTGATCGCCATGGGGAGAATGAGATCTTCGAACACTGCCACGAAATTTGTGTTCATGCCCCATTGCGAAGACAGCATGTTCCGGTACTTGTCTCCCAAAGGCTTGGCGAGGTCGACTTGTTCAACGGTGGGGCTGGCGCTGAATGTGATGAATGCCCCTGAAAATGGAGGCTTCGCAACCTCTGCAATCAACAGAGACAGACCAATAGCCGAGTCTATCGGGTTAGTGTTGTCGGGGAAGTTGGGATATGTCATACTTCCAGACACATCGCAGACGGCGATGCAAGACTCGAGAGTGCCCGAGTCTTTGATGCGTTGCACCAGCGTCTTCCACTGCCCATCAACAACCTTGGCCTCGATCTCATGGACCTTTCGGTCAACAAGATCGCGTGCACTATTATTCCCGCTGCCCGAGTTCCCCCCTCGCACCTTTTGAATCAAGGTAGACGGCAACAGGGTTGCTCCAGAGATGTTGGCCTTTCCTTCGGCGACCTTGTCGATATACGTACCAAAATGGTCCATATCCTTCTCAATGAAAAGCTTCGAGTATTGACTCATGGCAAGAGAAGGGACCCGATCGTACTTGATGTTATCAAACTTTTGGAGGGTGATGTCACGTTCGACAACCTCGAGATGCTTCCGAAGAGCGCATGTGTCCTTGCGGTACTCTTCGCGTGCGAATCGGAGGTACGTCTCTCGGTCGTCCGTTGGCGAAAGTCGGTTGTCTTGAATAGAGTCGCGTGGGTACAGAATCTCGGCAATGGTGCTGACAATGAAGGTGTGCCTGTCGTGAAAGTGGTCGTGAGAAGGAGCCCACTTGCCACACAGCGAGATGGTGCGCTTTGCCTTTGCATCAACTCCTCGAAGGATACGAAGGTCCTTTTCCAGCTGCTCCGCGAACAGTCGGGCGATGGTCAAGTGCAGGGCACGATATACTGGATCCGTGCTGAAGGCCTTGACTGCCGCCTCGTACCGGGTGTCTCTGGTTCGCCGTCTGAACTCCTTGGGGGACAGACTAGTCTGTTCCTTTTGCCCCTTTTGATCCTTTTCATCGCTTTCCAGGATACGGTCTCTCCGAGAGCGAGCTCCTCCGCGGCCACGACCACGGCCACGACCTCTTCCAACTCCACGACCGCGAGTCTTTTTGATGCTCTTCCCTCGGATAATTCCAGGATTCTTGCTGTTGAGAACGCTCTTAGGATCCGAGAGCCCGTTGAGCTTGTCGTTGGCTGCCAGGGCAAGGATGTTGAGGAGATCCTTCCAGTACCCATGGGCCACCCCGTGCTTGACATCGTACCTCGTAGGATCGTCCTCGTCCTTCCCGTCGACAATCACCGCGTCATCTTCACTCTCCTTCTTGGCCTTCTTTTCGATTACTGGGCGGCTCAACCACTGGAGATTGGCGACGAGGGTTGCGGGATGGTTTTGTGCCAGCCACCCAGCGCAGCGGTAAAAGCTGACTCTTGAGCTTTTCCCCAAGTGGATGGAGCGGGCATTGAAGATGATCTTGAGGGTATCCAGAGGGTCCGCCTTCCAGGCGGCTGGAAGCAGCTCCGCTAGGCGTGGCCCAGACACGACCTCCTCGAGTTCCTGAAAGAGGTCCACGAGGGCATCCTTGGTGGAGCGGTATGCAAGGTCGCTGTTCTCGGTATGCATCATGTTCTCAAGGTTTCGAGGAGGCTCCTCCTCCCCCTTGCCGTAGCTCACCAGGCCTTCCATAAATGAATTAGACTTGGTGTCAGCCTTGGGCTCCTCTGGTTTGGCGTCGTGCGAGTTGGGTTCCGTGACATCCATGGCATCAATGCCTTTCCGGATCTCGCCAGTCGTGCTGTTGGAGACAAGGGTGAATGCCTCCGACTGGCCAGCGTCAGTCATGGCCTGGTCCTGACTTGCACCAAGTTCCACTGGGGTCTCGTCATGGCGACGACGAAGCTCCTCCCGGAGGAAGTTCTCGAACTCTGCCTGGGGCTTCTTCAAGGACTCGTGGAAGGGAAAGAGGACAGGGTACGACGACTTGAGGAACCAAGCCTCCTGAGATTCGGTGGTTGACGCCATGATGGATGAATGATGGACAAGTCTTGACCTCTCAAGGTATTGGCTTGCTGAAGAGGAGAGAATTTCGACGATGGGAATGTAGGTCTTAATATAGCTGGATGTTATGGAGATTTGTGAGACCTGAGAGAAACGTTGGGGAGCTGGGCTGATGTCGGTCAGTGAGTCAGCCACAGAATGCACTCTAGTAGGTACTAGTGAGGTACTTACTTTGTGGAGGGCCGGCTCTCCGCTTCTGGTAGTCAACGGGTAACGGCAATATGGCTTGACCAAACTTCGATCTCGATCCAATGGATTTCTGCTGTTGGTAGCCAATTCAAGTTGGTTGACTTCAGGCTGCTACATGCGGCTGAGGCTTGCTGCCTACGGTCCGGCTGAAGCCATCCACAATGTCACCCCCCGGTGAGCAGTGCCAATGCCTGTTGGTTAGCGGCTACACAGGATCGCCAGATGGCCCTCAATGGAGCATCCTCCCGTGTTGGCGAGGCCTTGGCGAGCCATTGAGCAACGTGGAAGGACCTTGTCTGTGGGGTTGCCAGGGTTTGGCAGGGATTGCGGCCGCTTGAGTCACCGGGGAAGGTGGAGCTCATGCTGGACGCCGTCCTTTCTCACGTGAGACGTCCTAAACTCTCTCTTGACCACATTCCTTCTGAGGGGCCAAGGACCAGGTTCTTTGTTCTGTCGACGTCAAGTTTGTCTCTTCGAAACATGTGAAACCAACCCAGTAGCTGCACCGTCGAGTCGAGGATTACCAGCCAACGAGATCAGCCAGTAATCCGAGTTGTCTTAAGCCTAGGTCTGTCTGCCCTGACTGCCAACAACCGTCGGTGCTTGAAGCCCCCTGTGTCCTTCCCTTGCATGTTTGCCTTTGTTCTTTCGAATCTCGAAGCCAGCGAGTGCTTGTTCTCTGTATGAAGGTTGGAGAGTATAGGTGATCGTCGAGTAAAGAAATGTCGAGTATGGGGATGTCGAGTATGGGGATCGTTTCGAGGTCTTCCTGGAGGCTTTCTGTGCGTCTTTCTTCCTGCCCCTTTTCAAAGTCTGGTTAGTAGCCGGCCATGTCCATCATTCACGTACCTGTTCTTGCCCCTGAGAAAGTGCTCAGCAGTCAGGACGAGTCAGCGAAGCTGGTGTCATAGAATACCCTCTGCTTTGTGGTGGTAGATGCAAGTGCTAACCCAAGGTGGTGCGAAGACCCATGGGTGGTGTTTGACGAACCCGAGAGCATCCCTAATACTTCGTGCTTCTGGCTTTCCGCTGTTTCTCTTTGAGCGAAGATGCTGCCGAGAGCTCTGGTGCCCCTTTCCAAGTGTTGTATCGCCTTACCGGTCATAGTCTCTGGCCTCTTGCGCTGATGCGCTGTTCGTGCGGCGTCTCCTTTGTCGGAAGGACGGCGTTCGGTCTGTGGTCTGGGTAGTGCGAGCGGACGTGCCCTTGAGATATCGTCGGGTCAAAGAAGGGATGGATGTGAGGATGAATGGTGTCGAAGTGTGGACGATGTCGATGTGTTTTTGTTTCTTTGCGAGGGCGCGATGTGTCAAAACACCATGGATTCGTGGTCGCGATGCTTGCTCTGCCAGTGCTAGGTGAGCACAGTCTCGAAGCACCCTAATTTCTAGCGAAATACAGCACCCCCTTTGCAGCTCATGGACGATACTCCTTGCATCCTGTATCATGGATGGTCTTTTTGTAAAGAGATGCACTGGAAGACGACTTCTGAGCGATGCAAAGAATAGGGGATCGTGATGGGCTAGGCCCTCAGGTGGCGTGGGTTCGGGACGGTGGTGGAAAAGAGGGGTGTCCATGCGTCGGGGATGGCATCAACCACAACGGACGAACAGTGCAGTGGGCGAGGCCATGCGGTGCATGCAGCATGTCAACGACCTCACTATTGCACTATGAAATTTCTACCAGGAGGGGTGTGCTCCCTCGTCTACAATGCTACGATGAATGGGCCTTTGTCGTCTGCGACTGAAACTCCAAGAGCAAGATGGATTCAGAGATGGAGAGCGAGGCCGCTCGCAGCTCACGACTACACCATGGAGGGATGATTACGGGTTGGGGAATTACTTGATCTTGGTCCTCACGAGGAACCATCTGGAAGTGTCCCCTAGACGGGTGGGCCTCTGCCACAATGGATATCATAATGCAATGGCCCAAAGGGATCACGATGACGGATGGCATACCCTCCTGGCCACTGGAGAGACCCCTCAGGGAGGTCACGGGAGTTGATACTGGGCTACGAGCCCTAAAGCTTGCAGTTAGTCAGCTAATGCCCTCCCGTACGAAGCCCACAAGCCCTATATTCCTGGGTTGCCCTGGTGTTGACGTTGAATCCTGAAAAACGAGGCAGAGCCGCCGTGTGTTTGTGGGCGTTCACGGTTCGAGGCACGCGTCTTGACCTTTTGTTTTCCTCCCTCCTCCTCTCCACCCAAACTCTCCCACCCTCACATCTCCCTGCAACACCTCACCGCAACACATCACACAAACCCCTTCAACCCTTCTCTCATTCTCACATCGCTCTTCAAGAGTTTACCTTCACTTTCACTTCTATCCAACACTCACGCGTCACCTTTGTAGTGTACGCCCAAGATGTCTGGCCTCGACGCGCTGGGCATCCTCTACCCCTCCTCCAACCTCGAGGAGGAAGTCAATATCGACGATTTCCCTAGCCTCATGACAGTCGTTGGATACGGCGATGACCACGCATTGTTCTTGCAGAACGCCGACGACAAATTCAAGGTCATCGCTACCCTGTGCGAGTACTACAAACAGGCTACGATGGTCGACGCAGCAGACTTCGCTGGTCTTCCATGCGACATGCTACTCACTCTGAATGAGCTGAGCACTGATGCCGTCCACGATCTCAAAGGCCTCAGCAAGATGAGACAAGATGCGTTTGTAAGTTTTCATGCCAACCCTAGCCTCAAGGCGTAGAGACCTGAAGATACTGACACCATCCCCACCCAGCTTCTTTTGATCGAAATGGCTCAATCCCTTTCTTTCGATGAGTGGGAGAAGCTGGTTGGAGACGTCATGCGGGACCTTGAGGAACAGCGTGACATTATCAAGGGAAAGGTTGACATGATCAACGGCCTCCGCGAGTACAAGCTTGTAAGAGCACATCCCTTTCCTTTCTCTTGTTCTCTCCCCCCTTCGCCTTTCAGTTTCTGACCTTACTCTACAGGCTCAGGACGAGCTCCTGTCGGACGATGATTGCGACAGCAACGTCGGCCCTCTGTCTCTCTCCTCTTAGGACGAGGAGGATGATTTTGAGATCATCGCTAAGCCTAGCGCTCCCCGTGTTCCCAAGGGCGACTGGGAATGGACCCAGGCCGTCATCAACAACAAGGGCCCAATGGTCATTCTCAACGATCTGCCTGCCAACATCACGTACGCGCAGGTTATGCAAGGCGTCACCGGCGTTGGCGGCATCAACAGTGTTCTCGTGAAGCCTGAGCCAGCTGGGTCCCGAAAGGGCACATACTGTGCCGCCATTCACTTTAACGACAGCCAGGCCGCCACCGCCTACATCGACTTCTTCAAGGAGAAGCCCCTGTTCTTCGTCGACGAAGATGGTGATGTCCACAAGACCAACATGCTTTACTTCAAGGCAGCCAATCCTTCTCACCATGATGCTCAGAGCCCCGTCTCGGGTCGATGCGTCGACTTCGCCAACTTTCCTGAGTCAGCCGTCTGGGCAGCCATCAGCAAGATTGGCCTGTCGGGTATCGTCAGAGTCAACTTCAACCCTGATGCCTCTGGTGATATTGGCGAACTCTCAGTGGAGATGACTGATGTCGTCAAGGCAGAGTACATCCGCGATGTGGCGCTCTCAGAGACACCCCTCCCCGGCGTTTCAGGCCGTGCAGAGGATATTTCTTACGGAATCACACCGTCCGACTATACCCCTGATCACGTTCACAAGCTGTACAACAACGTCATCCCCTACATCGAGCATGGCCACCTTGACGAGTGGAACAAGGCTCCGTACAACACTTGGGAGCCTCCCCGATCTTTCCACCCCGACGTGTTCGCCCGTATGGCCTGGGAGGCCACCCTCCCCGACATCCCGGAGGAAGATGTAAGACCTATCCCAGAGATGAAGATAGGTAGCCACACCTACACCGCCCAAGAGGGATGTGTCTACAAAAAGCCCACGGGATCCACATTCCCTCAGACAGAGGTTCGCGGAAAGGAACTCAAGATCCTCCAAGAGATGACTCTTGGCAAGCATGAGTGGGCCGACTTCTGGAGAGAGCTCGCCCTGCAGCAGCAGGTCCTCAGCCCCGACATTTACGCTAACATCGTTGAGCACCGTCGCCTCAAGGCTGAAGGCCGTATCATCTGCCCTCCTGACTGCTACGACTGTGGCCCAAGTCTTCGCGACTCGCCTACCCCTCTTCGTGCACAGATGTACACTCAGGGCAGCGATGAGGGCTTCATGCATGGCGCTTGGCTCCAAGGTGACGATCAGCAGATCCGCATGTCCATCCCGCCAATGACACCTCAGTTCCTTCGATACAACTAAATCCAACACTCACCTCTACACATGTACGCTGGTCTCGGAATTACAGGACAGACGCTCTCTCATGAGATGCATTGTCTAGACATTAACCGACCACGCTGAGATGGATTTTGTGTCAAGGCAACACTTTCGCACTCGAGTCTTTTGTTGGTTGGCTTCGGCCTTTGACTCTTGTATTTCAACTTTCGGTAAGCCCTCTCATGGGTTATGATCTTCTTCGGTTTTCTCCTCCACATCTGAACATTCGTTTATCGATGAACCTCTACGTCTACAGCAGACAGAACTGCACTCACCGCAGTCGAACCAAGAAACGCCTCTTGGTCATCTTCATTCACGATTCTCGATTTCAGATGTTATTCTCCGGTACTCGTCTCTTTGCGACGAACGTCTCGCCTTTACGGCAGGAAGTCTGAGGGTAGGTAGCTTGCTGTGATTCAGTTCTCGGCTTTGCTTCAGCACTCTCGACTCTCCTTCACATCCGAATGTCGTCTCTCGTTGAACTTTTGTCTTTGCGACCAGCACTGCCTCTACAACAGTCATTACCTATACGGTAAAGAACACTGGGATTAAGTTCCTGGTTTGTTCCAGTTCTCGACTTTCGCTTTCGGCTTGTCTCTACCATTCGGATCTCGGTCTTTGTGCTCGATGAACTCGCGCCTTTACGGCCTGCACTACCTTCGTGGCAGTCAACTACCTCCCCAGTGGTTAAACCTGATGGGATTCATTTCTCGGTCTTGTTTTCAGTTCTCGATATACATCTCTCGACTTCCTTTCCTTTTCGCGTCAGAATATCGACCCTTCGACGAACTCGCGCCTCTTCGGCCTACACTTCCTTCACGGCAGTCAAACTCGATGTGATTCAGTTCTCGGTCTTGTTTCCAGTTCTCGAATATCGACTTCTCGACCTTCTTCACTTTTTGTTTCCTACTTCAACCTCGATTTTTCGACAAAGCTGTGCAGTCACTGCTCTCGCGGTAGACACAACTGTGATTTAGTTCTCAGTTCACAACTCTCGATCAACGATCTCTTCCCTTTTTCTTTTCGGATCCGAAACTCAATCTTTCGACGAACTTGTGCCTTCTCGGCCTGTACTACCTTTACGGCAGTCATCTACCTCCCCGGTAGCCAATCATTCTGGGATTCATTTCTCGGTCTGGTTTACAGTTCTCGACAATTGATTTCTCGATCTTTTCTTTTCTTTCATTGCCAGATCTGAATTTCGACTTTTCGACGAACGCGTGCCTTTACTGGCGGTCACTACTCTCTCTTGCAGTAGACACTACCTTTACGGTAGACGTAGCTGGGATTCAGTTCTCGGTTCTCGGTTCACGATCTTTCGACTTCCGATCTCGTCCTTTTCATTTCGCCATTTCGATCGACTCGTGTCAATACTATAGTAGACACTGCAAGGTTATCGTCCATCGGTCTCTTGTTCACTAAGACGACAAGAATGATCTCGACAAAGATGGTTGACATGTTTTCCATCTCTACTTATCGGCCATCAGCGCCTTCGCTTATGTTTGGGAACCTCTGCTCGGGATGGAATGGGAATGGGAAGCGGGTCATTATGACCAGTCGCTTAGGGCATCGAGGTTCACTGTATCAATTCATTGTATGGAAAAAAGGTTCTTCTCCTAAAATTTGGGGTATCTCAAATGCCATGTGCGCCGTGACGTGAATGTTTTCAAAGCCAATACCACCCTGCCTGCCCATTTCATGAAGCCATCATGCCTTTTCCTTTCCAGAAGTAACCGAGTCCTCATCGTCTCTCCAAGTATCATATATAAAACGGCATCGTGATCAAGTCCATTCCATTCTTGCCGATGTTCCATGCCCATGCCACGGCGCCTGCACACGGCTCTTCTTTGTTGGAGGCTCCTCGACTACGAAAAGCTCATCCTGTTCTTCCTCAACCTCCTCCGGGACATGGTTCGCAACAGGCATTCCCATGGCCTCTTCCTCGTCACCTGCAAAAGCCTCGCTGACGCTCTTGTACTGCTTCGCGGGTATACCCCACGGTAGGGTCGTCTGCTTAAGATTGCCCTTCTTCTTAGGTGGCGCTAAAGGAACCTGTGTCGTAGGCCGTGGGACCTTCTTCTTTGGTTCATGAGCGTCATGTCCGGCGCGTCTCTTCTTGCTCTGCTTGAGATAATTCCGTACCAAAGCGGCAGGAAGGTTATCCTCCGGTTCCCACGATGGATTCTGATCAGGAGGCCAGTCGCCTTCCCAGCGTACTTTGAAGTAACGAACGACTCCAACGCCTTCAACTTCAAAAAACTCCATGCCTTCTAGGCGCTTGACCTCCCAGTCATCATTTTCTTTGTCTTGATCTGGCTTTTCTGCCGCGGGAGCTGGCTCAGGAGGCTTCGGGGTCGTCTTCTTTTCCTTAGGCTTGATCTTCATCGATTTCACTTCTGGTAGGTACGGATTCCTGAAAGGCTGTGACCCCAGGCTCGGCGTTACAGCAGTCGTGACAGAGAGGGGGGCTGCGTGCTCTGCAAGGGGATCCCACTTCCACTCCGGGCCCGAAAAGAGCTCATCACGGCTCTTCGCCACAGTTGGAGGTTTCTGAGTCTTTGAAGAACTCGCTGGTGCCATCTTCTTCTTGCCCTTAAGATTCGGCTTGACGGCTGCTGGTTGTGGTGTACTTTGTCGAGTCGAGGATGCTGTTGAGGGGAGTGACTCAAAGACAGGTTGTTTGCCCGCAGCATTGCTTTGTCCCGACGCACGGGACTCGAGCCCAGCCGTGTGCAACGTGCCTATTTGGGCCACAGGACGCACGTTCCCAAGGTTTCGAGGAACCAAGTCGGCTTCATGCTCATGGTCCATATCCACGTCTGTTGAGCCCCTTGATGTCTCTTGCTGCAACTGTCTCGAAGGAGTTCCATGCTCATCTGATAGTCCTTCAAAATCCTCGAGTCTGCTCTTCTCCGGGATTGATATCGTCATGACGCCCTTCTTAGCTATGGCGGCTGTGTTGCTCTCAGGCTCCGTGACGACAGCAGTTTCTATCTTGCTGTGCTTTGGTGGTCGCCCACGTCTCTTTGGCTTGGATGACTTATCCACAGCCTGTTCCTTCTTCTCTTGCGCCAACTTCTTGCTGTCCATTTGCTCCTCCATATTATTGAACCCCCACTCCTCGACCTCTTGAGGCGAGACATAGTTGAGGATCTGCATGGCGGGCACCAGCATCCTCGCAGCCGGCAAATCGTACCATCCCACGATATAAGTCATCCGTCTCGGAAGAGGCTTTCCATCTGCTGCTAGACCCGGCGAGGGGAGTATGATGCGATCGAGGATGTACGCGGTCGAGTCTCGAGGTGGAAGTAGACTGATGGGTTGTAGAGGAGGACCGCTGCCCGGGACATAGCCTCTTTGCTTTTTCTGGTGAATTTGCACTTCTATTCGAGTGCGTACATGGTTGGTTCGTTTTCGTTTCTCGGGGTCGACGGCTTCTGACTGCTGGATCGACTCCATCGCGTGCACGCACACGAGGAAGCTCCGCGATCCACCACTTTGAGTCTCAAGACAAAGAAGATGAAAAGGAAGTGCCGCAACAGCCCAAAAAAGAAGTTGACATTGAAGCAACGCGTCTGCGAGCTCTGGGATTTTTTCGGCCGAGATCTGAATGGGTTTCTGGCGCAATGTTGGAGTCGTTATTGCTGGCACATGAATTAAACGCGGTTAGCTCTTCCTCCACACAAGCCACCTCGTAGAAAATAAAGGTCAGGGAATGACTAAGCCCGCTCTGATCGAGTTTAGAACGCGCAAAGGTCCCTTAAAACCCTTAGGATCTCTCGTATTATTAAATAAATATCTAATAT